>CM062296.1:4004772-4552752 GCA_031216915.1 Pictodentalium vernedei
ACATTATCAGCCTGGTTGGTATGGAGTTGTGATAGGGCAATGGTACTGCAACATTATTGCCCTGGTTGGTATGGACATGTGATAGGGCACTGGTACTGCAACATTATTGCCCTGGTTGGTATGGACGTGTGATAGGGCACTGGTACTGTAACATTATCAGCCTTGTTGGTATGGACTTGTGATAGGGCACTGGTACTGCAACATTGCCCTATCACAAGTCCATACCAACCAGATGGACAGACAGACAAATGGAGGGTACTGTAACATTTTCTGCAAGTGAGGTGAGACAGCTTGATAAAAATGTTTTTGAATATTTCTCTGAAAATCATTACCAAATGTATCCATTTCCAATGAGGGTTTCATTTGATTGCCATCATCTTCGAGAGCCTATTTCCATAGATGAGAAAAGAAAAATAAAAAACTAGGTATTTTGTTTCCACTCACACATCCAATTTTTAGTCATGTCAGAATGTGCATCCTTCTCTAATGTCCCATCATCCACCCCCCCACCCCAAAAAAAAAAAAAAACGTAATAAATAACTAAACCTCTTTTTCTTATTTTTATTGGTTTTTACTTCCAACTGTGTACAAACATAAATAAATTTGTTGGAGTGAAATATTGCTCTAAAGACAAGATATCCAATGACTTTAACCCTTTACCCAACGCAGACAATTTCAAAGTTTAAATATCATTTTTTAAATTTTTTAAAAAAATTTCAACAAAACCATATCATGTGACACCTCTTTGGAACAAGCTCGACGAGGATAAGGTTTGTTAAGTTATCATGCTGACAAAGCCACACGGATAAATGGGTGGACAGATCGTCAGATGGAAAGATGAATAGATGGATGGAAGGACACCCACCTACTTTCATTAAAACATAGACTTGTTGACACAACTTGACCAAAACAATTATCAGAAAGACAATAAACTAACAGCATGGCTACAGAGTTTGAATAAGAAAGATTTTAAACTTACTATTTTCACAGTTTGTACCATTATAACCTTTTACACAAGCACAAGAGTATCCGTCAACTAAGTCAGTACATGTTCCTCCATTTTGGCATGGATCGGGTAAACAGTCATTGATGTCTGAAAAAAAGTTACAAAAGAGTAGAAACATACATATCACTGCATATCGAGGTAAAAACATTATTTTGTGTTTTATTTTTGACTAAAAATGTGCTCACTATTGCCCTGGTTGGTATGGACATGTGATAAGGCACTGGCAGTGCAACATTATCAACCTGGTTGGTATGGACATGTGATAAGGCACTGGCAGTGCAACATTATCAACCTGGTTGGTATGGAGTTGTCATAGGGCAATGGTACTGCAACATTATTGCCCTGGTTGGTATGGACGTGTGATAGGGCACTGGTACTGCAACATTATTGCCCTGGTTGGTACGGACTTGTGATAGGGCACTGGTACTGCAACATTATCAGAATGGTTGGTATGGACTTGTGACAGGGCAATGGTACTGCAACATTATTGCCCTGGTTGGTATGGACATGTGATAAGGCACTGGCAGTGCAACATTATCAACCTGGTTGGTATGGAGTTGTGATAGGGAAATGGTACTGCAACATTATTGCCCTGGTTGGTACGGACTTGTGATAGGGCACTGGTACTGCAACATTATCAGAATGGTTGGTATGGACTTGTGACAGGGCAATGGTACTGCAACATTATTGCCCTGGTTGGTATGGACATGTGATAAGGCACTGGCAGTGCAACATTATCAACCTGGTTGGTATGGAGTTGTGATAGGGAAATGGTACTGCAACATTATTGCCCTGGCTGGTATGGACGTGTGATAGGGCACTGGTACTGCAACATTATTGCCCTGGTTGGTACGGACTTGTGATAGGGCACTGGTACTGCAACATTATTGCCCTGGTTGGTACGGACTTGTGATAGGGCACTGGTACTGCAACATTATCAGAATGGTTGGTATGGACTTGTGACAGGGCAATGGCACTGCAACATTATTGTCCTGGTTGGGATGGACGTGTGATAGGGCACTGGTACTGCAACATTATCAGACTGGTTGGTATGGACTTGTGATAGGGCACTGGTACTGCAACATTATTGCCCTGGTTGGGATGGACGTGTGATAGGGCACTGGTACTGCAACATTATTGCCCTGGTTGGTATGGACTTGTGATAAGGCACTGGTACTGCAACATTATTGCCCTGGTTGGTACGGACTTGTGATAGGGCACTGGTACTGCAACATTATTGCCCTGGTTGGTATGGACGTGTGATAGGGCACTGGTAGTGCAACATTATCAGAATGGTTGGTATGGACTTGTGACAGGGCAATGGTACTGCAACATTATTGCCCTGGTTGGGATGGACGTGTGATAGGGCACTGGTACTGCAACATTATCAGACTGGTTGGTATGGACTTGTGATAGGGCACTGGTACTGCAACATTATTGCCCTGGTTGGTACGGACTTGTGATAGGGCACTGGTACTGCAACATTATTGCCCTGGTTGGTATGGACGTGTGATAGGGCGCTGGTACTGTAACATTGTCAGACTGGTTGGTATGGACTTGTGATAGGGCACTGGTACTGCAACATTATTGCCCTGGTTGGTATGGACTTGTGATAGGGCACTGGTACTGTAACATTATCAGCCTGGTTGGTATGGACTTGTGATAGGGCACTGGTACTGCAACATTATTGCCCTGGTTGGTATGGACTTGTGATAGGGCACTGGTACTGTAACATTATCAGCGTGGTTGGTATGGACTTGGTATAGGGCAATGGTAGCATAACATTATCAGCCTGGTTGGTATGGATGTGTGATAGGGCACTGGAACTGTAACATTATCAGCCTGGTTGGTATGGACTTGTGATAGGGCACTGCTACTGTAACATTATCAGCCTGGTTGGTATGGACTTGGGATAGGGCACTGGTACTGCAACATTATTGCCCTGGTTGGTATGGACGTGTGATAGGGCACTGGTACTGTAACATTATCAGACTGGTTGGTATGGACTTGTGATAGGGCGCTGGCACTGCAACATTATTGCCCTGGTTGGTATGGACGTGTGATAGGGCACTGGTACTGTAACATTATCAGCCTTGTTGGTATGGACTTGTGATAGGGCACTGGTACTGCAACATTGCCCTATCACAAGTCCATACCAACCAGATGGATAGACAGACAAATGGATGGTACTGTAACATTTTCTGCAAGTGAGGTGAGACAGCTTGATAAAAATGTTTTTGAATATTTCTCTGAAAATCATTACCAAATGTATCCATTTCCAATGAGGGTTTCATTTGATTGCCATCATCTTCGAGAGCCTATTTCCATAGATGAGAAAAGAAAAATAAAAAACTAGGTATTTTGTTTCCACTCACACATCCAATTTTTAGTCATGTCAGAATGTGCATCCTTCTCTAATGTCCCATCATCCACCCCCCCACCCCAAAAAAAAAAAAAAACGTAATAAATAACTAAACCTCTTTTTCTTATTTTTATTGGTTTTTACTTCCAACTGTGTACAAACATAAATAAATTTGTTGGAGTGAAATATTGCTCTAAAGACAAGATATCCAATGACTTTAACCCTTTACCCAACGCAGACAATTTCAAAGTTTAAATATCATTTTTTAAATTTTTTAAAAAAATTTCAACAAAACCATATCATGTGACACCTCTTTGGAACAAGCTCGACGAGGATAAGGTTTGTTAAGTTATCATGCTGACAAAGCCACACGGATAAATGGGTGGACAGATCGTCAGATGGAAAGATGAATAGATGGATGGAAGGACACCCACCTACTTTCATTAAAACATAGACTTGTTGACACAACTTGACCAAAACAATTATCAGAAAGACAATAAACTAACAGCATGGCTACAGAGTTTGAATAAGAAAGATTTTAAACTTACTATTTTCACAGTTTGTACCATTATAACCTTTTACACAAGCACAAGAGTATCCGTCAACTAAGTCAGTACATGTTCCTCCATTTTGGCATGGATCAGGTAAACAGTCATTGATGTCTGAAAAAAAGTTACAAAAGAGTAGAAACATACATATCACTGCATATCGAGGTAAAAACATTATTTTGTGTTTTATTTTTGACTAAAAATGTGCTCACTATTGCCCTGGTTGGTATGGACATGTGATAAGGCACTGGCAGTGCAACATTATCAACCTGGTTGGTATGGACATGTGATAAGGCACTGGCAGTGCAACATTATCAACCTGGTTGGTATGGAGTTGTCATAGGGCAATGGTACTGAAACATTATTGCCCTGGTTGGTATGGACGTGTGATAGGGCACTGGTACTGCAACATTATCAACCTGGTTGGTATGGAGTTGTGATAGGGAAATGGTACTGCAACATTATTGCCCTGGTTGGTATGGACATGTGATAGGGCACTGGTAGTGCAACATTATCAACCTGGTTGGTATGGAGTTGTGATAGGGAAATGGTACTGCAACATTATTGCCCTGGTTGTTATGGACATGTGATAAGGCACTGGCAGTGCAACATTATCAACCTGGTTGGTATGGAGTTGTGATAAGGCACTGGCAGTGCAACATTATCAACCTGGTTGGTATGGAGTTGTCATAGGGCAATGGTACTGCAATATTATTGCCCTGGTTGGTATGGACTTGTGATAGGGCACTTGTACTGTAACATTATCAGCCTGGTTGGTATGGACTTGTGATAGGGCAATGGTACTGTAACATTATCAGCCTGGTTGGTATGGACTTGTGATAGGGCAATGGTACTGTAACATTATCAGCCTGGTTGGTATGGATGTGTGACAGGGCACTGGAACTGTAACATTATCAGCCTGGTTGGTATGGACTTGTGATAGGGGAATGGTACTGTAACATTATCAGCCTGGTTGGTATGGACGTGTGATAGGGCACTGGTACTGCAACATTATCAGACTGGTTGGTATGGACTTGTGATAGGGCACTGGTACTGCAACATTATTGCCCTGGTTGGTACGGACTTGTGATAGGGCACTGGTACTGCAACATTATCAGAATGGTTGGTATGGACTTGTGACAGGGCAATGGTACTGCAACATTATTGTCCTGGTTGGGATCGACGTGTGATAGGGCACTGGTACTGCAACATTATCAGACTGGTTGGTATGGACTTGTGATAGGGCACTGGTACTGCAACATTATTGCCCTGGTTGGTACGGACTTGTGATAGGGCACTGGTACTGCAACATTATTGCCCTGGTTGGTATGGACGTGTGATAGGGCGCTGGTACTGTAACATTGTCAGACTGGTTGGTATGGACTTGTGATAGGGCACTGGTACTGCAACATTATTGCCCTGGTTGGTATGGACTTGTGATAGGGCACTGGTACTGTAACATTATCAGCCTGGTTGGTATGGACTTGTGATAGGGCACTGGCACTGCAACATTATTGCCCTGGTTGGTATGGACTTGTGATAGGGCACTGGTACTGTAACATTATCAGCGTGGTTGGTATGGACTTGGGATAGGGCAATGGTAGCGTAACATTATCAGCCTGGTTGGTATGGATGTGTGATAGGGCACTGGAACTGTAACATTATCAGCCTGGTTGGTATGGACTTGTGATAGGGCACTGCTACTGTAACATTATCAGCCTGGTTGGTATGGACTTGGGATAGGGCACTGGTACTGCAACATTATTGCCCTGGTTGGTATGGACGTGTGATAGGGCACTGGTACTGTAACATTATCAGACTGTTTGGTATGGACTTGTGATAGGGCGCTGGCACTGCAACATTATTGCCCTGGTTGGTATGGACTTGTGATAGGGCACTGGTACTGTAACATTATCAGCCTGGTTGGCATGGACTTGTGATAGGGCACTGGTACTGCAACATTATTGCCCTGGTTGGTATGGACTTGTGATAGGGCACTGGTACTGTAACATTATCAGCCTGGTTGGTATGGACTTGTGATAGGGCAATGGTACTGTAACATTATCAGCCTGGTTGGTATGGATGTGTGACAGGGCACTGGAACTGTAACATTATCAGCCTGGTTGGTATGGACTTGTGATAGGGCACTGGTACTGTAACATTATCAGCTTGGTTGGTATGGACTTGTGGTAGGGCAATGGTACTGCAACATTATTGCCCTGGTTGGTATGGACATGTGATAGGGCACTGGTACTGCAACATTATTGCCCTGGTTGGTATGGACGTGTGATAGGGCATGGTAGTGCAACATTATTAGCCTGGTTGGTATGGACTTGTGATAGGGCAATGGTACTGCAACATTATTGCCCTTGTTGGTATGGATATGTGATAGGGCACTGGTACTGCAACATTATTGCCCTGGTTGCTACGGACTTGTGATAAGGCACTGGTACTGCAACATTATTGCCCCGGTTGGTATGGACGTGTGATAGGGCTCTGGTACTGTAACATTATCAGACTGGTTGGTATGGACTTGTGATAGGGCAATGGTACTGTAACATTTTCAGCCTGGTTGGTATGGATGTGTGATAGGGCACTGGAACTGTAACATTATCAGCCTGGTTGGTATGGACTTGTGATAGGGCACTGGTACTGTAACATTATCAGCCTGGTTGGTATGGACTTGTGATAGGGCACTGGTACTGCAACATTATTGCCCTGGTTGGTATGGACTTGTGATAGGGCACTGGTACTGTAACATTATCAGCCTGGTTGGTATGGACTTGTGATAGGGCAATGTACTGTAACATTTTCAGCCTGGTTGGTATGGATGTGTGATAGGGCACTGGAACTGTAACATTATCAGCCTGGTTGGTATGGACTTGTGATAGGGCACTGGTACTGTAACATTATCAGCCTGGTTGGTATGGACTTGTGATAGGGCACTGGTACTGCAACATTATTGCCCTGGTTGGTATGGACTTGTGATAGGGCACTGGCACTGTAACATTATCAGCCTGGTTGGTATGGACTTGTGATAGGGCAATGGTACTGTAACATTATCAGCCTGGTTGGTATGGATGTGTGATAGGGCACTGAAACTGTAACATTATCAGCCTGGTTGGTATGGACTTGTGATAGGGCACTGGTACTCTAACATTATCAGCCTGGTTGGTAAGGACTTGTGATAGGGCACTGGTACTGCAACATTATTGCCCTGGTTGGTATGGACTTGTGATAGGGCACTGGTACTGTAACATTATCAGACTGGTTGGTATGGACTTGTGATAGGGCACTGGTACTGCAACATTATCAACCTGGTTGGTATGGAGTTGTGATAGGGCAATGGTACTGCAATATTATTGCCCTGGTTGGTATGGACGTGTGATAGGGCAATGGTACTGCAACATTATTGCCCTGGTTGGTACGGACTTGTGATAGGGCACTGGTACGGAAAGATTATTGCCCTGGTTGGTATGGATGTGTGATAGGGCGCTGGTACTGTAACATTATCAGACTGGTTGGTATGGACTTGTGATAGGGCACTGGTACTGCAACATTATTGCCCTGGTTGGTATGGACTTGTGATAGGGCACTGGTACTGTAACATTATCAGCCTGGTTGGTATGGACTTGTGATAGGGCAATGGTACTGTAACATTATCAGCCTGGTTGGTATGGATGTGTGACAGGGCACTGGAACTGTAACATTATCAGCCTGGTTGGTATGGACTTGTGATAGGGCAATGGTACTGCAACATTATTGCCCTGGTTGGTATGGACATGTGATAGGGCACTGGTACTGCAACATTATTGCCTTGGTTGGTATGGACGTGTGATACGGAACGGGTAGTGCAACATTATCAGCCTGGTTGGTATGGACTTGTGATAGGGCAATGGTACTGCAACATTATTGTCCTGGTTGGTATGGACATGTGATAGGGCACTGGTACTGCAACATTTTGCCCTGGTTGCTACAGACTTGTGATAGGGCACTGGTACTGCAACATTATTGCCCGGTTGGTATGGATGTGTGATAGGGCTCTGGTACTGTAACATTATCAGCCTGGTTGGTATGGACTTGTGATAGGGCAATAGTACTGTAACATTTCCAGCCTGGTTGGTATGGATGTGCGATAGGGCACTGGAACTGTAACATTATCAGCCTGGTTCATATGGACTTCTGATAGGGCAATGGTACTGTAACATTTTCAGCCTGGTTGGTATGGATGTGTGATAGGGCACTGGAACTGTAACATTATCAGCCTGGTTGGTATGGACTTGTGATAGGGCACTGGTACTGTAACATTATCAGCCTGGTTGGTATAGACTTGTGATAGGGCACTGGTACTGCAACATTATTGCCCTGGTTTGTATGGACTTGTGATAGGGTACTGACATTATCATCCTGGTTGGTATGGACTTGTGATAGGGCAATGGTACTGCAACATTATTGCCCAACTTGGTATGGACGTGTGATAGGGCACTGGTACTGCAACATTATCAGCCTGGTTGGTATGGACTTGTGATAGGGCAATGGTACTGCAACATTATTGCCCTGGGTAGTATGGACTTGTGATAGGGCACTGGTACTGTAACATTATCAGCGTGGTTGGTATGGACTTGGGATAGGGCAATGGTACCATAACATTATCAGCCTGGTTGGTATGGATGTGTGATAGGGCACTGGAACTGTAACATTATCAGCCTGGTTGGTATGGACTTGTGACAGGGCACTGGTACTGTAACATTATCGGCCTGGTTGGTATGGACTTGGGATAGGGCACTGGTACTGCAACATTATTGCCCTGGTTGGTATGGACTTGTGATAGGGCACTGGTACTGTAACATTATCACCCTGGTTGGTATGGACTTGTGATAGGGCAATGGTACTGCAACATTATTGCCCTGGTTGGTATGGACTTGTGCTAGGGCACTGGTACTGTAACATTATCAGCCTGGTTGGTATGGACTTGTGATAGGGCAATGGTACTGTAACATTATCAGCCTGGTTGGTATGGATGTGTGACAGGGCACTGGAACTGTAACATTATCAGCCTGGTTGGTATGGACTTGTGATAGGGCACTGGTACTGTAACATTATCAGCCTGGTTGGTATGGACTTTTGATAGGGTAATGGTACTGCAACATTATTGCCCTGGTTGGTATGGACATGTGATAGGGCACTGGTACTGCAACATTATTGCCTTGGTTGGTATGGACGTGTGATACGGAACGGGTAGTGCAACATTATCAGCCTGGTTGGTATGGACTTGTGATAGGGCAATGGTACTGCAACATTATTGCCCTGGATGGTATGGACATGTGATAGGGCACTGGTACTGCAACATTTTGCCCTGGTTGCTACAGACTTGTGATAGGGCACTGGTACTGCAACATTATTGCCCCGGTTGGTATGGATGTGTGATAGGGCTCTGGTACTGTAACATTATCAGCCTGGTTGGTATGGACTTGTGATAGGGCAATAGTACTGTAACATTTTCAGCCTGGTTGGTATGGATGTGCGATAGGGCACTGGAACTGTAACATTATCAGCCTGGTTGGTATGGACTTGGGATAGGGCACTGGTACTGCAACATTATTGCCCTGGTTGGTATGGACTTGTGATAGGGCACTGGTACTGTAACATTATCACCCTGGTTGGTATGGACTTGTGATAGGGCAATGGTACTGCAACATTATTGCCCTGGTTGGTATGGACTTGTGATAGGGCACTGGTACTGTAACATTATCAGCCTGGTTGATATGGACTTGTGATAGCGCAATGGTACTGCAACATTATTGCCCTGGTTGGCATGGACTTGTGATAGGGCACTAGTACTGTAACATTATCAGCCTGGTTGGTATGGACATGTGATAGGGCACTGATACTGCAACATTATCAGCCTGGTTGGTATGGAGTTGTGATAGGGCAATGGTACTGCAACATTATTGCCCTGGTTGGTATGGACATGTGATAGGGCACTGGTACTGCATCATTATTGCCCTGGTTGGTATGGACATGTGATAGGGCACTGGTAGTGCAACATTATCAGCCTGGTTGGTATGGACTTGTGATAGGGCAATGGTACTGCAACATTATTGCCCTGGTTGGTATGGACGTGTGATAGGGCACTGGTACTGCAACATTATTGCCCTGGTTTGTACGGACTTGTGATAGGGCACTGGTACTGCAACATTATTGCCCTGGTTGGTATGGACGTGTGATAGGGTGCTGGTACTGTAACATTATCAGCCTGGTTGGTATGGACTTGTGATAGGGCACTGGTACTGCAACATTGCCCTATCACAAGTCCATACCAACCAGATGGACAGACAGACAAACGGATGGTACTGTAACATTTTCTGCAAGTGAGGTGAGACAGCTTGATAAAAATGTTTTTGAATATTTCTTTGAAAATCATTACCAAATGTATCCATTTCCAATGAGGGTTTCATTTGATTGCCATCATCTTCGAGAGCCTATTTCCATAGATGAGAAAAGAAAAATAAAAAACTAGGTATTTTGTTTCCACTCACACATCCAATTTTTAGTCATGTCAGAATGTGCATCCTTCTCTAATGTCCCATCACCCCCCCAAAAATAAACCGTAATAAGTAACAAAACCTCTTTTTCTTATTTTTATTGGTTTTTACTTCCAACTGTGTACAAACATAAATAAATTTGTTGGAGTGAAATATTGCTCTAAAGACAAGATATCCAATGACTTTAACGCTTTACCCAACGCAGACAATTTCAAAGTTTAAATATCATTTTTTAAATTTTTTCAAAAAATTTCAACAAAACCATATCATGTGACACCTCTTTGGAACAAGCTCGACGAGGATAAGGTTTGTTAAGTTATCATGCTGACAAAGCCACACGGATAAATGGGCGGACAGATCGTCAGATGGAAAGATGAATAGATGGATGGAAGGACACACACCTACCTTCATTAAAACATAGATAGACTTGTTGACACAACTTAACCAAAACAATTATCAGAAAGACAATAAACTAACAGCATGGCTACAGAGTTTGAATAAGAAAGATTTTAAACTTACTAGTTTCACAGTTTGTACCATTATAACCTTTTACACAAGCACAAGAGTATCCATTAACTAAGTCAGTACATGTTCCTCCATTTTGGCATGGATCGGGTAAACAGTCATTGATGTCTGAAAAAAAGTTACAAAAGAGTAGAAACATACATATCACTGCATATCGAGGTAAAAACATTATTTTGTGTTTTATTTTTGACTAAAAATGTGCTCACTATTGCCCTGGTTGGTATGGACATGTGATAAGGCACTGGCAGTGCAACATTATCAACCTGGTTGGTATGGACATGTGATAAGGCACTGGCAGTGCAACATTATCAACCTGGTTGGTATGGAGTTGTCATAGGGCAATGGTACTGCAACATTATTGCCCTGGTTGGTATGGACGTGTGATAGGGCACTGGTACTGCAACATTATTGCCCTGGTTGGTACGGACTTGTGATAGGGCACTGGTACTGCAACATTATTGCCCTGGTTGGTATGGACGTGTGATAGGGCAATGGTACTGCAACATTATTGCCCTGGTTGGTATGGACTTGTGATAGGGCAATAGTACTGTAACATTTTCAGCCTGGTTGGTATGGATGTGCGATAGGGCACTGGAACTGTAACATTATCAGCCTGGTTTGTATGGACTTGTGATAGGGCAATGGTACTGTAACATTTTCAGCCTGGTTGGTATGGATGTGTGATAGGGCACTGGAACTGTAACATTATCAGCCTGGTTGGTATGGACTTGTGATAGGGCACTGGTACTGCAACATTATTGCCCTGGTTGGTATGGACTTGTGATAGGGTACTGACATTATCATCCTGGTTGGTATGGACTTGTGATAGGGCAATGGTACTGCAACATAATTGCCCAAGTTGGTATGGACGTGTGATAGGGCACTGGTACTGCAACATTATTGCCCTGGTTGGTATGGACTTGTGATAGGGCACTGGTACTGTTACATTATCAGCGTGGTTGGTATGGACTTGGGATAGGGCAATGGTACCGTAACATTATCAGCCTGGTTGGTATGGATGTGTGATAGGGCACTGGAACTGTAACATTATCAGCCTGGTTGGTATGGACTTGTGATAGGGCACTGGTACTGTAACATTATCAGCCTGGTTGGTATGGACTTGGGATAGGGCACTGGTACTGCAACATTATTGCCCTGGTTGGTATGGACTTGTGATAGGGCACTGGTACTGTAACATTATCACCCTGGTTGGTATGGACTTGTGATAGGGCAGTGGTACTGCAACATTATTGCCCTGGTTGGTAGGACTTGTGATAGGGCACTGGTACTGTAACATTATCAGCCTGGTTGATATGGACTTGTGATAGCGCAATGGTACTTCAGCATTATTGCCCTGGTTGGCATGGACTTGTGATGGGGCACTAGTACTGTAACATTATCAGCCTGGTTGGTATGGACATGTGATAGGGCACTGATACTGCAACATTATCAGCCTGGTTGGTATGGAGTTGTGATAGGGCAATGGTACTGCAACATTATTGCCCTGGTTGGTATGGACATGTGATAGGGCACTGGTACTGCAACATTATTGCCCTGGTTGGTATGGACGTGTGATAGGGCACTGGTACTGTAACATTATCAGCCTTGTTGGTATGGACTTGTGATAGGGCACTGGTACTGCAACATTGCCCTATCACAAGTCCATACCAACCAGATGGACAGACAGACAAATGGATGGTACTGTAACATTTTCTGCAAGTGAGGTGAGACAGCTTGATAAAAATGTTTTTGAATATTTCTCTGAAAATCATTACCAAATGTATCCATTTCCAATGAGGGTTTCATTTGATTGCCATCATCTTCGAGAGCCTATTTCCATAGATGAGAAAAGAAAAATAAAAAACTAGGTATTTTGTTTCCACTCACACATCCAATTTTTAGTCATGTCAGAATGTGCATCCTTCTCTAATGTCCCATCATCCACCCCCCCACCCCAAAAAAAAAAAAAACGTAATAAATAACTAAACCTCTTTTTCTTATTTTTATTGGTTTTTACTTCCAACTGTGTACAAACATAAATAAATTTGTTGGAGTGAAATATTGCTCTAAAGACAAGATATCCAATGACTTTAACCCTTTACCCAACGCAGACAATTTCAAAGTTTAAATATCATTTTTTAAATTTTTTAAAAAAATTTCAACAAAACCATATCATGTGACACCTCTTTGGAACAAGCTCGACGAGGATAAGGTTTGTTAAGTTATCATGCTGACAAAGCCACACGGATAAATGGGTGGACAGATCGTCAGATGGAAAGATGAATAGATGGATGGAAGGACACCCACCTACTTTCATTAAAACATAGACTTGTTGACACAACTTGACCAAAACAATTATCAGAAAGACAATAAACTAACAGCATGGCTACAGAGTTTGAATAAGAAAGATTTTAAACTTACTATTTTCACAGTTTGTACCATTATAACCTTTTACACAAGCACAAGAGTATCCATCAACTAAGTCACTACATGTTCCACCATTCTGGCATGGATCGGGTAAACAGTCGTCAATGTCTGAAATAAAAGTTATAAAAATGAAAAACAACAATGACAGAAAATGTAGATAAGAAATATTATTGTTTCTTTATATATATATATATTGTTGAAAATCTCTGAATTTGTATTTGTATCTATTTAAAATGTATCAAATTGCTCAATAAAATGAAAAAAACTAACAGATTGCCTACAAAGTTTGAAGCATTAATAAGAAAGATTTTAAACTTACTATTTTCACAGTTTGTACCATTATAACCTTTGACACAAGCACAAGAGTATCCGTCAACTAAGTCAGTACATGTTCCTCCATTTTGGCATGGATCGGGTAAACAGTCATTGATGTCTGAAAAAAAGTTACAAAAGAGTAGAAACATACATATCACTGCATATCGAGGTAAAAACATTATTTTGTGTTTTATTTTTGACTAAAAATGTGCTCACTATTGCCCTGGTTGGTATGGACATGTGATAAGGCACTGGCAGTGCAACATTATCAACCTGGTTGGTATGGAGTTGTCATAGGGCAATGGTACTGCAACATTATTGCCCTGGTTGGTATGGACGTGTGATAGGGCACTGGTACTGCAACATTATTGCCCTGGTTGGTACGGACTTGTGATAGGGCACTGGTACTGCAACATTATCAGAATGGTTGGTATGGACTTGTGACAGGGCAATGGTACTGCAACATTATTGCCCTGGTTGGTATGGACATGTGATAAGGCACTGGCAGTGCAACATTATCAACCTGGTTGGTATGGAGTTGTGATAGGGAAATGGTACTGCAACATTATTGCCCTGGTTGGTACGGACTTGTGATAGGGCACTGGTACTGCAACATTATCAGAATGGTTGGTATGGACTTGTGACAGGGCAATGGTACTGCAACATTATTGCCCTGGTTGGTATGGACATGTGATAAGGCACTGGCAGTGCAACATTATCAACCTGGTTGGTATGGAGTTGTGATAGGGAAATGGTACTGCAACATTATTGCCCTGGCTGGTATGGACGTGTGATAGGGCACTGGTACTGCAACATTATTGCCCTGGTTGGTACGGACTTGTGATAGGGCACTGGTACTGCAACATTATTGCCCTGGTTGGTACGGACTTGTGATAGGGCACTGGTACTGCAACATTATCAGAATGGTTGGTATGGACTTGTGACAGGGCAATGGTACTGCAACATTATTGTCCTGGTTGGGATGGACGTGTGATAGGGCACTGGTACTGCAACATTATCAGACTGGTTGGTATGGACTTGTGATAGGGCACTGGTACTGCAACATTATTGCCCTGGTTGGGATGGACGTGTGATAGGGCACTGGTACTGCAACATTATTGCCCTGGTTGGTATGGACTTGTGATAAGGCACTGGTACTGCAACATTATTGCCCTGGTTGGTACGGACTTGTGATAGGGCACTGGTACTGCAACATTATTGCCCTGGTTGGTATGGACGTGTGATAGGGCACTGGTAGTGCAATATTATCAGAATGGTTGGTATGGACTTGTGACAGGGCAATGGTACTGCAACATTATTGCCCTGGTTGGGATGGACGTGTGATAGGGCACTGGTACTGCAACATTATCAGACTGGTTGGTATGGACTTGTGATAGGGCACTGGTACTGCAACATTATTGCCCTGGTTGGTACGGACTTGTGATAGGGCACTGGTACTGCAACATTATTGCCCTGGTTGGTATGGACGTGTGATAGGGCGCTGGTACTGTAACATTGTCAGACTGGTTGGTATGGACTTGTGATAGGGCACTGGTACTGCAACATTATTGCCCTGGTTGGTATGAACTTGTGATAGGGCACTGGTACTGTAACATTATCAGCCTGGTTGGTATGGACTTGTGATAGGGCACTGGTACTGCAACATTATTGCCCTGGTTGGTATGGACCTGTGATAGGGCAATGGTACTGCAATATTATTGCCCAAGTTGGTATGGACGTGTGATAGGGCACTGGTAGTGCAACATTATCAGCCTGGTTGGTATGGACTTGTGATAGGGCATGGTACTGCAACATTATTGCCCTGGTTGGTATGGACTTGTGATAGGGCACTGGTACTGTAATATTATCAGCGTGGTTGGTATGGACTTGGGATAGGGCAATGGTACTGTAACATTATCAGCCTGGTTGGTATGGATGTGTGATAGGGCACTGGATCTGTAACATTATCAGCCTGGTTGGTATGGACTTGTGATAGGGCACTGGTACTGTAACATTATCAGCCTGGTTGGTATGGACTTGTGATAGGGCACTGGTACTGCAACATTATTGCCCTGGTTGGTATGGACTTGTGATAGGGCACTGGTACTGTAACATTATCACCCTGGTTGGTATGGACTTGTGATAGGGCAATGGTACTGCAACATTATTGCCCTGGTTGGTATGGATTTGTGATAGGGCACTGGAACTGTAACATTATCAGCCTGGTTGGTATGGACTTGTGATAGGGCAATGGTACTGCAACATTATTGCCCTGGTTGGCATGGACTTGTGATAGGGCACTAGTACTGTAACATTATCAGCCTGGTTGGTATGGACGTGTGATAGGGCACTGATACTGCAACATTATCAGCCTGGTTGGTATGGAGTTGTGATAGGGCAATGGTACTGCAACATTATTGCCCTGGTTGGTATGGACATGTGATAGGGCACTGGTACTGCAACATTATTGCCCTGGTTGGTATGGACGTGTGATAGGGCACTGGTAGTGCAATATTATCAGAATGGTTGGTATGGACTTGTGACAGGGCAATGGTACTGCAACATTATTGCCCTGGTTGGGATGGACGTGTGATAGGGCACTGGTACTGCAACATTATCAGACTGGTTGGTATGGACTTGTGATAGGGCACTGGTACTGCAACATTATTGCCCTGGTTGGTACGGACTTGTGATAGGGCACTGGTACTGCAACATTATTGCCCTGGTTGGTATGGACGTGTGATAGGGCGCTGGTACTGTAACATTGTCAGACTGGTTGGTATGGACTTGTGATAGGGCACTGGTACTGCAACATTATTGCCCTGGTTGGTATGAACTTGTGATAGGGCACTGGTACTGTAACATTATCAGCCTGGTTGGTATGGACTTGTGATAGGGCACTGGTACTGCAACATTATTGCCCTGGTTGGTATGGACCTGTGATAGGGCAATGGTACTGCAATATTATTGCCCAAGTTGGTATGGACGTGTGATAGGGCACTGGT
The DNA here is from genome assembly GCA_031216915.1 of Pictodentalium vernedei. Classification (NCBI taxonomy): domain Eukaryota; kingdom Metazoa; phylum Mollusca; class Scaphopoda; order Dentaliida; family Dentaliidae; genus Pictodentalium; species Pictodentalium vernedei. The sequence goes on from CM062296.1 coordinate 4,021,506, forward strand.
AGTGCAACATTATCAGCCTGGTTGGTATGGACTTGTGATAGGGCATGGTACTGCAACATTATTGCCCTGGTTGGTATGGACTTGTGATAGGGCACTGGTACTGTAATATTATCAGCGTGGTTGGTATGGACTTGGGATAGGGCAATGGTACTGTAACATTATCAGCCTGGTTGGTATGGATGTGTGATAGGGCACTGGATCTGTAACATTATCAGCCTGGTTGGTATGGACTTGTGATAGGGCACTGGTACTGTAACATTATCAGCCTGGTTGGTATGGACTTGTGATAGGGCACTGGTACTGCAACATTATTGCCCTGGTTGGTATGGACTTGTGATAGGGCACTGGTACTGTAACATTATCACCCTGGTTGGTATGGACTTGTGATAGGGCAATGGTACTGCAACATTATTGCCCTGGTTGGTATGGATTTGTGATAGGGCACTGGAACTGTAACATTATCAGCCTGGTTGGTATGGACTTGTGATAGGGCAATGGTACTGCAACATTATTGCCCTGGTTGGCATGGACTTGTGATAGGGCACTAGTACTGTAACATTATCAGCCTGGTTGGTATGGACGTGTGATAGGGCACTGATACTGCAACATTATCAGCCTGGTTGGTATGGAGTTGTGATAGGGCAATGGTACTGCAACATTATTGCCCTGGTTGGTATGGACATGTGATAGGGCACTGGTACTGCAACATTATTGCCCTGGTTGGTATGGACTTGTGATAGGGCAATGGTACTGCAACATTATTGCCCTGGTTGGTATGGACTTGTGATAGGGCACTGGAACTGTCACATTATCAGCCTGGTTGGTATGGACTTGTGATAGGGCAATGGTACTGCAACATTATTGCCCTGGTTGGGATGGACTTGTGATAGGGCATTAGTACTGAAACATTATCAGCCTGGTTGGTATGGACGTGTGATAGGGCACTGATACTGCAACATTATCAGCCTGGTTGGTATGGAGTTGTGATAGGGCAATGGTACTGCAACATTATTGCCCTGGTTGGTATGGACATGTGATAGGGCGCTGGTACTGTAACATTATCAGCCTGGTTGGTATGGACTTGTGATAGGGCACTGGTACTCCAACATTATTGCCCTGGTTGGTATGGACTTGTGATAGGGCACTGGTACTGTAACATTATCAGCCTGGTTGGTATGGACTTCTGATAGGGCACTGGAACTGTAACATTATCAGCCTGGTTGGTATGGATTTGTGATAGGGCACTGGTACTTTAACATTATCAGCCAGGTTGGTATGCACGTGTGATAGGGCACTCGTACTGTAACATTATCAGCCTGGTTGGTATGGACTTGTGATAAGGCACTGGTACTGCAACATTATTGCCCTGGTTGGTATCGACTTGTGATAGGGCACTGGTACTGTAACATTATTGCCCTGGTTGGTATGGACTTGTGATAGGGCACTGGTACTGCAACATTTTCAGCCTGGTCGGTATGGACTTGTGATAGGGCACTGGTACTGTAACATTATTGCCCTGGTTGGTATGGACTTGTGATAGGGCACTGGTACTGTAACATTATCAGCCTGGTTGGTATGGACCTGTGATAGGGCACTGGTACTGTAACATTATCAGCCTGCTTGGTATGGACTTGTGATAAGGCACTGGTACTGCAACATTATTGCCCTGGTTGGTATGGACTTGTGATAGGGCACTGGTACTGTAACATTATTGCCCTGGTTGGTATGGACTTGTGATAGGGCACTGGTACTGCAACATTATCAGCCTCGTTGGTATGGACTTGTGATAGGGCACTGGTACTGTAACATTATTGCCCTGGTTGGTATGGACTTGTGATAGGGCACTGGTACTGTAACATTATCAGCCTGGTTGGTATGGATCTGTGATAGGGCACTGGTACTGTAACATTATCAGCCTGGTTGGTATGGACTTGTGGTAGGGCACTGGTACTGCAACATTATCAGCCTGGTTGGTATGGACTTGTTATAGGCATTGGTACTGCAAATGTTTTGCACATAAAATAACACAACGTAAAGAGTTTCTAAAAAAATTTCTGAAAATCTTTACCAAATATATTTGATTTTTAATGAGAGAACATTTCAGGCAGAAATGGTTTTCAAACTTATTGAAGACGTCATGAGTATGACTAACTGATCAAACTCGGTTAAAGTTATATAGCATTTGTTCAATCTACCGTGCTGACACTGCCCATAAGTAGGAATCAATTGACCATGCTGACACTGCCCATAAGTAGGAATCAATTTACCATGCTGACACTGCCCATAAGTAGGAATCAATTTACCATGCTGACACTGCCCATAAGTAGGAATCAATTGACCATGCTGACACTGCCCATAAGTAGGAATGCATTTACCATGCTGACACTGCCCATAAGTAGGAATCAATTTACCGTGCTGACACTGCCCATAAGTAGGAATCAATTTACCATGCTGACACTGCCCATAAGTAGGAATCAATTTACCGTGCTGACACTGCCCATAAGTAGGAATCAATTTACCATGCTGACACTGCCCATAAGTAGGAATCAATTTACCGTGCTGATACTGCCCATAAGTAGGAATCAATTTACCATGCTGACACTGCCCATAAGTAGGAATCAATTTACCATGCTGACACTGCCCATAAGTAGGAATCAATTTACCGTGCTGACACTGCCCATAAGTAGGAATCAATTTACCATGCTGACACTGCCCATAAGTAGGAATCAATTTACCATGCTGACACTGCTCATAAGTAGGAATCAATTTACCATGCTGACACTGCCTATAAGTAGGAATCAATTTACCGTGCTGACACTGCCTATAAGTAGGAATCAATTTACCGTGCTGACACTGCCCATAAGTAGGAATCAATTTACCATGCTGACACTGCCCATAAGTAGGAATCCATTTATCATGCTGACACTGCTCATAAGTAGGAATCAATTTACCATGCTGACACTGCCCATAAGTAGGAATCAATTTACCATGCTGACACTGCTCATAAGTAGGAATCAATTTACCATGCTGACACTGCCCATAAGTAGGAATCCATTTACCATGCTGACACTGCCCATAAGTAGGAATCAATTTACCATGCTGACACTGCCCATAAGTAGGAATCAATTTACCATGCTGACACTGCCCATAAGTAGGAATCAATTTACCGTGCTGACACTGCCCATAAGTAGGAATCAATTTACTGTGCTGACACTGCCCATAAGTAGGAATCAATTTACCATGCTGACACTGCTCATAAGTAGGAATCAATTTACCATGCTGACACTGCTCATAAGTAGGAATCAATTTACCATGCTGACACTGCCAATAAGTAGGAATCCATTTACCATGCTGACACTGCCCATAAGTAGGAATCAATTTACCATGCTGACACTGCCCATAAGTTGGAATCAATTTACCATGCTGACACTGCCCATAAGTAGGAATCAATTTACCGTGCTGACACTGCCCATAAGTAGGAATCAATTTACTGTGCTGACACTGCCCATAAGTAGGAATCAATTTACCATGCTGACACTGCCCATAAGTAGGAATCAATTTACTGTGCTGACACTGCCCATAAGTAGGAATCAATTTACCATGCTGACACTGCCCATAAGTAGGAATCAATTGACCATGCTGACACTGCCCATAAGTAGGAATCAATTTACCATGCTGACACTGCACATAAGTAGGAATTAATTTACCGTGCTGACACTGCCCATAAGTAGGAATCAATTTACCATGCTGACACTGCCCATAAGTAGGAATCAATTTACCATGCTGACACTGCCCATAAGTAGGAATCAATTTACCATGCTGACACTGCTCATAAGTAGGAATCAATTTACCATGCTGACACTGCCCATAAGTAGGAATCCATTTACCATGCTGACACTGCTCATAAGTAGGAATCAATTTACCATGCTGACACTGCCCATAAGTAGGAATCCATTTACCATGCTGACACTGCCCATAAGTAGGAATCAATTTACCATGCTGACACTGCCCATAAGTAGGAATCAATTTACCATGCTGACACTGCCCATAAGTAGGAATCAATTTACTGTGCTGACACTGTCCATAAGTAGGAATCAATTTACCATGCTGACACTGCCCATAAGTAGGAATCAATTGACCATGCTGACACTGCCCATAAGTAGGAATCAATTTACCATGCTGACACTGCCCATAAGTAGGAATTAATTTACCATGCTGACACTGCCCATAAGTAGGAATTAATTTATCATGCTGACACTGCCCATAAGTAGGAATCAATTGACCATGCTGACACTGCCCATAAGTAGGAATCAATATAAGAAAAATGATTGCTCCATTAGATAAATATCAAGATGAAATCTATTTTGTACTGTCTTTTTAATTAAAATCAATCTGATATAAGTTCACAAGATTTATTCATTATCAGGCAGTTAGGTTTGAAGGTATGATAGGGCAATGGTAAGGCAACATTTTTTGCAGGTGAGGATAGACAGCTTTATAAAAATGTTTTTAAACATTCTCTGAAAATCATTACCAAATATATCTATTTTCAATAAGGGTTTCATTTGATTGCCAGCATCTTCAAGAGCTTATTTCCGTTGATGAGAAAAAAAAAATTCTAAAAAACTAAATTCTTTATTTCCACTTGTACATACAATATAGAGTCATGTTAGAATGTGCATCTTTTTCTAATGTCCCATCATCTCACCCAAAATAAACAGAAATAAGTAACAAAAACCTCTTTTTCTTATTTTTACTGCCAACTGTGTACAGGAAAAAAACAAATTTGTTGCAGTGAAGTATTGCATTAAAGACAATATATCCAAAGACTTTTAACCCTTCACCCAATGAATCATCTGCTCGCATAATATGTAAAATTCAGCAGCTGAAAAAATATTATTTTTCGAAAAATTTCAACAAAACCATATCATGTAACCCCTCTTTGGAACGCGCTCAATGATATGTTTTTGTTGAAATTTTTTGAAAAAATTTAAAAAATGATATTTAAAAAAATAAATTTTGAAATCGTCTGCATTGGGTAATGGGTTAAGGTACCAGTCATGAAGTCACTGAGTGAAAATTACCAAAATGGGAAAATGCACTCCAATGTGTTTTAAATATTTTAAAACCATTTTAAATATTGAAAAATTAACCTTCAATATTACATTAGAGACTTGATATTACATTAGAGACTTGATATTACATTAGAGACTTGATTAGAGGTATCAAGTGTAAAGTCATTGAGCAAGAATTACCAGAACAGGAAAATGCACTTCAACATGTTCTCAGCATTTTGAAACCAAATAAAATATTGAAAAGTAAACATTCGATATCACATTAGAGACTTGATTATTGAAGAAAATAAAAAGAACTTCTCAGAAGATGGCTAAAAGAAAAAGCACCTTGAACTACTAAAACTGGGAAAGAATGTAACAGGTATAGAACAAATTTGGTAAAAAATGGATAATGGTTGTTCCAGTTATCATGCCAAGTCTGCCTGGAAGTCAGAAATTGAAACAAGAGAACAATCTAAGATGGGATAACTGCTGAAAAAAAGATTTTGGCAGAATTGGTTTTCAAACTGATCCAAGGCATTCTTGAGTAGAACACGCCAAATTTGGTAAAAATCAGATAAGGTTTATTAAGTTATCATGCTGATAAAGCCACACATACAAATGGATGGACAGATGGTCATACAGACAGATGGATGGATAAATGGACAGATGGAGAGATGGATGGAAGGACACCCACCTACCTTCATTTTCATCAAAACATAAACTGAATTATTGACACAACTCAACCAAAAAGAAAGACTAGAAACTAACAGCATGGCTATATATAAAGTTTGAAGCATTGATAAGAAAGATTTCAAACTTACTATTTTCACAGTTTGTACCATTGTAACCTATTGCGCAAGCACAAGTGTATCCATTAACTAAGTCAGTACATGTTCCTCCATTCTGGCATGGATCAGGTAAACAGTCGTTAATGTCTGAAAAAAGATACAAATGAGAAGAAATATACATACTGCTATATTTTGAGGTAAAAACTTTATTTTGGATTGTATTTTGGACTCAAACCAATCTAATATAAATTCACAAAATTTGTTCATTATTGACTTGGTCGGTATGGACTTGTGATAGGGCAATGGTACTGTAACAACATGAAATAAGACAGTGTAAAGAGTTTTTAAAAATTTTCTGAAAATCTTTACCAACTATATTGATTTTTAATGTGTGAAAATTTCAGGCTGAACTGGTTTTCAATCTTTCCCAAGACATCCATGAATATAACCAACTGATCAAATTAGGTAAACAATCTTTCCCAAGATGTTCATGAGTACAACCAACTGACCGAATTAGGTAAAAATCAGACAACATTTATTTAATTTATCATGCTGACATGGACCATACGAAGACAATAAAAGTATCTAAGAGTCTTAATTCCTGAAAAGGAAGTAATGGAAGGAACAGTTCTCAAACTTATACAAGACATACAGTTCAAACTGGAAGTCCTGTCTCAATAAGCACTGAAAATCTTCATCACTTAACCCTTTACCTAACATAGCAGCCAAAAACGGCCAGGAAATTGACCAAAATAAGCCTACCACATCCTAAAATATCTTACAAATGTCTTGATAAAACCATACAAATATGGATATCATTAGAATAGGCTCGAGTCGGTTCTAATGATATCCATATTTGTATGGTTTTCTTAAAAATTGTGAGAATGTTTTTTAAAAATGCCAAATTTAATTTATTTTTTAAAAAAGCTGTGTTAGGTAAAGGGTTAATGTGCTACTTTCTGCAGAAGAATGAAGTAATCCGAGGCACACAAGAGCATTTTAGAGTGCTATGCAAAATATAATGTGTTATCATCGAAGTCGGTAGTAAAATCACGAACTGAGGCAATCAAACAGATTGAAGATATTGAGACTACAGTATGTGAAGGGTGGATTACTAAATCGCTATGGGGTAGATTTTTGAGACTACAGTATGTAAAGGGTGGATTACTAAATCGCTATCATCGAAGTCGGTAGTAAAATCATGAACTGAGGCAATCAAACAAATTGAAGATATTGAGACTACAGTATGTGAAGGGTGGATTACTAAATCGCTATGGGGTAGATTTTTATTGAGACTACAGTATGTGAAGGGTGGATTACTAAATTGCTATGGGGTAGATTTTTGTGAAGGGTGGATTACTAAATCGCTATGGGGTAGATTTTTGTGAAGGGTGGATTACTAAATCGCTTTGGGGTAGATTTTTTAGACTACAGTATGTGAAGGGTGGATTACTAAATCGCTATGGGGTAGATTTTTTAGACTACAGTATGTGAAGGGTGGATTACTAAATCGCTATGGGGTAGATTTTTATTGAGACTACAGTATGTGAAGGGTGGATTACTAAATCGCTATGGGGTAGATTTTTATTGAGACTACAGTATGTTTAGGGTGGATTACTAAATCGCAATGGTATAGATTTTTGTGAAGGGTGGATTACTACATCGCTATGGGGTAGATTTTTATTGCGACTACAGTATGTGAAGGGTGGATTACTACATCGCTATGGGTAGATTTGTGTGAAGGGTGGATTACTAAATCGCAATGGGGTAGATTTTTATTGAGACTACAGTATGTTTAGGGTGGATTACTAAATCGCTATGGTGTAGATTTTTGTGAAGGGTGGATTACTACATCGCTATGGGGTAGATTTTTATTGAGACTACAGTATGTGAAGGGTGGATTACTAAATCGCTATGGTGTAGATTTTTGTGAAGGGTGGATTACTAAATCGCAATGGGGTAGATTTTTATTGAGACTACAGTATGTGAAGGGTGGATTACTACATCGCTATGGGTAGATTTGTGTGAAGGGTGGATTACTAAATCGCTATGGGGTAGATTTTTGTGAAGGGTGGATTACTACATCGCTATGGGGTAGATTTGTGTGAAGGGTGGATTACTAAATCGCTATGGGGTAGATTTTTATTGAGACTACAGTATGTGAAGGGTGGATTACTACATCGCTATGGGTAGATTTGTGTGAAGGGTGGATTACTACATCACTATGGGTAGATTTTTGTGAAGGGTGGATTACTACATCGCTATGGGGTAGATTTGTGTGAAGGGTGGATTACTAAATCACTATGGGGTAGATTTTTATTGAGACTACAGTATGTGAAGGGTGGATTACTACATCGCTATGGGGTAGATTTGTGTGAAGGGTGGATTACTACATCGCTATGGAGTAGATTTGTGTGAAGGGTGGATTACTAAATCGCTATGGGGTAGATTTTTATTGAGACTACAGTATGTGAAGGGTGGATTACTACATCGCTATGGGGTAGATTTTTGTGAAGGGTGGATTACTACATCGCTATGGGGTAGATTTGTGTGAAGCGTGGATTACTAAATCGCTATGGGGTAGATTTTTATTGAGACTACAGTATGTGAAGGGTGGATTACTACATTGCTATGGGTAGATTTGTGTGAAGGGTGGATTACTACATCGCTATGGGTAGATTTTTGTGAAGGGTGGATTACTACATCGCTATGGGGTAGATTTGTGTGAAGGGTGGATTACTAAATCGCTATGGGGTAGATTTTTATTGAGACTACAGTATGTGAAGGGTGGATTACTACATCGCTATGGGTAGATTTGTGTGAAGGGTGGATTACTACATTGCTATGGGTAGATTTTTGTGAAGGGTGGATTACTACATCGCTATGGGGTAGATTTGTGTGAAGGGTGGATTACTAAATCGCTATGGGGTAGATTTTTATTGAGACTACAGTATGTGAAGGGTGGATTACTACATCGCTATGGGGTAGATTTTTGTGAAGGGTGGATTACTACATCGCTATGGTGTAGATTTTTGTGAAGGGTGGATTGCTAAATTGCTATGGGGTAGATTTTTATTTAGACTACAGTATGTGAAGGGTGGATTACTACATCGCTATGGGTAGATTTGTGTGAAGGGTGGATTACTAAATCGCTATGGGGTAGATTTTTATTGAGACTACAGTATGTGAAGGGTGGATTACTACATCGCTATGGGTAGATTTGTGTGAAGGGTGGATTACTAAATCGCAATGGGGTAGATTTTTATTGAGACTACAGTATGTGAAGGGTGGATTACTACATCCCTATGGGTAGATTTATGTGAAGGGTGGATTACTAAATCGCAATGGGGTGGATTTGTTTCACTCAGTAATTATTTACATTTTCAGAGATCAGACCACAAGAAGCTCTTGCAAACTTTCATCACATGGACCACTGTGCTGTATCCTGTGGGACAAGTGATGAAAGTTTGCAAGTCTTTCTGTGCCGTTATGAACAATTATAAATACTTTACAATTGGAAAATATATGGCACTGTGATTAAGTAATAATTTATTCTCTTCATTTGGTACATGCAGTCAGATTTTAACTCTCTGCACGCTGATGTCAAATTGGTCAAGTTTTCAGCAGCAAATATTTCCCATAATGCATTTTGATATTTAACCAAATATGCCTTGTTTGATAGAGCTCTGTCAGCTCTGTCAAACAAGATATTAAAATTTTTTAGTAAATTTTGTTTCTTAACATACCTACCACAATTGTTTACAATTGGCTGTAACGTAAGTGCAAGCCCTACTTCGGAACTAACTCAAGCTAAGAAACTTTTCCAAACAAGTTGTAAAAGTGATAAGAGTGCAAAAGCATGAAAAGATCGAAAAAGTGTCAAGCGAGACTGGCACACAACATTACAGGTACCCTCTCTGCACACCTCTTGCATTTACCGAGCACATGCGCAACAACTGTGACATCAATTCCGTATTTCCAACAACGCGAAGTTTGTGATTTAGCAGGGAGGCATCGATATCAAAGATATCCCCAAGGAGGGTGGGCCTCCGGTAAACAATTGTGGTAGGTATGTTAAGAAACAAAATTCACTAAAAAAATTTAATTTCTTCTCAACCTACTCACAATTGTTTACAAGTGGCTGAATAAACAATAGGAGGAGGTAAATCACATAACCAACACCAACAAGAGCAGCGGAAAGAAATGCAAGGAGGGCAGAGAATAATAGCGAAACCTGTAACGAAAAAAGAGAGAAGGCACCTAAAAAGAACAAGGATAAGCGGAGCACAATCCTGATAAAAACAAATTTAACGAGGGTGCACAACAGCCTGAGCAGCAACGAGAGGGCCTAAAGAATAAAGGTCCTCAGATTACTGCTGTGGGTGGCGGAGATAAAAGGAGAAGGTAGAAGCATTCCTCCAGTAAGCTGCATTCAAAACATCCCAGAGTGATACAGAATTGGCGAATGCCCAGGATGTAGAAATGGCACAAACCTCATGAGCATTAAACCGGGGTTCGAAACAAGATCCGAAGCAGACAAGCTGGAATGAGCCAGCTTGATTGCAAGACAGATCCATCTGGAAATAGAATGGGAAGAGACAGACTGCCTCCTAGGAATGAGAGACAGAAAGAATCTCTTCCGACCCCTCCAAATGAACTGAGTGTGATTAATGTAAGGCTTGATCGCATGAACAGGACAAAGAGGCATCCGGCCATCGACAGCAGGGAGAGCCTCAATGCAGATGGGAGGAGGTACCGAATCAGAAAGTTGATTCTTGGCCAGAAAAGAGCAATCAGTAGTGAAGGTGACACTGTTAGTCTCATTTGTGAAAAAAGCAGAATCAACAGATAGCGCATGAAGCTCACTGACATGTCTAGCAGAAGCAAACGTTAGAAGGAAAACCATCTTATAGGTGAGAAAACACATATCGATCTCAGATAAAGGCTTGAATGGCACACCCTCCAAACAATGCAACATCCATGCCAAGTTATACTTGGGTGTAAGACGCAAAACATGAGTCCTCTTCAAAGAAAAGTGCCGAATTAGTTTGGAGAGAAAAAGATTATGACCGATGCACCGCTTTCCCACATATGAGAAAGTATCAGACAGCATAGACCGATAGCCCTTTATCGTAATAGGCTAGAGGCCCTTGGAGTTGAAAAGGTAAACCAGAAATTCCGCAATTTGTGCGATTGATGGATCACGGTAATCCACATTTTGAGCTGTACACCAGTGGCAGAAAACCTTCCACTTAGCAGCATAAGTCATGCCAGTGGAATGTCGCCGCGATGCAGAAATGCACTCCACTGATCATCTCAAAAAACCTCTACATCGGAGACAGGACCTGATAAAAGACAGATGTGAAGGGACAGGCTTGCCAGGTTGTTGTGATACTTCCTGGGACGACCCTGGGAAAGAAGATCGTGATGTAGAGGTAGACAAATTGGCCGATCTGCCAACAGAGGCTGCAGCAGATTGATCCACACCCTCTGTGGAGACAGAGGTGTGATCAAAATGATCCTGCAACTGCAAGCACGAATCTTCGCCAACACTTGAGGAAGAATCGATGCAGGAGGGAAGGCATAGCCAATCCAACCCATCCAGTCCAGAGATAGAGTGTCTACCGCAAACGCCAGTGGATCTGGACAAGTAGAGATAAAAGTCTCTACCTGATGATTCCAGCGAGTGATGAAAAGGTCGACCAGAGGACACCCCCATCGCTCGCAAATCGCCTGAAACACTGACTGATGCAGCATCCATTCGGTGGGAATGTCGGTCGGGACAGGGAGTCTGCTAGGACGTTGAGACGCCCAGGAATGTGCCGAATGGTTACCCGAGGATATACGTCCTGCACCAACAGAAGAAGATCAAAAGATAGCCGATACATGGGAATTGAATGTGTGCCTCCTTGATTCCGTATGTAGGCCACCACTGTCGAATTGTCCGAAAGAAGTAGGACAATGTGGTCTGACAGGTGAGAAATCCAAAGCCGAAAACTCAACAGAAGAGTAAGGAGCTCCTTCTGGTTGATATGAAGGCCCACCTGCTCCCTGTCCCACTCGCCATGAGTAGACAGACCAAGAAGATCCAATGTCGCACCCCAGCCCTGATCGCTGGCATCTGCAGTAATGATGCAATCGGCCGAAGGAAGATCCAACAGGACACCCTGAGTCAACCAGGGAACATCGGCCCAAGGGTGGAGGTGACGAAGCAGGACCGAGGAATAGGAAGTTCCAGGTCCAAAGGATCTACATTCGGATGCCAATGATCCAACAGGAAGTGTTGAAGAGGTCGGACAAACAAGCGACCTTGCGGAATGAGATGTCACTGAACCACAAAGGCCCAGCATCCAAAGGAAAGTCCTGGCCGAGACCAAGGAAGATTGGAGCAGGTTCCGAGTCAAGGTAGAAAGAATCGTCGGCCGAGCATTGGGAACCGACACCACACTGTGAAGCGTGTCGAAATCCATTCTTAAATGACAAAATTGCTGAGAAGGAAGGAGATCTGACTTCTCGCAAATGACTCTGAACCCCATCGACGCTAGTAGGCCAAGCAACTGCCAGACTTCGGACTCCAGAACTGCAGCATTATGGTGCCTTTACAGGATGTCGTCCAGGTAGGCTGATGAAGTCACAGCCGACTGAGTACGGTGAAAAGCGAGCACATGTGACATCAGTCAGGTGAAGGCCCAAGGAGCCAGGTTCAAGCCGAACAGGAGAGCTTTGAATTGAAAGACTTGATCCAGAAACGAGAACCGAAGGTATTTCCGTGACGCCAGATGAATGGGTACATGGAAGTAGGCATCCTTCAGGTCGATACTGGCAGCACCCTGATGAACTGAACGTCGAACTGACCGGAAAGTCTCCATACTGAAACGAGGTGCCATAATGGACTCGTTCAGGATACTCAGATCGATGACAGGACGAAACTGGCTGTTTTTCTTCGGCGCCAAGAAAAGTCTCGAGTAAAACCCTGGTGAAGGGTGTTCCTGACAACCTCGATCGCCCCTTTGGAGAGGAGATTGTCGATCTCCTGCGCTAGAAGGTCCCGATGCAGAGAATCGGAAGGGGTGCTGACGGAAGGACAGTCGAAGACTGGATTGGATAACGTCGAGGACTCAAGTGTCCAACGTTATCTCTGTCCAACGGTCGAAAAACAGCGACAGCCTTCCCCCGACTGGAGGTGAATTGAGGTGAGGACCTTCATTTGCGGCCTCGCCGAGGCCCCCCGAGAGGAGAAACCACCCCCTCGGGAAGCAACAGAGTCCTGAGACTTTCCTCCCTGAGGCTGCCAGTGAGCCTGGCTGAGTCGGTGCTTCTTCTGAGCAGAAGGAGCGGACAGAGGTGTGGCCGACATGGCAGATGAAGCAGGATGCTTGGCAGGCCTGGAATGACCATCAACTGCAGCAGCAGGTTGGTCCAGCTGTCGCAACAAAGTCTGGTCCTTCGAATGACGAAGAACCTCACCACAGACAGCTTCCACGGAACCATAGAACAGCTGAGGTCCAAGCAAAGAAGCAGACCTCAGAACAGCATGCTGCTCAGAAGGAAGGGATGGAGAAGAATCCAACACCGCACTCGGCGTGCAAGCTCCAAATTAGCCGTGTTACAGGCATGAGCGTGTGTCAGGTTCATAAGAGCCTGTTGACAAAACACGCAAAGGCGCCTGAGCATCAACTCCTCTGGTGGAAAATATGCGGCCAGGGCAGCAACGACATGGTCCGCAAGAGATAACATACCCAGCCTCTCTTGGGACAGGCCCACCACAGACTCAACGAACAACATTGGGAGAACTGCCGACTTAGGCTTAGTCAACCCGAGGGAAGAAGAATCTTCGTCCACAGTAGTCATCCCTTGGAAGACTGGTGGACAGACGGACGGACTCGTAAACACGAAACTGCGACGGGGGCAGAAAAGCATCAGCTCGTGAAAAGAAAGAACCCTTCAGGGCCTTAGAACGCATTTTGGTGTCCATGCCCTGGAAGGACTCAACAACCTGAGCCGATTGCAGAGGATGCAAAACCGCAGAGCTAGAAGGCTCAACAGGGTTACGGCGCTCCACAGAGGACCGCGGCCGGACGGTCACTAATGGCTGGTCTGAAGGCTGAATGTCTGGCAATAAGCCAAAGACAAAATCCAAAGCCTGCCCCAAGATTGACAAGGGGAGCCCATCGCCTTCAAGAAAATCGTCATCCTCTGTAGCACCAGAGATGTAGCCCAACTCAGGCTGACCAGCAGGAACCTCCTGTGAATACTGAACAGTATCCAAAGGGCCAGACGAGGAATCTCGGCGACCGGCCAAAGGAGGTTGTGCTTCAGGAGGCACAGGGAAGCCAACTTGAGGGTTGCTAGAAGGCAACCAGGTGAGCGCCAAAACAGCCTGACACAACTCACCCTGAGAATCCGTCATAGCAGCATCGCCCGACAGAGTGTCTTCCCAATGGACCCTTCTAGCAGAAGAACCCAAATCCTCAGAAGGAACCGACGACAAACGTCGATCAGCAGACAGAATAGGGAGCCGGTGAGAAGACACTGGAGGATAGTCCCAAGAGTGATGCCCAGGGACAATTACTGACCTCTGCAGAACAGAAGGCCCTGTTTGCAAATCCTCTAGAGAAACTGATGACGTATGCCGATCGGTAGCTGGACCTGGGACATGATGAGAAGACACCGGAGGATTGTCCCAAGAATGACAGGAACCTGCCATTGGCCTCTGCACGGCAGAAGGCCCCAAATGCCCATCCTCTGAGACTGACGACAAGCATCGCTTGACAGCCAGACTCGGAGCACAGTGAGGAATCACCGGAGGAAGGTTCCAAGAGTGCCAGCTAACTGGAGCTGTCACTGACCTCTGCCGAACAGCAGGCCCTGGATGCCAATGCCCTAGCCCCATCCTGCCAGTCGGCACACCAGCAGGGGAAGACAGAAAAACAAACGATTTGCTCGAGGGGCGAGGAATCGCTGCCAAAGTGACCGAATGGCCCAACTGACCAGGAGCAAACCTAGCCATATGAGACGAAGCAGACAGCAAACCCACACAGCTTCACCACGTAGGGCTTGCAATTATGTTACAGCCAATTGTAAATAACTGAGTAGGTTGAGTTAGTTCCGAAGTTGGGCTTGCACTTATGTTACAACCAATTGTAAACAATTGTGAGTAGGTTGAGTTAGTTCCAAAGTAGGGCTTGCACTTATGTTACAGCCAATTGTTAACAATTGTAGAGTTAGTTCCAAAGTAGGGCTTGCACTTATGTTACAGCCAATTGTAAACAATTGTGAGTAGGTTGAGTTAGTTCCGAAGTAGGGCTTTGCACTTACGTTACAGCCAATTGTAAACAATCGTGAGTAGGTTGAGTTAGTTCCAAAGTAGGGCATTGCACTTATGTTACGGCCAATTGTAAACAACTATAAGTAGGCTGAGTTAGTTCCGAAGTAGGGCTTTGCACTTATGTTACAGCCAACCAAATATAGCTTGTTTGACAGAGCTCTGTGAGAGATTAAATTCATAGTTACACAAGAGAAAAACAGAATGATTGGAGAAAATTCTGTTGTACTACCAGAATGCTAGAGGTTAATATATATTTATGTCATTACATGTATCCCAGTAGAGATTGGAAATGATGTTAATGAAATCTATTTACCAGTATAGAGTTATACAGAGTTGGGTACACTGTTTACCAATCGAGATTGAGTTTGACAGGTTCAATTTCTCACCATAGTATTACATAAGTTGGAAACTAAACAAAACAAACAATATAAGCAGCATAACTGCTGACAAAGAACTTAGGTTGGAATGATTTTTGAACTCATACAAGATATTCTTGAGTAGAATTCACAGACCAAATTTGTCAAAAGTTAAAAAATTTATAGTAATTTATATATTTTTTATACCTACCAATGACCCAGACTTAGCATGGGCTAAACTCTTTAATTCAGGGCCAAGCACAAATTTTGCCCCCCCCCCACCCCCCATCCCCAAAATTTGCATCAAAAACCGAAAATTACATGTCCTATATGGTCCTCCATACATTTACACCTCTGCGCATGCGAAGTTTCAAGGAGGTCTCGAAATTGGCGCCAATTATCATTCTTAAAACCAGTGCCTGGTAAACGTTATGTACTCAGCGGGGAGGTAAGAGTTCCCAACTCATGGGAGGGCCATCCCCGTCTGGGTAATTGGTAAGTATAAAAAATATATAAATTACTATAAATTTTTTAACATTTCTATACTGTACCAATGACCCAGACTTAGCTGAATAGTAAATAGGCTGGAGGGCCTAGGACATAAAGGAAAATCCAATAGGCTCAATTACATAAGACAGAATTATCCCCTCAAGGAGAAAAGGAGAGATAGGCTTTACATGTATCTTTCTTATTTATACTAAAGAAGAAAGACACAATACCAATCAGTAATTGAGCACAATTATCATCAATTATCTCTATTAACATCCAGTATTATACTAATTTTTTAAAGGTAAGCCAATAAATAAAGTCCAGAGAAATGAGACTCTTTATACTCATTAAAAGTGTCCGAGGATTGTATATTTACGCTCGTTTGACACATGACATATACAAATGCTTGACACCGAGCCACACTTTAAAAATATTACATGACATGAGTAAACATTAGCTTTACACTTTAAAACCATCCCGGTACCGACTCAGAATTCCTGACTCTAGGGGAGGTATTCCCTTTCTTTTCACTATAAAGCAGGTGACCTAAGGGAACACACCCCCCCCCCCCCCCCCCCCCCCGACTTCCCCTTGCCCTGGTCAAATACTCCAGAGCGAAGAGGGCAGCGGGACAGAGTCACTGCCGGAACAGAAAGCCTACATAACTATAGTTGCAACTGTTTAGTGGACAAATATTTCCCATAATGCATTTTGATATTTAACCAAATATACCTTGTTTGCAGGGCTCTGTGGGAGATTAAATTCATAGTTACACAAGAGAACAAGAGGCCCCAAGGGGCCTGAGGGCGCTCACCTGACATGGTAGCCTAAATATCAACCCAGAGAATTGATTTCAACAAGTTGCATTTGCTCCTCCTAAGAAAAGCTTATACCAAATATCCAAAGATTCTGACCAGTGGATCTAAAAAAAAAAGAAGATTTTAAAAGAATACTCCTCATATTGAACTAAGTTATAATTCGGGCTCCCACAGGGAGCCCATATATGAACCCAGGGACTTGGCTTTAACAAAATTGAATCTCGCCCCCCTAAGGATGCTGCACACCAAATATCAAAACATTCCGACTGCTGGATCTGAAGAAGAAGATTTTTAAAGAAAATTCCTCATTTTGAACTAAGTTACAATTCAAGCTCCCACAGTGAGTCCAAATATGGACCTAGGGATATGGCTTGAACAAACTTGAATCTCACCCCCCTAAGGATGCTGCATATCAAATATCAAAACATTCCAACTGCTGGATCTGAAGAAGATTTTTAAAGAAAATTCCTCATTTTGAACTAAGTTATACTTCGGGCTACCACAGTGAGCCCAAATATAAACCCAGGGACTTGGCTTGAACAAACTTGAATCTCACCCCCTAACCATGGCGCATACCCAATATCAAAAGATTCTGCCTGCTGGATCTTGAGAAGAAGATTTTCAAAGAAATTTGCCTGAAATGCACTAAGTTCGAATTCGGGCTTCTATAGTGAGCTCAAATATGAATCTAGGGAGCCGATCTGAACAAACTTGAATCAGATCCACCCCACAATGTTGCATACCAAATATCAAAAGATTCTGCCTGCTGAATCTGGAGAAGAAGATTTTTTTTAAAAATTTGCCTGAAATGCACTAAGTTCGAATTCGGGCTTTTATAGAGAGCCCAAATATGAATCCAGGGAGCCGATTTGAACAAACTTGAATCAGATCCACCCCTCAATGTTGCATACCAAATATCAAAAGATTCTGCCTGCTGGATCTTGAGAAGAAGATTTTTTAAGAAATTTGCCTGAAATGCACTAAGTTCGAATTCGAACTGCTATACTGAGCCTAAATGTACACCCAGGGGGCCGATTTGAACAAACTTCAATCAGATCCACCCCACAATGTTGCATACCAAATATCAAAAGATTCTGCCTGCTGGATCTGGAGAAGAAGATTTTTTAAGAAATTTGCCTGAAATGCACTAATTTCGAATTCAGGCTTCTATAGTGAGCCCAAATATGAATCCAGGGGGCCGATTTGAACAAACTTGAATCAGATCCGACCCACAATGTTGCATCCCAAATATCAAAAGATTCTGCCTGCTGGATCTGGAGAAGAAGATTTTTTAAGAAATTTGCCTGAAATGCACTAAGTTCGAATTCGAGCTTCTATAGTGAGCCCAAATATAAACCCAGGGGGTCGATTTGAACAAACTTGAATCAGATCCACCCCACAATGTTGCAAACCAAATATCAAAAGATTCTGCCTGCTGGATCTGGAGAAGATTTTTTAAGAAATTTGCCTGAAATGCATTAAGTTCGAATTCGGGCTTCTATAGTGAGCCCAAATATAAATCCAGGGGGCCGATTTGAACAAACTTGAATCAGATCCACCCCACAATGTTGCATACCAAATATCAAAAGATTCTGCCTGCTGGATCTGGAGAAGAAGATTTTTGAAGAAATTTGTCTGAAATGCACTAAGTTTGAATTCGAGCTTCTATACTGAGCCCAAATATAAACCCAGGGAGCCGATTTGAACAAATTTGAATCGGATCCACCCCACAATGTTGCATACCAAATATCAAAAGATTCTGCTTGCTGGATCTGGAGAAGAAGATTTTTTAAGAAATTTGCCTGAAATGCACTAAGTTCGAATTCGGGCTTCTATAGTGAGCCCAAATATGAATCCAGGGGGCCGATTTGAACAAACTTGAATCAGATCCACCCCACAATGTTGCATACCAAATATCAAAAGATTCTGCCTGCTGGATCTGGAGAAGATTTTTTAAGAAATTTGCCTGAAATCCATTAAGTTCGAATTTGGGCTTCTGTAGTGAGCCCAAATATGAATCCAGGGAGCCGATTTGAACAAACTTGAATCAGATCCACCCCACAATGTTGCATACCAAATATTAAAAGATTCTGTGTGCTGGATCTGGAGAAGAAGATTTTTGAAGAAATTTGCCTGAAATGCACTAAGTTCGAATTCAGGCTTCTATAGTGAGCCCAAATATGAATCCAGGGAGCCGATTTGAACAAACTTCAATCAGAACCACCCCACAATGTTGCATACCAAATATCAAAAGATTCTGTCTGCTGGATCTGGAGAAGAAGATTTTTTAAGAAATTTGCCTGAAATGCACTAAGTTCGAAATCGGGTCCTATACTGAGCCCAAATATGAACCCAGGGGGCAGATTTGAACAAACTTGAATCAGATCCACCCTACAATGTTGCATACCAAATATCAAAAGATTCTGCCTGCTGGATCTGGAGAAGAAGATTTTTTAATGTTTTTCCCATTGCCTACAGTGTTAAAAAGTGCTGACTCAGCACTTTTTCAAAGTCCCGAAACTGTACCCTATGATAAAACCGATGGCAATTTTTTTTTACCAATCCTTTCTGTTGGTCCTAAGGAAGCTGCACACCAAATAAAAATTCTCAGTGCCATGCAGTTTTGGAGATATGGGCGTTTTAAATTTTTTCTATTTTTAGCTCCTGCGGTTCCCACGGGGCTGCGGGAAATTTTCTTTTTGCATAAATCAAGTACTCATGACCCAATAAGCCCTCACATAAAATTTGGTTCAAATCAGCCTTTCGGTTTGGAAAATAGAAATTTTGGGCGGGGCAAAAAATTTTGCCCCTCCCATAACGACACCAAGTATAGCCCCACAAACTTCTCTTGAACAAATCTGAGTCTACACCTCAAAAGGAAGCTGCACACCAAATATCAAGTCTCTGCTACTGCTGGTTCATGAGAAGAAGATTTACAAAGATTTTGGTGCCCCTTGGGGGTGTGGCACCACCCAGGAGGAGGGGCAACTTCATTGGAATAAATCTGAATTGGCATTAGGTAATAAACATTTAGCCAACATTTGAATAAAATTGGGCTAGTGGTTTAGGAGGAGAAGTCGATAATGTAAAGTTAATGCCGGACGGACGACGGACGGATCACGATCAGTAAAGCTCCCGCTGAGCTTCGCTCAGGTGAGCTAAAAACAGAATGATTGGAGAAAATTCTGTTGTACTACCAGAGTGCTAGGGTTAATCTATATTTATGTCATTACATGTATCCCAGTAGAGATTAGAAATGATGTTAATGAAATCTATTTACCAGTATAGAGTTATACAGAGTTGGGTACACTGTTTTCCAATCGAGATTGAGTTTGACAGGTTCAATTTCTCACCATAGTATTACTTCAAAATGGTACACAATATGGTCGTAATATTTCTCGTTTCAACTCTGTAATTTGACTGAGCTCAGAGATCACATTTTGTAATGTTTGTTTAAGTTTACATACTGACACCCCCCCCCCCTCCTCCCCTCTCACGTTGAAAACTAAACAAGAAAACAATATAAGCATTATAACTGCTGACAAAAAACTTAGACTGGAATGATTTTCAAACTCATCTTAGACATTCTTGTGTAGAATTCACAAACCAAATTTGTCAAAAACTGGATGTTTGTTCCAGTTATTTGTCTAAAACAGCAACACGATGGATTGGCAGATGGCTGGATGGACAGACAGAACTGGTTTTCAAACTTATTGAAAACATCAGGAGTATGACCAGCTGATCAAATGTGGTTAAAATTGGATAGTATTTGTTCAATATATGATGCTGACACTGGGAGACAGGAAAAGAATATAAGATGTATAATTCCTTAAAACAAACTCAGCTGGAAACTAAACAAGATAACAATATAAGCAGCATAACTACTGATAAAAATGCTTAGGTCACAATGGTTTTCAAACTGCTACTAGGCATTCCTGAGTAGAATTCACAGATGAAATTTGTCAAAAATCGGGGTACCATCCCATAAGTTACACATCCCATTTGTCACACAGTCTAAATGACTATATAAACACCACCCTTGCACACCTGTTATTGGTGTTAGTGGTCTGTTCTGAATTAATTTCATTCAGTGACCATTTTCATCATCAGGGGATTTAAAAAAAAAAACAACAAATTAAATGGGTTTTGATGTTTATTGCTAATAAATATGCAACATGGCAGATAAATAAACGAAGAAAATAATAATGAAATGAAATTTTTCAAATACACAATACAACAAATTAACCTGATAGAATATTTGGACTGCACATAATAATATTACACAATGATGCACAAAAAGCAGATAAATAAATAGAGAAAACATACACCATTGAAGGTTGGAGTTGACAGTTTAGTTTATCTTCAACGGCAGCCTTTAAACATCTAAATAATCTACTATAGGTGTTGGCTTGTCGAACTGGAAGTAGTGCATATACTAGAGGGAATGTTGTAGATCCCTTTCTAACATGTAATATATACAGCTGGTTCCAAAGAGATGGACATGCTGAAAAGGTTGCATCCATATAAATTGTACTAGCGGCCTGAAGGGCACGAAGCTGTTCCTCTTTTCAGAATGCTAAAATTTTATCTGCGTCACCATCATTAACAAGAAGAAATGGACGACCGTCGATAGTGTTGATCCAGGGTTCTTCCAGGTTCATCTCTGAAAGACTTGATGGTAGATTTGGAATTGTTGTTTTTCTGTGATGATAAAGAGCGCTTCTCATACTTGGGTAGCTTGGTATCACGCCTTCCTGACCTGACTGACTCAACTGTCCAATTTCATCATTAAAAATCATTGACAGGGGAGCTATTTCTTCTCTTGCTCTTTTTCTCATATTGCTGACAAATTTAGTAATTGTTATATTTTCTGGTGGGTGGTTGTGTTCTGTGGTGTTTCTGATGAATTCATCAACAGTTGTGCAACGACGTTTGCATGATTTTACAGCACATGTCCAGTGCTGAAAAAACTTCCTAGTGACATGCTTGTTGTAGATGTAACCTTCAAATAAAACTTGTGTGCCACGTTGTGATAAAATGTATTCTACTTTCTGAAGAGCTGCCATGTTTACTGTGGAGAATGGTAAGTGAGGAAAATTTACTGTGGAGAAACCAGAATTTACTCCTTAAATAGGGAATATGCATTATGTTTATTCAACATAGAAGCCACTTCAAAAAAACATGTTTAGGCTAAAAACAACAAATCAAATAGAACTTCAAATGTTTATTAATAATAAAAAAAAACATAACATTTGTTTTATGTAATCAAATCAAATCAAAAAGCCATTCAGGTGATAGTGTGTGTACAGAGTGAACAAGGTATGAGTTTTGAATACTTGAAAAAAAAATAAAACTAATAAAACTAATTGATGATTACAGTAAAGCAAACTTCAGTTGATTGCTTCTCACGTAATAACACAGCATTATCTGTCGAGGGGTAACAGGTTGTTAACACTCTTTTATTAACTTCAAAACTGTGTGACTATAATGACACATTTGGATTGTGTGACAAATGGGATGTGTAACTTATGGGAAAAATTATTGCTTCAGTGGATAAATATCAAGATAAAAACTTTGTTCATTATCAGGCAGTTGGGTTTGAAGTTGTGATAGGGCATTGGTACTACAACATTTTTCAACATCATTACCAAATATATCCATCATCAATGAGGGTTTCATTTTCAAGAGCTTAATTCCACAGACGAGAAAAGAAAAATTAATGGAAAATAGTCCTTTTTTAGTTTCAAACTTTTTACCAATCTTCAGCCTTCAAAACTGGATGTCTCCTGGTGCCGACTTGAATCTGTCTGACCTGTGCAGGATGCTGGGTGTCGACTATACAGTTGACAGAAGATATCTGCATTGTTTTGTACGACATCAAAGAACCGCCACCTCTTCTAATACTAACTCATTAAAACAAGAGCAACGCGAAGCGTGGCATATGCCCCCTCCCAAAATGCCAAGTGTATCAAACGCCAAATTTATAGAAGTAGCTGCAACCTAAAAAGAACTAGAGGGGGCCGCCAGGATGGCTAATTCTCCCGAATTAATTCCTTGATACTGTAATGCCTCGATACTGTAATGCTGTGATACTATAACTAATAATACGGTCTAGCAGAATTTTAAACCTCTTACTTGCCAAAAAATTAGTAATTTGACCTTGAGGTCAAAGGTCAGTGTTATACAGTTAAAACTAGAAGTCCTGTCATGAAATGCGCATAAATAACACGTTGATATGCGCGTTAATGTACGCGTTATGGCCTAAATAAAGCTATCAAATTATGTACATATGGCTTGTGCACAGGCAATGTTTCAGCCAATGGACCTCCGGGTAACCCGGAGGTCCATTGGCAGAATCATTGCATGTGTTTGCTATAAGTAACCAGGAGAACCTGCCGTGCTTTGGATGCCATTCGATATGGCAATTGCGCACAATTCCAACGCGCAATTATGCCTAGATAAGTGCACTATTCGTGACAGGACTTCTAGTTTTAACTGTATGTGGGTCATGATGATACGCGACACATAATCTCATGGTGATACACCCACATGCCAAATACCATAAGCCTAGGTCAAAAGATAAAACAGTTCTAGGCCGGACACGAATTCCGTCTACAGATAGACAGACAGACAGAATTGGCTTTATGTGTTTAAATTTATGTGTTTATTCTAAAAAACATGTCCAAATTGTCAAAAAAGTGATTTTTAGGAAATTTTTCAGGTGGTAGCTAACCATAACCCTACCCTATTACTGACCCTAACCCCTACCCCTCCCCCCCCCCCCCCCCCCCCCCAAGGATCATAAATTTGCACTATGTGACTAAAGGTGAAAAAAGACACGTAACCCCCACCTGTACTTGAAAATAAGTCACATAAGCCAAAAATAGCCACATAAACCAAAAAACAGCCGGGGCAGACATAAACCCCTTCCGTACTTATGACTAAACACTTAAACCCATTTCGTTAGCTCGGACGTACTGACTGACAGATAGACGATGCCACGACTACATTCCCCCGAAATTATTTTTCGGGAAATAATTATTTAAATCCAAAACTGATGACAGCAAATATGTTGGACAGACACATTTTGCAATCATTTCCTAAGTTAAACAAGGGCAAATAACTATGTAAATGTTTATGCGAAGATGTTAATTCTGTTTCAGGATCCGTTCGACCATATTGAGGTATAAGCATGGCAAACATTATTTGAATTCAACAAATAATGACAGTGCCACAGCAGCAAATATGTTGGACGGACACATTTTTCAATAATAATCCCCTAAGGTAAACAACGGCAAATAACTCAGTAAATCCTTCGGCAAAATTATTAATTCTGCTGTAGGATCCGTTCCCCCATGTTGAGGTACAAGCATAGAAAAATTTATTTGAATCTGACAAATAATGACAGTGCTGGAGCGGCATATATGTTGGACACGTACTGACTGGGGGGTATCTAGTGGAGAGCTTCGTCCGTTCGTTCGTACGTTACGTATGTTCGTTACACAAATGTGTCTGTCCAACATATATGCCACTCCAGCACTGTCATTATTTGTCGGATTCAAATAAATTTTGCTATGCTTGTACCTCAACATGGGGGAACGGATCCTACAACAGAATTAATAATTTTGTCTGCCCCGGCTGTTTTTCGGTTCATGTGGCTATTTTGGGCTTATGTGACTTATTTTCAAGTACAGGTGGGGGTTATGTGTCTTTTTTCACCTTTAGTCACATAGTGCAAATTTATGATCCGGGGAAGGGGGGGGGGGGGTAGGGGTTAGGGTCAGTAGTAGGGTAGGGTTAGGGTTAGCTACCACCCGAAAAAGTTCCTAAAAGTTAAAAAATTTATAGTAATTTCTATATTTTTTATACTTACCAATGACCCAGACATAGCTGGTGCTAACTCTTAAAATATAGGGCCAAACACAAATTTTGCCCCCCAATCCCCAAAATTTGCATCTAAAACCAAAGAAAACATGTCTTGAATGGCCCTCCACACTTCACCTCTACTGCGCATGCGCAGTGTCAAGGACGTTCCGAAATTGGCACCATTAATCATTCTAATAACCAGTGTCTGGTAAGCGCTATGTACTCAGCGGGGAGGCAAGAGTTCCCAACTCCTGGGAGGGCCATCCCCGTCTGGGTCATTGGTAAGTATAAAAAATATAGAAATTACTATAAATTTTTTAACATTTTTATACTGTACCAATGACCCAGACATAGCTGAATAGTAAAAAGGCTGGAGGGCCAAGGACATAGAGCAAGATGGAATACGCTCAATAATATAAAATAGAGTCATCCCCTCTAGGGAAAAAGAAGTAATAGGCCTTACATGTATCTTTCTTATTTATGATAAATTAGAAAGATACAACACCTTCCAAAATTGAGCATGATACATCCATGTACTCTATTAATATCCAATATAATCCTTATACTAATAATTTTTAAAGTAAGCCAATAAATAAAGTAAGTCTAGAGAATAGAGACTCTTATACTCCTTAAAAGTGTCTGAGGGTTGCATAATCATGTCCGTTGACACGTGCTATTTTCAAAAGCTATACTTTAAAAACTAAGACTTGAATGAATTTTTTAAAACATAAACTTCTCACTAAACAACCATCCCAATAACAGCTCAGAATTACTAACTCCGGAGGAGGTATCCCCTTGTTTACATAGTAAAACAGGTGACCCAAGGGAACACCCTCCCCCCCCCCCCCTTTTTCTTGCCCTGGGTCAAATAGCCCAGAGCGAAGAGGGCAGCAGAACGGAGTCACTGCCGAAACAGATAGCCTACCTAGCTATAGTAGCAACTGTTAAGTGAATGACATTCTGAGCAGTAGAAAATAGACCTAACAAAAGAGGCCTCCAGAAATGGACTCGATATTTCTGAGATAAAAATTCATGAATGTGGATGGCTGAGCGCAATGAGCAGCCTTCAAAAATCTATAATAGCGACACTATTAATGTAAGCCCAAGATGTAGAAGAACTCTTACTTCATGAGCCGAAATCTTAAGCACAACTGCTGAGTCAATGATATACCATAAGCAGTACCGAAAGTTAATTGAATCCATTAGCAATAGAATGGAGCGTAACGTCCTTCTATTAGGCATCAAAGACAGAAGAAGCTTACGCCCGAAGTAATAAACAGATATCTGTTTATAAATACATAAACTGTAACCGGACAGAGTAAAGGCCTATGCCCGTACGAAGACGGAAGGACCTTAATAACAATAGGTTCCGGATATTAGGAGCCTAACTCTTATGCAAAAATCCAACCTAAATAGTAAAGGAAGTAGTGATTCCGAAACTACGAAAGTGAAAATCATCCATCGATAGTGGATGAAACTCACTGACTCTTCAGTAAAAGATAAGCCAACAGAATTACTGTCTAAAAGGTCAGAATTTGAAAACTACTGTTTTCAGAGGCTCAAATGATTACTTAGCTAAATAAGAACCAAAGTTAAATTCCATATAGGAATTTAATCTAAAGATTCTAAGTCTATTTATCAAAAAGTTACTAACTGACTTAGATAAAGAGACATAAGACTCAATTGTAAACTATCATAGAGTGCATAGGTATGAGGTAACATAAACCTATAACCTTAATAATAACAGGCTGCAGTAGATCTTGTCAAACAAGTATACTAAAAAGTTGCAATGAGTAGTATGGAGGGATCAACAATATGAACATAGTGATCCCTACACCAATGACGGAAGAGCCTCCACTTTAGCCGCATAGAATAGCGAAGAAGAGGATCTCCTATAGTAAGAAATCGCGTCCAAAGCTTGTCCAGTACAATGCTTACAATGCAATACGGACCACACAACGGAATACGTGAAGGTTGCGACCTTGCGGGTTGTGATAAAGATGACTTGATTTACCCAGCGAAAAAAGATCCTCCCATTGAGGAAGATTTTGCGTTAAGTCCCACTGTAGACATCAGAGTAAATTACCCACGGTCTCTGTGAAGATAGAGATGCTATCAACAGAAATGTATTGTGGTTGTTTATCTTAGCAATACCTGCTGAAACAACAGCGCAGGAGGATACGCGTATCCTATCATTCCATCCTATTAGATCAATAGAGCGTTAACAACATTAGCTCAGAGATCCGGACAAGCCAACACATACGTCTGCAATTGATTAGCAAGCTGTGTCGTAAATAAATTATCATTGGGCGCTCCCATAGATAGCAAATCTGATTGAATACTTGTTTGTTGAGAGTCCATTCTGACGGCAACAAGCGACCCCTAAGTGAACGGGAGTCCGGTAAAACAATCAGACGACCCGGAATATGACGGACCGAAACAGAACTTGGTGTACTATAACCAACAGACGAATTCTTTCCATTAAATTGAATAACGGAAACGAATGAGTGCCTCCCTGGTTCCGGAGATACGCCACTACTGTCGAATTAATGGATAAGATTTGGACATGCGTTTCTGAATAATGTTCATGCAATGACATAAAGCAAGCCTAAAAAAACATTATTCCGCGGAAGATAATTGCTTGCTTAGAGACTGCGGAACCCAAAGACCCTGGCACTTCGAATCCGTTGGGATCAATATTATATCCCAATCTGTTTGACTGGCAACCGTCATAACTATAACACTCGGATCCGGCAACTGCAGTGGCACTCTCTGAGTCAACCACCGAATGTTTGCCCCAGTCTGAATCTCTTGTAACACTAGATAGACAAGAGAAATTGTAAATCGAGCAATTCATGGATTGCTGCAAAGTTGCCGTCGAAGAGAGGCTTCTCCGAGAACGAAGCGACTCTGAGAGAGTTCTTCACCTTACTATCCATGCGCGTGGATGTAGCTAGGGCTGCGTCACGTCTAACCAACTCCAATCAGCCACTGAAGGGCGGAGTTATACGTGAACAAACTACTGCCCTCAAAAGAAATCACATTGAGAATAATATCCCGTAAATCTTTTCTTGAAGACGTAATGATAACGCCTCAGTAAGGTGGATTACGTATGATAAAGCGTCTAAGTTAAGTCTACTAGACATCATTGTCGTTTCCAACATTGTGGTTGGAAAAGACATAGACGGCGAAAAAGAATATTTCCAGTCTTTAACCACGCCGTCTAGACGCATATGAACTCTCGGTATGCCCTGCTCTGCCAAAATAAATTATTCATATAAATGAAAAAACGGCAGAAATGAGCATTGCGGACAAGAAACTAAACTATCATGCTTGGTAGCAGGCTTATATGCATATATAGCGTCGAAAAATAAAACACATGTTGTAATGACATTATTGGACTGTGTCGGTAAGTCAGGGACAATGTCCCTGAACCGATCCAAAATTCCGTGTCCAATGACGCTGTAAGTCTCTTATCCAACATCGCAGCAATGTAGTCCGAAATAACAATCACTGGAAGATAATGCCAAAAGATATGAATGGCAGCTTCCGATGCTACGAAAGGGAAAACTCGAAATCTTTCGAATCCCTTTTGCCATCCTGTCGGACCCTATAAAGCGTTCGGTCGTCCGTACCTGATGCAACCGCGGACCGCACCGACCCAGCGCCGTCAGATAATTCCTGATTCGAGTAAGAAACTGTCGATTGCTGGGAAGCTGCGAAACAACTGTGCTAACTCAGATAGCACGTCCGTCACTGAGGCCTGAGGAGAAGCGGTCCTACAATGCATTGCCGCTGGAAGCTCCGTGATCGTTACCCCGTGCATACTACCAATATGCGAGCGAACGGAGTGTATAGGCCTCGTGTCCCTTGGCTACCGGATGACGTGACCTATTCGCCGTGGAATCACTGAATAACGAAACTGATCGGAAACTCGAGGTCATGTAGCCAATGTGCGGTCGTGTGCCCTGCTGTGAGGATGAGGAAGCATTATCGACAGTCTCTCGGACTGTCAATATAACGGAGCGTCCCGACCGACAGACATATGCTCCGAATGTAAAATATCTGAACCACAACATGCGGTCCCCTATGTTGTTGGACGAGAGAGGGACCTCTCTCGCTCACAGCCCGGACGGACCTGGACAAGCCAGGAACCGGACTAACAGGCTTCCTCCGATCTGTCCTCAATCTGCCGTCACTGGGTGAGTACTAAAGTAATTATAGTGCTCGCATCACCCAAATCTCCTTCCTAGACCGCAACGGACGAACCCGGCAGCCGAACCATTTGATGAATGCACGCTACACCGGGTGAGCTAGCGAATGTCACTCCGTCGATCCTACAAGGGATCTCTTAGGCGATAGACATATTCCATGAGCACTTATTGCCGCTAGCTCTTTATTAACTATGACGATAGAGGCACACTTTTGAAAGACATCTCCGTAACTTTGCGAACAAGAAACCAGAAATGCTTGGTTATAGAAAGCATATAATAATAATATATATAGCGTCGTTCAATAATTCGAAAGTTGTGTGACATTATTGGACTATGTCGGAACTGAGGGACGATGTCCCTGAACCGAACCAAAAATTTCTAAGTCCACCGACGCTATCAGTTTCTTATCCGGCATCGCAGCATTCTGGTCCGACGAAAGAAGCTGTAGAAGATCAAGTCAGATGACATACACAACAGCATATGTTGTTCCGAAAGGGAAAGCTCGAAATCCTCCAAATCCCTTTCGGTATCCCGTCGGACCGGATGAAATTTTCGGACGTCCGTACCTGCTTCCGCGGAGCGTCCCGACCCAGCATCGTCGGATAAAAAATATGCGACAAATTCAGTTGATGCTGGGATGCTGCGATAAACAGTGCTATTTAGGAAAGCACGTCCGTTCCCGAGGCCTGTGCAGTAGCGGTCTTACGATGCATTGCCGCCAGAAGCTCCGTGTACGTTGACTCCCGCACACTTTCCTATGTCAACGTCCGGAGTCTGCAGGCCTCGTGTCCCTGGCTACCGGATGGTGTGACCTGGTCGCCGATGATTCTCTGACTGGCGAAGCTGACTGGATATCCGAGGTCACGTAGCCAAGAGCGGTCGTGTGCGCTACCATGAGAATGAGGAAGCCTTATTGACAGTCTACTCCGGACTGACTATATGTCGGAGCGTCCCGAGCGACGGACGTATGCTCCGAATGCGAAACATTTTGTACCACAACATCTGGGGCCAGATGTTGTTGTACGAGAGAGGGGCCTCTCTCGCTTGCCGTCCAGATGGACCAGAACGAGCTATGAACCGGACTAAAAGGCTTCCTCCGTTCTCCCTCTAATCCGCCGTCACTGGGTGTGCATTTGGTTGATTTATAGTGCTCGCATCACCCCAAAACTCCTTCTAGACCGCAACGGACGAACCCGGCTGCCGAACCATTCGATGAATGGACGCTACACCGGGCGAGCTAGCGGACGTCAAAGGCCGTCGAACCTACTAGGGTCCTCTTAGGCAATTGGCGTATTTACATGAGCACTTTTCCGCTAGCCCTTCATTAATTGTGACGACGGAGGCACACTGTTGGAAGACATCACAGATACATCACCCTAATCTTGATCATCTGAAATAGAAATTGATAAAGTAGAGTGACCCTGCGGGGAAAGGACCGTAGTGTCCAATTCCCCACTAACATACCGTGACATACGCTTCCCAAGTTGTCATCGAAATCATACGATACAGAACAGGAGTTAATGAGAGTACACTGACCACATATAGAATGATTATAAAAGTCAGAGGAAGACTTCCTCTTATTACAATTGATCAAAATCCTTTCAATGTGAAAAGAAAACAAGTCCTGGTACTCGCACCAACCCCTGGCAATCAAAATACATAATAATAATATGATCCATTAATATAGAAAAAATAATTGAAATCAAAATATTTTGAAAAAATATTTTTTCAGAACAGCCCAAGTTTCTGAAAAGTAACGTTGAGCCCCAATGGATCCCAAGCCTAAGTGTGGACAAAAATTTTAAAAATATTTTAAACAATTTATTCAACACTTACGAACAATAATAATGTATCTAGTTATGATTAAAATAACATCAAGATATTATTTTCAAGAAATCCCCCCCTCACACAGAGGGCTGTTGTAAATGTAAACAATGAATGTAAAAACACTAAAATAAGACTCCAGGCACCCAGGCCCGGAATCAGTTACCAAAAATACACTATCTGATGCAAAACAGAGACTTCCAGGGAAGAAACTGCAGAACATCAGATGGTAGATGCAGAACACAACGCCTAACCACCCGTAGGTGAAGACGTAAACATGGGGAAAAGAACAGAATTCATTCTGTTATTCAGCTAAAACTCCCAAGAAAATTTAGTAATAATAATTACAGAAACTATGCCAAAAGCATGGGAGAATAGCAAGGGGGGGACTTAAAGGACAGGGAGAGAGGAAAACACTGAAAAATCAGTGTAACTAAATAATCAGAATGACAACAAAATGGCTGCTGCCTCGAAAATAGGTAACTTAACATAATTTCATTAAAAAATTTTAAGTTACAGCCCTGATAACATTCTGTCACACATTTTTCCTCTCCTCCTTCTCTATCCTCCTTAGAATCACCATTTCACTAATATTTATGTGTCTGGCATCATTTAAACTGAGATTTACAAGCACAAAGATCAGTCAGATGTTAACTGATGAAGGGCCAAACTTAGAATGATTAATGGCGCCAATTTCGGAACGTCCTTGACACTGCGCATGCGCAGTAGAGGTGAAGTGTGGAGGGCCATTCAGGACATGTTTTCTTTGGTTTTAGATGCAAATTTTGGGGATTGGGGGGCAAAATTTGTGTTTGGCCCTATATTTTAAGAGTTAGCACCAGCTATGTCTGGGTCATTGGTACAGTATAAAAATATCACTTTTTTGACTATTTGGACATGTTTTTTAGAATAAACACATAAATTTAAACACATAAACCCAATTCCATCTGTCTGTAGACGGAATTCGTGTCTGACTCAGAACTGTTTTATCTTTTGACCCAGGCTTATGGTATTTGGCATGTGGGTGTATCACCATGAGATTATGTGTCGCGTATCATCATGACCCACATATAACACTGACCTTTGACCTGAAGGTCAAATTACTGATTTTTTGGCAAGTAAGAGGTTTAAAATTCTGCTAATTATTAGTTATAGTATCACAGCATTACAGAATCGAGGCATTACAGTATCAAGGAATTAATTCGGGAGAATTAGCCACCCTTGGAGGCCCCCCTCTAGTTCTTTTTAAGTTACAGCTACTTCTATAAAGTTGGCGTTTGAGACACTTGGCATTTTGGGAGGAGGGGGGGGGGGGGTATATGCCACGCTTCGCGTTGCTCTTGTTTTAACGAGTTAGCATTAGAAAAGGTGGCGGTTCTTCGATGTCGTACAAAACAATGCAGATATCTTCTGTTAACTGTATAGTTGACACCCAGCATCCTACACAGGTCAGACAGATTCAAATCGGCACCAGGCGACATCCAGTTTTGAAGGCTGAAGATTGGTAAAAAGTTTGAAATTAAAAAAGAACTATTTTCCATTAATTTTCTCCAGTTTTGAAAAAAAATAACCACTTTTGATAAAAAAAATTTCCAGTTTTGAAAAAATAACTAGTTTTGAAAAAAAAATAACCAGTTTTGAAAAAGAAATAACCAGTTTTGAAAAAAAAATAACCACTTTTGATAAAAAAATTTCCAGTTTTGAAAAAAAAATAACCAGTTTTGAAAAAAAGTTCCAGTTTTGAAAAAACGACAATTTATTTCAAAAGTGGTAATTTTTTTTTCAAATGTGGTTAGAATTTGTTTTTCAAAAGTGGTAAATTTATTTTCAAAAGCTGTTTTTTTTTCAAAAACGGTGATTTTTTTTTCAAAACTGGTGATTTTTTAAAAAAAAATTTAATTTTTTCAAAAGCTGTTTTTTTTTTTTTTTTCAAAACTGGTTTCTACAAGGGGTCACATGATATGTTTTTGTTGAAATTTTTTGAAAAAATTTAAAAAATGATATTTAAAATAATAAATTTTGAAATCGTCTGCATTGGGTAATGGGTTAAGATACCAGTCATAAAGTCATTGAGCGAAAATTACCAAAATGGGAAAATGCACTCCAATGTGTTTTCAACATTTTAAAACCATTTTAAAAATATTGAAAAATTAACCTTCAATATTACATTAGAGACTTGATATTACATTAGAGACTTGATATTCCATTGGAGACTTGATTATTGAAGACAATAACAAGAACTCATCAGAGATGATGGGATCAAGTCGAGATGGCAAAAAAGAATTCGGTGCTAGC
This sequence comes from Pictodentalium vernedei, assembly GCA_031216915.1. Classification (NCBI taxonomy): domain Eukaryota; kingdom Metazoa; phylum Mollusca; class Scaphopoda; order Dentaliida; family Dentaliidae; genus Pictodentalium; species Pictodentalium vernedei. The sequence continues at coordinate 4,054,541 of CM062296.1, forward strand.
ACCTGAAACTAGAAAAGAATGTAAAAGGTATAGAACAAACTGGTTAAAAAATGTATAATGTTTGTTGAAGTTATCATGCTGACATTGCCAGGAAGACAGAAATTGAAACAAGAGGACAATCTAAAGAGTGACAACACATGAAAAAAGGTTTTGGCAGGACTGGCTTTTGAAGACATCCAAGACATTCTTGAGTAAATCTCACAGACCAAATTTAGTAAAAATTGTATAACATTTCTTTAAATTATTGATGACACTGCCTGTAAATTGGAAATTCAAACAGGAAAAAAATCTCAGATAAATAAGACCTAAAAAAACAGGCAGGATGGTTTTTCGCAATCTTCCAAAATATTTTTCTGTAGAACTGAGGCAAAGTTTGTTTAAAATCACATAATGTTTAAGTTATCATGCTGACAGAGCAACAGAGATGGATTGGTGGACAGATGGTCAGATGGGCAAATGGATAGATGGATGAAAGGACACCCACCAACCTTCATCCTAAGATATGTGGAATTGTTGACAAATATCAGCCAAAAAGATTTTTCAGAAAGACAGTAAACTAATAGCATGGCTACAAAGTTTGAAGCATTAATAAGAAAGATTTTAAACTTACTATTTTCACAGTTTGAACCATTATAACCTTTTACACAAGCACAAGAGTGTCCATTAACTAAGTCTGTACATGTTCCTCCATTTTGGCATATACCAGCTAAACAGTCGTTAATGTCTGAAATAAAAGTTACAAATGAGAAGAAACATACTTATTACTTTCCAAAGTGTTATTTACTGGGATTTCCGGGTTTGATTATAAACGATAACTTCTCAAGTGAATTATGCAATCAACAAATGTGTCATGTATCTGTGCATGCAAACGAAGATGCTTTGCCGTGGGTGTAATAGGGACTTCATTACTTTTTGTTTTTTTTTAACCCTTTACCGAATATGAAAAGCAAACAACATTTGCAAAAACAATTCTTGAAAAGCTATTATTTTCATTTTTTGTCTCAAAAACATAGGTTATGACCCCTCATTGGAACAAGCTTGACGAGCTCATTCTGGTGAGGGGTTATAACCTATGTTTTAGAGACAAAAGATGAAAAAATAATGAAAATCAATTTCCAGTTTTTGACAATAGCTCCTACCATTACGTTAGGTAAAGGGTTAAATAATATAATTATCTTTAATAATGAAAAGTAATAAACAGAGTAATCGCTTGACTGGACTGGTTACGTGAAATAATTCAGTCGAGGCGACATACTATACTGTAAAACACTTGTGCGCATTTGCACACTTGTGTTTGTAAACATTCCTCACCTCTCATAAATTATTTCACATAACCAGTTCAGTCAAATGATTACTATCTATGTAATATTTGTTCAATTTATCATGCTGACACTGTTCATAAATAGGAAATGATTACTCTCTATGTAATATTTGTTCAATTTATCATGCTGACACTGTTCATAAATAGGAAATGATTACTCTCTATGTAATATTTGTTCAATTTATCATGCTGACACTGTTCATAAATAGGAAATGATTACTCTCTATGTAATATTTGTTCAATTTATCATGCTGACACTGTTCATAAATAGGAAATGATTACTCTCTATGTAATATTTGTTCAATTTATCATGCTGACACTGTTCATAAATAGGAAATGCTTACTCTCTATGTAATATTTGTTCAATTTATCATGCTGACACTGTTCATAAGTAGGAAATGATTACTCTCTATGTAATATTTGTTCAATTTATCATGCTGACACTGTTCATAAATAGGAAATGATTACTCTCTATGTAATATTTGTTCAATTTATCATGCTGACACTGTTCATAAATAGGAAATGCTTACTCTCTATGTAATATTTGTTCAATTTATCATGCTGACACTGTTCATAAGTAGGAAATGATTACTCTCTATGTAATATTTGTTCAATTTATCATGCTGACACTGTTCATAAATAGGAAATGATTACTCTCTATGTAATATTTGTTCAATTTATCATGCTGACACAGTTCATAAATTGGAAATGATTACTCTCTATGTAATATTTGTTCAATTTATCATGCTGACACTGTTCATAAATTGGAAATGATTACTCTCTATGTAATATTTGTTCAATTTATCATGCTGACACTGTTCATAAGTAGGAAATGATTACTCTCTATGTAATATTTGTTCAATGTATCATGCTGACACTGTTCATAAGTAGGAAATGATTACTCTCTATGTAATATTTGTTCAATTTATCATGCTGACACTGTTCATAAGTAGGAAATGATTACTCTCTATATAATATTTGTTCAATTTATCATGCTGACACTGTTCATAAATAGGAAATGATTACTCTCTATGTAATATTTGTTCAATTTATCATGCTGACACTGTTCATAAGTAGGAAATGATTACTCTCTATATAATATTTGTTCAATTTATCATGCTGACACTGTTCATAAGTAGGAAATGGAGACAAGAAAAAGTATCTAATAAGCATAATTCTTGAATAAAAACTCAGGAAGGAGCAGTTCTCAAAGTTACAAAAATGACATAATTTGACTGAACTCACAGATCCCATTTTGGAAAAACCGGATAGTAAGTTTACAAGCTGAAACCACCTCAAAATTGAAACTAAACAAGAAAACCATATAAACAGCCTAACTTTTGGAAAAAAACAAACTTGAGTCGGAATGATTCACTGACCAAATTTGTTAAAAATTGGATGTTTCTTCAAGTTATTGTGCTAAAATAGCAACACAGACAGATGGACTGACAGATGGATGGATGGACAGACACACCAACCTCCATCAAAACATAGGTTGGATTGTGGACACAACTTGACCAAAAAATATTAGAAAGACTACAAACTAACAGCAAGGCTACAAAGTAACTAATAAGAAAGATTTTAAACTTACTATTTTCACAGTTTGTACCATTATAACCTTTTACACAAGCACAAGAGTATCCATCAACTAAGTCACTACATGTACCTCCATTTTGACATATACCAGCTAAACAGTCATTAATGTCTGAAAAAAAGTTACAAATGAGATAAAAGCAATGACAAACATTATTGCTTCTTTAGATAAATTAGAAGCTAAAATACTTTATTTTCTGTTCTACATTTTCTTACAATTAATCGGAGAGAATTTCATAGAATTTGTCCATTATCAGCCTTGCTGACATGAACATAAAATGTGTTCATTATCAGCCTTGTTGACAGGTACATAAAATGTGTTCATTATCAGCCTTGTTGACAGGTACATAAAATGTGTTCATTATCAGCCTTGTTGACAGGTACATAAAATGTGTCCATTATCAGCCTTGTTGACAGGTACATAAAATGTGTTCATTATCAGCCTTGTTGACAGGTACATAAAATGTGTTCATTATCAGCCTTGCTGACAGGTACATAAAATGTGTTCATTATCAGCCTTGTTGACAGGTACATGTGTTCATTATCAGCCTTGTTGACAGGTACATAAAATGTGTTCATTATCAGCCTTGTGGACAGGTACATAAAATGTGTCCATTATCAGCCTTGTTGACAGGTACATAAAATATGTTCATTATCAGCCTTGTTGACAGGTACATAAAATATGTTCATTATCAGCCTTGTTGACAGGTACATAAAATGTGTTCATTATCAGCCTTGTTGACTGGTACATAAAATGTGTTCATTATCAGCCTTGTTGACAGGTACATGAGAATTTTTTGCAAGCAAGATGAGACATCTTGATAAAGAGTTTATGATAATTTCTGTGAAGATCTTTATCAAATATATCGATTATTAATGAGGAAACATGAGGGTTTCATGTGAATGGCATCATCTTAACCCTTTAGCCAACAGAGACGATATCAAAATTGTTTTATTTTAAATATCATTTTTTGAAATTTTTCAAAAAATTTCAACAAAACTATACCATGTGACCCCTTGTTGGAACGAGCTCATTCCAACGAGGAGCCACATGATATGGTTTTGTTGAAATATTTTTAAAAATAATATTTTTTCAACTGCAGAATTTGCATATTTCATGGGCGGATGTGGTCGATTTGTTGGGTAAAGGGTTAAAAAAGAAGGAAAAAGTCTAACCCTTTACCTAACGTAACAGCAAAACCGGCCAGCGCTATTCTCAAAAATCGCCAATTAATTTTCATTATTTTTTTTCCATTTTTTGTCTCAAAAACATAGGTTATGACCCCTGGTTGGAACAAGCTCGTTGAGCTCGTTCCAGCGAGGGGTCATAACATATGTTTTTGAGACAAAAAATGAAAAAAATTAGTTATTCAAGAATTATTTTTGCAAGTGTCGTCTGCATTTCAGGTTAGGTAAAGGGTTAACCCTTTGACGATATCAAAATTTATTATTTTGAATATAATTTTTAAAAAAAATTTAACAAAACCGTATCATGTGACCCCTCGATGGAGTGAGCTCGACGAGCTCATTCCAACGAGGGGTCACATGATATGGTTTTGTTGAGTTTTTTTTTTAAATTAATATTTTTCAACTGCTGAATTTGCACATAACAGGGTCATATGCGGGCGATTCGTTGGGTAAAGGGTTAAAGCATTAATAAGAAAGATTTAAAACTTACTATTTTCACAGATTGTACCATTATAACCTTTTACACAAGCACAAGAGTATCCATTAACTAAATCAGTACATGTTCCTCCATTCTGGCATGGATCAGGTAAACAGTCATTGATGTCTGAAAAATAGTTACAAATGTGAAGAAACGTACATATTGGATGTTTGTTTTAAGTTATTGTGCTAAAATACTGACACGCACAGATGGAATGACAAACAGATCATTAATGGTGGAGAGGGTTAATATCAATATCGTCGTCTGACAAATTAATGACTGACAAAAGGAGTTATGTTTGTTTGACACATACCCATTGAGTGCTGTGGCTATTTGAAAATGGTCCATTTTATTTCAAATGTATCCAAAATATTGATGTTTGGCCAATTGTAGAGGGTTAACAAGTGTTAACAGGAATATTTTTTCATGCAACTTGTAATATCACACCAGGAACTGCAAATGGCCATTTTTCTCTTAAAAATCTACAAGATGTTTTCAGAGAAATCCAGGGAGAACATCAATTTCAAGCTTTTGATGGGTATCATTGTTTTCCAGCCCAAAACGGGTTATGGGTTGTTTTTTGAAGACCCTTATTACTTACAAAAATAATTCTCAGTGAATTCTACTTCCACTTATGTTGATCTCTCCTCTTAACTTTGGGTGCTGTGGGTATGCAAACACAGCCCATTGTATCACACTTTTGATGTTTGAGAACCTGCATAGGGTTAACAAATGCTTAATGGAATATTTTTTACATGCAACTTGTAACGTCACACTAAGATCTAATGGCCAATTTTTCTTGATAACCTACGAGATGTTTTTAGAGAAATCCTCGGCTAACATAAATTTTTAACCTTTTGAGGGTATCGCTCTGTAACCAGCCGTAAATGGGATAATGTTTGGATTTGTGAATACCTTTATTACTTACAGACATGATCCTTGGTGAATTCTACTTCCAATGAAGGAGGTTATGTTTATCTCACAGATACACACACATTGGGTGCTATGCATGCTCAAGAACGGCACATTTTCTCAAAATGTCTATACTTGGCAAACTGTGGAGGGTTAACAAACGTTTAACGGAATATTTAGTCCATGCAACTTGTAATGTCACTCCAAGACCTGCAAATGGTGAATTTTTCTTGAAAACTTACTATATTTTTTTGAGAAATCCACAGAAAACGGGAATCTTAAGCTTTTAAGGGGTACATCCCCTTAACCCTTTAGCCAACGAATCGACCGCATCCGCCCACGTAATATGCAAATTCAGTAGTTGAAAAAATATTATTTTTCAAAAAATTTCAGCAAAGCTCATCGGGCTCGTTCCAATGAGGGGTCACATGACATAGTTTTGTTGAAATTTTTTGAAAAATGTGAAAGATATTTAAATATAAATTTTTATATCATCTGCATTGGGTAAAGGGTTAACCAGTCGAAAATCGGTTAGGACCTCAATTTTTGATTACACTTACTTCTTACAAAATTTGTCCCTGTCAGTTTTGCGTCCAGAAAAAGAAGTTACATTTCTCTGAGGCATTCCCATCCGGTGTTGTTGGTGTCCAAAAAAACAGACTATTTTTTCAAATTGTTGACGTTTAGTAGCCCATAGAAGGTTGGTTAGCAAATGCTTACCGGAATATTTTATCCATGCAACTGGTAATGTGACACCAAGACCCATCAATGCCCATTTTCTCTTGAAAACCTACTGGATGTTTGTAAAGAAATCCAGGGAAAACATTAATTTTTAAAGCTTTTGATGGGTATCGCTGTTAACCACCCCAAAAGGAGTTAACGCTTGTTTTTTTGAATACCCTTATTACTTACAAAAATAATCCTCAGTTGGTGACACTGGGTGCTGTGCATGTCTGAAAACAGCCCATTTTCTCAAAATTATGATGCTTGACAGCCTGTAGAGGGTTAATAAATGCTCACCGGAATATTTTGTCCATGCAACTTGTAATGTCACACCAAGACTTACGAATAGTCAGTTATCCCTGAAAACCTACAAGATGTTTTTAGAGAAATCCACAGAAAATGGGAAATTTAAGCTTTTAAGGGGTTTCTCTCTTTAACCATCCAAAATGGGTTAAGACTTCGACTTTTGAATAGCCTTACTACTTACAAAAATGTTTCCCTTTAAATCTTGAGTCCGATAAAAGAAGTTACTTTTCTCTTTGGCATAACCATTGGGTGCTGTTGATGTCCAAAAACAGCCCATTTTATCATAATTTTGACATTTAGCAGCCCGTGGAGGGTTGACGAATGCTCACCAGAATATTTTGTTCATGCATCTTGTATTGTCACATCAAGACCTGTGCGAGGCCAATGTTTCTTGAAAATCTACAAGACTTGTTTAGAGAAATCCAGAGAAAACATGAATTTTTGAGGGGTATTGTGGTTTAACCTGCCCAAAACGGGGGTAACGCTTGCTTTTCTGAATACCCTTATTACGTACAAAAATTATCCTTGATGAATACTGCTTCCAGTAAAGGATGTTATGTTTATTTCCCCTGTACCCTGTGGGTGCTGTGGGGGCCCAAAAAAGACCCATTTCATCAAAATGTCGATGTTTAGCAGCCTGTGGAGAATGAACATAAGCATTGTCTAATATCTCTTGTATATGAATTGTCATGTCACAGACAGGTCTAACAATGATGAATGTTTAAAAAAAAATTTGCAAGGCACATTTCTTGAGAGTGCCTATAAACCTAATTTTGACATTTTTTTTTGCAAATTCTGGAGAAATAAGGGTTAAATCGAAAATTCCGCTTTGGTACATTTTTTAGATTTTGTGCCTCTCTATGCATGAGCAAAATTTTATGAAAATCAGTTCGAAAATGGCATCTGAATCGTATTTCCAAAATGTGTGGAAAAAAAAAACTCGCAAAAATAATAATCCATAGAAAAACAAGAGTCTTTTCCAGAGGGAAGCGCCTAATGACTAGAAACTAACAGAATGGCTACAAAGTCTGAAGCATGAATAAGAAAGATTTTAAACTTACTATTTTCACAGTTTGTACCATTATAACCTTTTACACAAGCACAAGAGTATCCATTAACTAAGTCTGTACATGTTCCTCCATTCTGGCATATACCAGCTAAACAGTCGTTAATGTCTGAAAGAAAGTTACAAATGAGAAGAAAGATACATATCGGATGTTTGTTTTAAGTTATTGTGCTAAAATAGTGACACGGACAGATGGATTGACAAACAGATCATTATTGGTGGAGGGGGTTAATATCAATATCGTTGTCCGACAAGTTAATAACCGACAAAAGGAGTTATGTTTGTTTGACACACACCCACTAAGTGCTGTGGCTATTTGAAAATGGTCCATTTTATCTCAAATGTATACAAAATATTGGTGTCTGGCAAAATGTAGGTTATCAAATGTTAACAGGAATATTTTTCCATACAACTTGTAATTTCACACCAGGAACTGCGAATGGCCATTTTTTCTTAAAAATCTACAAGATGTTTTCAGAGAAATCCAGGGAGAACATCAATTTCAAGCTTTTGATGGGTATCATTGTTTACCCAGCTCAAAAAGGGTTAAGGGTTGTTTTTTGAAGACCCTTATTACTTACAAAAATAATTCTCAGTGAATTCTACTTCCACTTTTGTGGATCTCTCCTCTTAACTTTGGGTGCTGTGGGTATGCAAACACAGCCCATTGTATCAAACTTTTGATGGTTGAGAACCTGCATAGGGTTAACAAATGCTTAATGGAATATTTTACATGCAACTTGTAATGTCACACTAAGATCTAAGAATGGCCAATTTTTCTTGATAATCTACGAGATGTTTTTAGAAAAATCCTCGGATAACATGAATTTTTAACCTTTTGAGGGGTATCGTTCTGTAACCAGCCGTAAATGGGTTAATGTTTGGATTTGGAAATAAGTGGTCGGTCACGGACAGTGACCGCCACGAAACGTCGATGTGACTGGTCCTAACTGTATCCAACCGGTCATGAATGACCGGCGCACTTTTCTCCCAAGTATATTAATTTTTCACATGAGACATTGTCTTCTGAATCATTAATTACGGCTGTTGATGATGAATAATTTCCACATTCGAATATATTCTCTAAAATAAATACTAATACAAAATCGCAAAACACAAGACAAATTTATAAACAAGAGCCGCTCCTTTCGAAAACGAAACTGAAACTCATTTGTACTATATTTTTTCCGTGTATGTTCTTCCTTAAATCGAACCATGTGATTTTCACGTGCATTTGCTTGACAATGACATTTCCTTGACAGTTACATTTCCATAGGTGTTGCCACTGTGTTGAGTCATGGCGCAAAAAATCTCTCTGTTTTTCAATAAAATATCACTGTCTCCATCTAACCCAACCAGAGCCACAGACACAGAACAGCTGACAACGGAAGCAAGTTGTAGTGCTAGCAATGACCCTCCTGCGGAAAAAAAACAACAAAGTGTAAAATTAAAACTGCCACAATTGAAAGGTGGAAGGCAAATAACCTCGCCTCAGAAAACGCACACATTTGGCTGTCATGTGACAAAGAGGGGGGCTGTGTTGAATGTTTATTTTGTACCCTCTGCACAAAATACAAACATGAAATAAGTGTCACGAAAGAATTTAATGATATATGGATCAAAGGATACACAAATTTTCGTTTATCAAATGCTAAAAAAACATGGTGATTTGGACAAACTTATACCTTTTCAAAATAAACCCCAAATCCCGAAAAACAGTTACCAAACAATTGAGTCCTCTCTTGTGAAATTTTCTTCCATCGAGGAAGAAAGGCTGAAAAAAAAGTTTGAACTTTCCTATTTTGTTGTAAAAAATAATTTACCCTTCACAATGTTTGAAAGTATTGGTAATTTATAAAAAATGCACGGAGTTGACATTGGGGACACTTATATGAATCGCAAACAATGTGGTGAATTTGTAGATAACCACGGAATGTTTTTGGCAAATAAATTGCAGAAAAAATGACATAGAGCCAAATTTTTTAGTGTACTCACGGATGGTGCCACCGATAAAAGTACGACTGAAAAAGAAGTAATTTATGTACTTTATTTTGATCCACAAAACTCGGAAAATGGTGATACTGAAATGGTGACCGCTAATTTAGACTTTGTATATCTAAAAGATTTACAGAAAGCAGATGCTCGCGGTATCATTGATGCGATTGAGTCCAGCTTTGAAGCAATAGGGATTTCTAGAAAGGAATTTTATTCCAAGTTGGTTGGTTTTGGGGCTGACGGAGCATCAGTTAACAGTGGCTCAAAAGGAGGGGTGAAAGCATTATTAAAAGAAAAAAATAATTGGGTATTGTTTTCTTGGTGTGTAGCCCATAGATTGGAACTAGCAATGAAAGACTCATTGGATACAACATTTTTCAAAACAATAGACAACATGCTAACACAGCTTTATTTTATATACAAGAGGTCCCCCAAAAAGTTACTGGAACTTAAAAGGGTGTGCGAAATCTATAAAGAGACATTTGTGTTTGAAGAAAGTTCATTAAAACTAAGACGAGCATGTGGGACCAGATGGATATCCTTTAAGTTATCTGCATTACGATTAGTTTTAGATAAATTTGGGGTTTACATGCAGCATTTAGAGAATGTGGCCACAGACATGACCTCAAAAGACAACTTAAAATTCAAAGGGTATATGAAACAATGGAGGAGATTTGATGTTCTCCTGTATGTAGCATTTTTTATTGATGTTATTGATCCAGCAGCAGAATTATCCAAAGCATTCCAGGAAAATTCTGTGGACTGTGTAGCAGCTATCCATTCCATGGAGAGGGCCCAACGTAAATTAGACATACTAATAACACGGGACCTAGTACGGCTTCCTGCGGTAAAACACTTATTGAGTAGAATTACTACCAATACCAATGATGGAAAACTTTACCATTCATACCAAGGAGTTACATTTTCTGATGAAACTTATAACAATTGTTTATCAAACTTAAAATCAAAACAAAAGGGAATCATTGACGCTGTAAAACACGCATTGAATTCACGACTGCAAGATGAAGATAACAGTCAACACCTCCAAACAATAGCCGTTGTATTAAACACGGGATCATGGGCTGCAAATGCCTTTGAAGAAAAAGCTGTTTTGTCAAAGGACTCAACACAAGTGCAATCAAAGTCTGATGTCAAGGAAGATACCCATCTGAATGAAGAATTTGCCGATACAGCAATAACGTTTTTATTGGAACACTTTCAACCAATTTTAAAACGGCATTCTGAAACATCAATATCCGAACTTAAAGATGAGTGGCATGACTTGATTGTCTATTGCCTTAAATATTTGCAACCCAATAAACATGACTATAGGAAAACATGGAAATATATTTTCCAATCACCACATGCATCCACAAAATGGAAAAACATTCTTTTATTAATAGAATTGATATTCTCCATCCCAGTTTGCAATGCCAAACTGGAAAGACTTTTTTCGAAACTACAACTAACAAAAGTGGCAAATAGATCAGCATTAGGGGAGAGGAGAATTACAAATATTTTGTATATACTGGAGGAGGGGCCGCCACTGAATGAAATTGATGTGGCTCCCATTATACAGTTATGGAAGGAAGGAAAAGTATGCCGCCCACATCAACGCAAGCGTAAAAAGTACACGAAACGACAGAAGAAAGCCAAGTATTACCGCCAGTCTCGCCTTGAAGCAGACTCTGAATCGGAAATGTCGTGTGTATCACAAAAACAGTCATGTCAGTCCTGTATTTCCCATTCAGGTGTTCAACGAGAGTTAAGTGGGATGCTAGTCAGTGATAATGAATCCAGTGTGTCTGAGTTCAGTGGCAGTGACACTGATTCGTCCTCATCATCTGTATCATGCAGTAGTGTTGATCTTGATGATTGTGGTTTCAGTGATAGTTCAATTTATGGCAAAGTAGATTGGTGGGCGGACAATTTTTTTCGTCAGTAGTGATTCTGACACTGACCAAACTGATAAATGTGATGTTCCTACATGGGCGAGTACAAGAAATGACGGATAAATATGTCACACACAAGTTGGGTGGGACTAGCTGTTTTGTTGTCTGATACAAGATCAAGCATGTCTGCTCTTGTCCGTCAATAGAAACATACAAATATAGAAGGCATTGGAAGCAGACCTCTGGTTCAGACCTCTGGTTCAGACCTCTGGTCTGATTCCAATTCTATTCATATTTGTATAGTTTTATTGACTTGAATTCCTAATAAAATTTAATGTTTTTGAAAAAAGTTTTTTTGTCACATGTTGAACATTTACAGACCACGAAAGTACCCGAGATACAGGGTACATTTTACATATGTTAAGTTAATGAATGATTGAGCCCCCCCCCCCCCCCCCCCCACCACGAAAGTACCTGAGATAAAGTGTACATTTACATATGTTAGTTAATGAATGATTGAGGACCCCCCCCCCCCCATGAAAGTACCTGAGATACAGAGTATATTTACACCCCCCCCCCCCCCCCCCCCACCAACACACACACACTGCCATGATAATGTCAGTTTCTAAATTAGATGACATTTATATCAAAATAACATGTAATAATAACAGTGGTCTTGGGATCATGCATGGTTGCTTGTGGTATGCCAACCCTAGTGGTATTATTAGCACTACAATTATTTACAACTTGAACAGCATCGTTCTTAGTGCTGATCCTTGTTTGATACCAAATGATAAGGAGGGAGTTTTATGCCCCAAGTGTATGTGCCACCATTATCACTCTGTATACTGTCAACAAGATGTTATAATCCAACAGTCCCTTTTATTGGGTGATATCCTATCATTAAGAGAACTTTCTATATAGTTGTTAAAGGATATCACGAACTCGAAAGAATATAACTGGCAGGTATATATTTTATATATATAGACATAGGCTAAGTATTTCCCAAGCATAAGTCATCATGTGACTTATGATTTGGAAATATCCAGCACATATATACATGCCTGCGATATTTCACGGAGATGGGACGCAACAAGGGACCAATGATGAGAGCATATCACTTCCACACGGCATATTAACCATGGCTACAAGGGGTGAACACTTATACATTTCCAATCCAATAACGTCAATGGCGGTGGATTTCAGTGAAATTTAAAATTCTTAGCCCCTTTACTTTCATAATGGACTTTCATTGAAAATGCCTATGTACGGTGTACGGTGTACATGGGCATTTTCAATGAAAGTCCATTATGAAAGTCCATTATGAAAGTAAAGGGGCTAAGAATTTTAAATATCAGCACAACGCTCAACTAAACTAGTGATAATAGGCTACAATAATATTTGAGTTTGTCGGGGTTACAATTTTATCAGTCGCCATTCGGAAGGTTTCAAATCTACCGATCTTATTGGCAGACCGAATATGCGTGTAGTGTGCATTGGATTTGAAACCTTCCCGAATGACGACTGATAAAATCGTAACTACGACATTCGGACAAACTCCCATGTTATTATAGCCTATAAGCACTAGTTCAGTTATGCGTCAATCTGATATTTATTCCACCTGACAGGTACGACTCAACTCGGCCCCAGACTCCCAGTCATCCTAATTCCAATTTTTTTTAAAAAGCTTCAAAACGGACGATTTCATTCAAAAACACCATTGGGTGACTTGATTCTTGGGCGAGTTGGATTATATCTTTTCATTCAGGGTTGTAACACCGTATGGACATGTCACTCAAATATTTGAACCTTCATTTTTTTATTAGATATAATAAACGTTCTTTTTTAACCTTGTCTTGTTCGTTTTATTTTCATTCCACATATAATGTAACGCGCCTCGGTCAGGCTACCTGTGCAACCTGAGACACTTATATCTAAGTTGGGGATAGGCTGTATTAGGAACTGCCCAGCAATATCTGGCTGGGGACAGCCGATCAGATGGTGACAGATCTTTCCTCTGCTGGGACACTTTACTTGGCCTGTGGGCAGTAACTTCTGAACGTCTCTGCCGCTAGGTTCCTCGATGTGGTCAGCGTTCTCGCCAATGACGTGGAGTTATGTGTTCTTGAACCTTCAGGGCTACTGTCAGTTGCGTGACACGTCGTCAGCGGTCTCGCCTACCGACTTGGTGTTCTGTCTTCCCCTTCATCGCCCACTTCTTTTCATCGAGTGGCATGCAATGTCGTCGACAATTTCCCTTTAGTACCCGTGGCCATCGCACCCTCAGGAATGAACAACACCTGAACTCTGTTTACAACTTTTATTTCTCAAATTATTGGATATACACATATGCTCCGACCAATCTTGGAATTATCCCATGTCGCTGACAAGTTGTCGATTTACAGGTCCTTACCTCATATGTTCATTTGTGTACGGCTTCTCTACAATAAAATTGTTTTACAAGATGCCCCTCCTCTTTCCTTTTCTTTGTGTAATATACTTTCTTTGAAGACGGTGAGCAGAGTTTGTCATAATTTCCAGAATGCTTTACAGTAATCAGTGGCGGTGCTACAGGGAGAGGGGGGCATGGGGTGCCCCCTCCCCAAATGCAGTCTCTGCCCCACCATCCGTCACACAGACATCCATCCAAACTCTCTCTCTCCCCCCCCCCCCTCTCTCTCTCACACACACATACACATGTGCATACAGGCCCACCAGACGCGAAAAACAAAATAAAATTTCTAGCGCTGCCACTGACAGTAATTCAGTAATATTTCCTGAAAAACATAACCAGTTAACTCAGCTGATAGATGTGCAAGTACCGATTTTATTTGGTTTTGAGGTTACCCCCTAACCTGGTGCCGAAAATGATGGGGTTGGTTTTGACCAGGCACCAGATTTCCCAGTGATGAGACCTCCAGGCTCCAGGTCCAGGTGCGGAGATGTTCAGCATTCAATTTTAAAGAAATTGTCGCATTGGAGCCCAGTTGTTACTTTTTAAGAAAAAAAAAGTGATTTGCGGACTGAAGACATCCCCGTCATGCAGTTTAATGTCATGAAAGTTAAGTGTCATTTCAATCAAATTGAACGCAGGTAGGCCCTAATGTCTTGTATATCATTACGACGTTAGCCCAACATAATTTACATGGGTTTTGCCCTAGTTAATGCTTGATTTAGAAGCCCAAAAATATAACCGACCCGGGTCACTTTATGACCGATCCGATTATTATGGAGCCGGTCATTATGAGCGACGCACCAAAAAAAATTATTTCCAGGCCTGATACCTTCATTACTTACAAACATGATCCTTGGTGAATTCTACTTCCAATGAAGGAGGTTATGTTTATCTCACAGGTACACACACATTGGGTGCTATGCGTGCTCAAGAACGGCACATTTTCTCAAAATGTCTATACTTGGCAAACTGTGGAGGGTTAACAAACGTTTAGCAGAATATTTTGTCCATGCAACTTGTAATGTCACTCCAAGACCTGCAAATGGTCAATTTTTCTTGAAAACTTACTAGATTTTTTGGAGAAATCCACAGAAAACGGGAATTTTAGGCTTTTAAGGGGTGCATTCCCTTAACCAGTCGAAAATCAGTTAGGACTTCGATTTTTTATTACACTTGCTACTTACAAAATTTGTCCCTATCAGTTTTGCGTCCAATAAAAGAAGTTACATTTATCTGTGGCATTCCCATTCGGTGTTGCTGGTGTCCAAAAACACGCACTATTTTTTCAAACTGTTGACATTTAGAAGCCCATGGAAGGTTGGTTAGCAAATGCTTACCAGAATATTTTATCCATGCAACTGATAATGTGACACCAAGATCTATCAATGTCCATTTTCTCTTGAAAACCTACTAGATGTTTGTAAAGAAATCCAGGGAAAACATTAATTTTTAAAGCTTTTGATGGGTATCGCTGTTAACCACCTCAAAAGGAGTTAACGCTTGTTTTTTTGAATACCCTTATTACTTACAAAAATAGTCCTCAGTTGGTGACATTGGGTGCTGTGCATGTCTGAAAACAGCCCATTTTCTCAAAATTATGATGCTTGACAGCCTGTAGAGGGTTAATAAACGCTCACCGGAATATTTTGTCCATGCAACTTGTAATGTCACACCAAGACTTACGAATAGTCAGTTATCCCTGAAAACCTACAAGATGTTTTTAGAGAAATCCACAGAAAAAGGGAAATTTAAGCTTTCAAGGGGTTTCTCTCTTTAACCATACAAAATGGGTTAAGACTTCAACTTTTGAATAGCCTTACTACTTACAAAAATGTTTCCCTTTAAATCTTGAGTCCGATAAAAGAAGTTACTTTTCTCTTTGGCATAACCATTGGGTGCTGTTGATGTCCAAAAACAGCCCATTTTATCATAATTTTGACATTTAGCATCCCGTGGAGGGTTGACGAATGCTCACCAGAATATTTTGTTCATGCATCTTGTATTGTCACATCAAGACCTGTGCGAGGCCAATGTTTCTTGAAAATCTACAAGACTTGTTTAGAGAAATCCAGAGAAAACATGAATTTTTGAGGGGTATTGTGGTTTAACCTGCCCAAAACGGGGGTAACGCTTGCTTTTCTGAATACCCTTATTACGTACAAAAGTTATCCTTGATGAATACTACTTGTTTCCCCTGTAACCTGTGGGTGCTGTGGGGGCCCAAAAACGGCCCACTTCATCAAAATTTCGATGTTTGGCAGCCTGTGGAGAGTGAACATATGCATTGTCTAATATCTCTTGTACATGAATGATCGTTTCACAGACAGGTCTAACAATGATGAATGTTTAAAAAAAATCTGCAAGACGCGTTTTGAGAGAGTGCCTATAAACCCTAATTTTGATATTTTTTTGCCAATTCTGGTGAAATAAGGGTAAAATAAAAAATTACGCTTCGGTACATTTTTTGGATTTTGTGCCCCTCTATGCATGTGCAAAATTTTGTGAAAATCAGTTCAAAAATGGCTTCTGAATCGAACGGACAAAATGTGTGGAAAAAAAAATCCAAAATAATATTAACCCTTAGAAAAACAATAGTCTTTTCCAGAGGGAAGTGCCTAATGATTAGAAAGACTAGAAACTAAACCATGGCTACAAATTCTGAAGCATTAATAAGAAATATTTTAAACTTACTATTTTCACAGTTTGTACCATTATAACCTTTTACACAAGCACAAGAGAATCCATCAACTAAGTCAGTACATGTTCCTCCATTTTGGCATATACCAGCTAAACAGTTATTAATGTCTGAAAAAAGTTACAAATTAGAAAAAACAGTGACAAAAATGTAGATAAGAAAAATGATTGCTCCATTAGATAAATATCAAGATGAAATCTATTTTGTACTGTCTTTTAAATTAAATGAGTTATCCTTGTGTTTTCCAGGATGTACGGGAATTTACTCTGGTTTGGGAACTCATACACCCTGAGGCAAAGCCGAAGGGTGTATGAGTTCCCAAACCGGTGTAAATTCCCATACACCCTGGAAAACACAAGGATAACGGATTTATTTCTAAGAATTTTGGTGTACTTTATACTTTAACCTACATTGTGTGCAAAAACTGACAGAAAATTTGTACTTTGAAAGTTTCTTAAATAAAACCAGACAAATATGGATGTCATTGGAACTGGCTCAATCAGCTCAATCAGCTCAATGAGCCAGTTCCAATGACATCCATATCTGTAATATTTATTGAACGTAAATATTAAATTTCCTGTATTTTTATTTTTGTTCTAACATAACTGAGCAGAAGGTATGAATTAATAATTAAAAAATTGTGTGTTTTTTTAGCCATATACAGTTAAAACTAGAAGTCCTGTCACGAATAGTGCGCTTATCTAGAATTAATTGCGCGTTGGAATTGCGTGCAACTGCCATATCGAATGGCATCCAAAGCACTACAGGTTCTCTTGGTTACTCATAGCAAATACATGCAATGTTTCTGCCAATGGACCTCCAGGTTACCCGGAGGTCCATTGGCTGAAACATTGCTTGTGCACAGGCCATATGTACAGAATTTGATAGCTTTACTTTGGACTTAACGTGTACATTAACGCGCATATCAACGTGCTATTTGTGCACATTTCATGACAGGATTTCTAGTTTTAACTGTAGCCTGCTATTGTATATTCTTGTTTTTACACCATGGTTAACCGCAGTGTAAAAAAAAACCCACTGTGGAGTTACACCGTACCTCTCAGCCAATCAAAATGCAGTATTTTGTTTCATTTGGAAATAAGAAAAATTATTACTCCATTAGATAAATATCAAGATAAAAACTTTATTTTGTATTGTATTTTTAATTAAAATCAGTCTGATATAAGTTCACAAGATTCATCATACAATATGTACGGCCAATGTACGCTGGTTGCAAGAGAATCGTAAGAAGTTAGTACGAATCCCACGGGCATTGCACGTTGCAAGTGGAGTGTCTGTTCCTAAGAACATCGCACATGGCCCCTGAGACTCGCACGCCTCACTTACTCCTGTTTTACGATGCACTTGCAACTCCTTCTCAACTTTTCTCGAGTCCTATGACCACCCACGGCAGTCAAAAATCACAGAGGACGCACGATCTCCAAACACGCACAGCTAGTTGGGGCAAAGCTTAAAAGGCATAACTTCTGAAAAAATACATTTTGCAGGACTAGTTTTCAAACTCATCAAAGATATTCTCCCAAGATCACGCAGACCATATTTAGTACAAATAAATCGGAAACATTTGTTAAGTTATCATACTGACATAGAAACAAACAGATGGATGGATGGATGGATGGATGGATGGATGATGGATGGACAGATGGATGGAAGGACACCCACCAACCTTCATCTAAATATAAGAAAAAAATTATCAGAAAGACAATAAACTAATAGCATGGGTACAAAGTTTGTTTCATTAATAAGAAAGATTTTAAACTTACTATTTTCACAGTTTGTACCATTATAACCTTTTACACAAGCACAAGAGTATCCGTCAACTAAGTCAGTACATGTTCCTCCATTCTGGCATGGATCGGGTAAACAGTCGTTAATGTCTGAAAAAGTTTATAGAAAGTTTAGTTTACATGCTGACACCCCTCCCCCCCCCCCTCAAGTTGGAAACTAAACAAGAAAACAATATAAGCAGCATAACTCTTGACAAAAAACTTAAGTTGGAATGATTTTCAAACTCATACTAGACAGTCTTGAGTGGAATTCACAGACCAAATTTGTCAAAAATTGGATGTTTCTTCAAGTTATTGTGCTAAAAAAATGACACAGACAGATGGATAGACAGGAGGATGGATGGGCAGACAAACCAACCTCCATCAAAACATGGGCCAGATTGTGGACACAAACAACTTGATCAAAAATTATCAGAAAGACTACAAACTACAGTATGGCTAGAAAGCATTAATAAGAAAGATTTTAAACTTACTATTTTCACAGTTTGTACCATTATAACCTTTTGCACAAGCACAAGAGTATCCATCAACTAAGTCAGTACATGTTCCTCCATTTTGGCATATACCAGCTAAACAGTCGTTATTGTCTAAAAAAAAGTTACAAATGAGAAGAAACATACATATTGCAACATATTGAGGTAAAAACTTTATTTTGTATTGTATTTTGTATTGTATTTTGTATTGTAGTTTTGACTAAAACAAATCTAATATAATATCAGAAAATGTGTTCATTATCAGCCTGGTTGGTATGGACTTGTGATAGGGCACTGGTACTGTAACATAATCAGCCTGGTTGATATAGACTTGTGATAGGGCATTGGTACTGTAACTTATTGCCCTGGTTGGTATGGACTTTTGATAGGGCATTGGTACTGTAACAATATTGCCCTGGTTGGTATGGACTTTTGATAGGGCACTGGTACTGTAACATTATCAGCCTGGTTGGTACAGACGTGTGATAGGGCACTGGTACTGTAACATTATCAGCCTGGTTGGTATGGACTTGTGATAGGGCACTGGTACTGTAACATTATCAGCCTGGTTGTATGGACTTGTGATAGGGCACTGGTACTGTAACATTATCAGCCTGGTTGGTATGGGCTTGTGATAGGGCACTGATACTGTAACATTATCAGCCTGGTTCATATAGACTTGTGATAGGGCACTGGAACTGTAACATTATTGGCCTGGTTGGTATGGACTTTTGATAGGGCACTGGTACTGTAACATTATCAGCCTGGTTGGTACGGATGTGTGATAGGGCACTGGTACTGTAACATTATCAGCCTGGTTGGTATGGACTTGTGATAAGGCATTGGTACTGTAACATTACTGCCCTGGTTTTTTATGGACTTTTGATAGGGCATTGGTACGGTAACATTATCAGCCTGGTTGGTATGGACTTGTGATAGGGCACTGGTACTGTAACA
Organism: Pictodentalium vernedei; assembly: GCA_031216915.1. NCBI lineage: Eukaryota > Metazoa > Mollusca > Scaphopoda > Dentaliida > Dentaliidae > Pictodentalium > Pictodentalium vernedei. The sequence continues at coordinate 4,074,403 of CM062296.1, forward strand.
TTATCAGCCTGGTTGGTATGGACTTGTGATAGGGCACTGATACTGTAACATTATCAGCCTGGTTCATATAGACTTGTGATAGGGCACTGGAACTGTAACATTATTGGCCTGGTTGGTATGGACTTTTGATAGGGCACTGGTACTGTAACATTATCAGCCTGGTTGGTACGGACGTGTGATAGGGCACTGGTACTGTAACATTATCAGTCTGGTTGGTATGGACTTGTGATAGGGCAATGGTACTGTAACATTATTGCCCTGGTTGGTATGGACTTTTGATAGGGCACTGGTACTGTAACATTATCAGCTTGGTTGGTACGGACATGTGATAGGGCACTGGTACTGTAACATTATCAGCCTGGTTGGTATGGACTTGTGATAGGGCATTGGTACTGTAACATTATTGCCCTGGTTGGTATGGACTTTTGATAGGGCATTGGTACTGTAACATTATCAGCCTGGTTGGTATGAACTTGTGATAGGGCACTGGAACTGTAACATTATCAGCCTGGTTGGTATGGACTTCAGATAGGGCACTGGTACTGTAACATTATCAGCCTGGTTGGTATGGACATGTGATCGGGCACTGGTACTGTATATTATCAGCCTGGTTGGTATGGACTTTTGATAGGGCATTGGTACTGTAACATTATCAGCCTGGTTGGTATGGACTTTGATAGGGCATTGGTACTGTAACATTATTGCCCTGGTTGGTATGGACTTTTGATAGGGCACTGGTAATGTAACATTATCAGCCTGGTTGGTACGGACGTGTGATAGGGCACTGGAACTGTAACATTATCAGCCTGGTTGTATGGACTTGTGATAGGGCACTGGAACTCTAATATTATTGCCCTGGTTGGTATGGACTTTTGATAGGGCATTGGTACTGTAACATTATCAGCCTGGTTGGTATGGACTTGTGATAGGGCACTGGTACTGTAACATTACCAGCCTGGTTGGTATGGACTTTTGATAGGGCACTAGTACTGTAACATTATCAGCCTGGTTGGTATGGACGTGTAATAGGGCACTGGTACTGTAACATTATCAGCCTGGTTGGTATGGTCTTGTGATAGGGCACTGGTACTGTAACATTATCAGCCTGGTTGGTATGGACTTTTGATAGGACATTGGTACTGTAACATTATCAGCCTGGTTGGTATGGACTTCTGATAGGGCATTGGTACTGTAACATTATTGCCCTGGTTGGTATGGACTTTTGATAGGGCACTGGTACTGTAACATTATCAGCCTGGTTGGTATGGACGTGTGATAGGGCACTGGTACTGTAACATTATCAGCTTGGTTGGTATGGACTTGTGATAGGGCACTGGTACTGTAACATTATCAGCCTGGTTGGTATGGATTTGTGATAGGGCACTGGAACAGCAACATTATCAGCCTGGTTGGTATGGACGTGTGATAGGGCACTGGTACTGTAACATTATCAGCCTGGTTGGTATGGACTTTTGATAGGGCATTGCTACTGAAACATTATTGCCCTGGTTGGTATGGACTTGTGATAGGGCACTGGTGCTGTAACATAATCAGCCTGGTTGGTATGGACGTGTAATAGGCCACTGGTACTGTAACATTATCAACCTGGTTGGTATGGACTTGTGATAGGGCACTGGTACTGTAACATTACCAGCCTGGTTGGTATGGACTTTTGATAGGGCACTAGTACTGTAACATTATCAGCCTGGTTGGTATGGACGTGTAATTGGGCACTGGTACTGTAACATTATCAGCCTGGTTGGTATGGACGTGTGATAGGGCACTGGTACTGTAACATTATCAGCCTGGTTGGTATGGACTTGTGATAGGGCGCTGGTACTGTAACATTATCAGCCTGGTTGGTATGGACTTTTGATAGGACATTGGTACTGTAACATTATCAGCCTGGTTGGTATGGACTTTTGATAGGGCATTGGTACTGTAACATTATTGCCCTGGTTGGTATGGACTTTTGATAGGGCACTGGTACTGTAACATTATCAGTCCGGTTGGTATGGACGTGTGATAGGGCACTGGTACTGTAACATTATCAGCCTGGTTGGTATGGACTTGTGATAGGGCACTGGTACTGTAACATTATCAGCCTGGTTGGTATGGACTTGTGATAGGGCACTGGTACTGTAACATTATCAGCCTGGTTGGTATGGACTTGTGATAGGGCACTGTAACATTATCAGCCTGTTTGGTATGAACTTTTGATAGGGCACTGGTACTGTAACATTATCAGCCTGGTTGGTATGGATGTGTGATAGGGCACTGGTACTGTAACATTATCCGCCTGGTTGGTATGGACTTGTGATACGGCACTGGTACTGTAACATTATCAGCATGGTTGGTATGGACTTGTGATAGGGCACTGGTACTGTAACATTATCAGCCTGGTTGGTATGGACTTGTGATAGGGCACTGGTACTGTAACATTATCAGCCTGGTTGGTGCGGACTTGTGATAGGGCACTGGTACTGTAACATTATTGGCCTGATTGGTATGGACTTGTGATAGGGCACTGGTACTGTAACATTATCAGCCTGGTTGGTATGGACTTGTGATGGGGCACTGGTACTGTAACATTATCAGCCTGGTTGGTATGGACGTGTGATAGGGCACTGGTACTGTAACATTATCCGCCTGGTTGGTATGGACTTGTGATACGGCACTGGTACTGTAACATTATCAGCATGGTTGGTATGGACTTGTGATAGGGCACTGGTACTGTAACATTATCAGCCTGGTTGGTATGGACTTGTGATAGGGCACTGGTACTGTAACATTATCAGCCTGGTTGGTGCGGACTTGTGATAGGGCACTGGTACTGTAACATTATTGGCCTGATTGGTATGGACTTGTGATAGGGCACTGGTACTGTAACATTATCAGCCTGGTTGGTATGGACTTGTGATGGGGCACTGGTACAGCAACATTATCGTCCTGGTTGGTATGGACTTGTGATAGGGCACTGGTACTGTAACATTATCAGCCTGGTTGGTATGGACTTGTGATAGGGCACTGGTACTGTAACATTATCGGCCGGGTTGGTAAGGACTTGTGATAGGGCACTGGTACTGTAACATTATCAGCCTGGTTGGTATGGACTTGTGATAGGGCACTGGTACTGTAACATTATCGGCCTGGTTGGTATGGACTTGTGATAGGGCACTGGTACTGTAACATTATCAGCCTGGTTGTTATGGACTTATGATAGGGCACTGGTACTATAACATTATCAGCCTGGTTGGTATGGATTTGTGATAGGGCACTGGTACTATAGCATTATCAGCCTGGTTGGTATGGACTTATGATAGGGCACTGGTACTATAACATTATCAGCCTGGTTGGTATGGATTTGTGATAGGACACTGGTAGGGCAACATTATCGGCCTGGTTGGTATGGACTTGTGATAGGGCATATATTATTATATCATATTTTTGACCTGGTTGGTATGGACTTGTGATAGGGCATATATACTATAACATTATCAGCCTGGTTGGTATGGACTTGTGATAGGGCACTGGTACTGTAACATTATCGGCCTGGTTGGTATGGACTTGTAATAGGGCACTGGTACTGTAATATTATCAGCCTGGTTGTTATGGACTTATGATAGGGCACTGGTACTATAACATTATCAGCCTAGTTGGTATGGATTTGTGATAGGGCACTGGTACTATAGCATTATCAGCCTGGTTGGTATGGACTTGTGATAGGGCACTGGTACTATAACATTATCAGCCTGGTTGGTATGGATTTGTGATGGGACACTGGTAGTGCAACAGTATCGGCCTGGTTGGTATGGACTTGTGATAGGGCATATATTATTAAATAATATTTTTGACCTGGTTGGTATGGACTTGTGATAGGGCATATATACTATAACATTATCAGCCTGGTTGGTATGGATTTTTGATAGGACACTGGTAGTGCAACATTATCGGCCTTGTTGGTATGGACTTGTGATAGGGCATATATTATTATATAATATTTTTGACCTGGTTGGTAAGGACTTGTGATAGGGCATATATACTATAACATTATCAGCCTGGTTGGTATGGATTTGTGATAGGACACTGGTAGGGCAACATTATCGGCCTTGGGTAAAGGGTTAAGATTTAATCTGTTTATGTGACAGAATTGTTAGATAAATGAATTATCATGATAATGTGCATGTCCTGTGATTTGTATCAGATTCTCGGTGGTGTCAAAAAAGGGGATCACAACTCGCCGGCAAAGCCGGCTCCTTGAGATCCCATTCTGGACAACGCCTCGAATCTGATACAAACAACTGGACCTGGACATTATCATGATAATCTGTATATATCAAGATGATGATATGCTTTCAAGAGCTCTATAAATGACCTGTATCCTGTGTGCATCGTCTCACTTTTTGCTGAAGTAAATAAATTTCTTATACAAAAGCTTACAGAATTGCTACCTGAATTTGATAGTCTTGATAGCCTAATGTAACTAGAGGTGAGATTGCCCCAGATGGGCCTGTTGATACCCACTGCTGGCCCCACTGCTATGATTATTCTAAGACTATTCTACGATGAAGAGGGGCACAACCCTGGTAAAAAATGTCTGATCAAAACTATAATTGCAGATGCACAGATTCTCATAGTAGTGAAAATCCATACCAAGTTTCAAAGGAACCGGCCCATAAACAAACAAAATCTCCAGACAAAATTCATGCATTCGAAGATGAAAAGGGGCATAACTGTGTCAAAAAAGTCTGATCCAAATTATAATTGCTGGTGCACAGGTTCCTATGATAGTGAACATCCATACCAAGTTTCAAAGGAATTGACCCATAAGCAACCGAGAAAATCACCAGACAAAATTAATTATTCTAAGATGAAAAGGGGCCTAACTCTGGCAAAGAAATTCCAATCAAAACGATAATAACTGGAGCACAGGCTTCCAAGGTAGTAAAGATCCATACCAAGTTTCAATGGAATTGAATAATAAACATCCAAGAAAATCGCCAGACAAAATTCAGGCATTCAAAGACGAAAAGGGTTATAACTTTGGCAAACAAATTCCGATCAAAACTATAATCACTGGTGCACAGGTTTCCATGGTAGTGAACATCCATACCAAGTTTCAACAAAATCGAACAATAAACATCTGAGAAAATCACCAAACAAAATTAATTATATTAAGATGAAAAGAGGCATAACTCTGGCAAACAAATTCCGATCAAAACTATAATCACTGATGCACAGTTTCCCCTTTTAGTGAATACTGAAACCAAGTTTTAAAGGAATCAACCCATAAACATCTGAGAAAATCTGCAGACAAAATTTTAGCTTTCTAAGACGTGAAAAAGGGGCATAACTGTGGCAAAAATAGTTTAACTGGAACTATAATCGCAGATGCTCAGGTTCCCATACTGGTGAACATTCATACCAAATTTTGATGACAATCGTCCGTAAACGTCAGAGAAAATCTCCGGACAGAATTATGTCTATGGACAGACGGATGGATGGATGGTCGGGTGGATGGACAGACGGATTACAGTATACCCCCCTCCCACACACAACTCGTTGCGGAGGGTATAATAAATTATGGATTATGGTGTAAGAGGAAGGGTTACATTATATCTTGTCTTCAAATCTTCACTAAGGTTAATGGGAATTGTTTTGGAATGAGAACACTTGAAAGACAGGTGTATTAAAGTTTCTTTGGAATCGTTGCAATAGTGCGTAGCTACGTTTCGGAGATTTTGCTTTTTAATAATTTAGAATTTGTTTAAATCGTTCGATGGAGGGGCCTATATTGAAGACTCTGTAGATATGAGTCATTGCAGATTGTGAAACAACCTTTATATTTTGATTCTCTGTCTTCTGCCTATAAATCAATATCTACAGTTAAAACTAGAAGTCCTGTCATGAAATGCGCACAAATAGCACGTTGATATGCACGTTAATGTACGCGTTATGGCCCAAGTAAAGCTATCAAATTCTGTACACACAGTTAAAACTAGAAGTCCTGTCATGAAATGCGCACAAATAGCATGTTAATATGCGCGTTAATGTACGCGTTATGGCCCAAGTAAAGCTATCAAATTCTGTACATACAGTTAAAACTATAAGTCCTGTCATGAAATGCACACAAACAGCATGTTGATATGCACGTTAATGTACCCGTTATGGCCCAAGTAAAGCTATCAAATTCTGTACATACAGTTAAAACTAGAAGTCCTGTCATGAAATGTGCACAAATAGCACGTTGATATGCGCATTAATGTACCCGTTATGGCCCAAGTAAAGCTATCAAATTCTGTACATACAGTTAAAACTATGTCCTGTCATGAAATGCGCACAAACAGCACGTTGATATGCACGTTAATGTACCCGTTATGGCCCAAGTAAAGCTATCAAATTCTGTACATACAGTTAAAACTATAAGTCCTGTCATGAAATGCGCACAAACAGCACGTTGATATGCACGTTAATGTACCCGTTATGGCCCAAGTAAAGCTATCAAATTCTGTACATACAGTTAAAACTAGAAGTCCTGTCATGAAATGCGCACAAATAGCACGTTGATATGCGCGTTAATGTACCCGTTATGGCCCAAGTAAAGCTATCAAATTCTGTACATACAGTTAAAACTAGAAGTCCTGTCATGAAATGTGCACAAATAGCACATTGATATGCACGTTAATGTACCTGTTATGGCCCAAGTAAAGCTATCAAATTCTGTACATACAGTTAAGACTAGAAGTCCTGTCATAAAATGCGCACAAATAGCACGTTGATATGCACGTTAATGTACGCGTTATGGCCCAAGTAAAGCTATCAAATTCTGTACATACAGTTAAAACTAGAAGTCCTGTCATGAAATGCGCACAAATAGCACGTTGATATGCACGTTAATGTATGCGTTATGGCCCAAGTAAAGCTATCAAATTCTGTACATATGGCCTGTGCACAAGCAATGTTTCAGCCAATGGACCTCCAGGTAACCCGGAGGTCCATTGGCAGAAACATTGCATGTGTTTTCTATGAGTAACCAAGAAAACCTGCCGTGCTTTGGATGCCATTCGATATGGCAATTGCACGCAATTCCAACATGCAATTAAGCCTAGATAAGCGCACTACTCGTGACAGGACTTCTAGTTTTAACTGTAGAGACTCTTGCTACTTTTTCTGCATCTTGATAAGTTTTATTACCACTGACTGTAAAGAAATTGAGTGGATGTGTTTGCAACAATCTGAGGGAGAAGTTCACTTTTTTCGATCCATTTGTTAAGGCCTACAAAAATTAAAAATCTGTTTCTCAGGCCCTCCTGCATGGTCCTTTTGGCTGCTCTCTTTTTATAACCAATGTAAACTATAAAAAAATTGATAAATTTGTCCCTTGTGTGCAAGAAGGCTTTGCAATGCATTGCAAAGCCTTCTTGCACTCAAGGGACAAAATTCACCACCACCCATGCTATTCTGTGGATTGAGGTCTAAAAGAAAAGGGAACACATCTCACTTGCCCTTGCCATGCTGCACTACATCCCAGTTAACGACCGCATAACATAGAAACTAGCAATACTCACCTACCAGAGAAATTCGGCTGACTTCCCAGGCTACCTTAGCGAACTCCTCAAACCATACAAGCCGCAGCGATCATTGCGATCCAGCGACGAAGGGCTTTTTACTCAGTTCGCGGGGAATTTGAAGACTGTAGGTGACAGGGCTTTCAGGATCAGTGTGCCCCGTGTGTGGAACTCATTACCCAAAACCTTACAAAATGCACCATCTCTTGAAAGTTTTAAAAAGGGACTAAAAACCTACTTATACAAGAGAAACTTCCCAGGCTATCCCTTCGCTGACACACAAACCGGGTGACTTTATTGATTTTATCTATCTTATTTGTGATTTCTTTTGTAAAGCACTTTTATTAGGATAGGCGCTATATAAGTGATATATTATTATTATTATTAAAACATAAACCAAGAACATGAACTTTTGATGGCAAAGAAATATTTACAGAAATAATAAATAAAATAAAAAAAACGCTTGCCCGCATGCGATTTTACAAATAATGGCCTGAGAAACACAAGATCTACCTTAATAATTATTTGTGAAATCTTGTGATTTTGCCTAAAAACATATTCCCACAACTGGGATATGGCATCTATGACTCCTTGGTAAACTGTGTATGGTACCACTCAAAGAACCTCTTCATGAAAATACCAAACTGTGTAGTTCCGATATGTTTCAAAATCATCCAAGATTAATGTTATCCAGCAGGTTTGGATCAAACAGCTTTTTGATCAAGAACATTTTCAATGTGTGGCTATAGGTTTTTACATCTGGGAATTTTAGTCCACATTATCTGTTACATTAATTACCATGTTGCATTGTCTTTCCAATGAGTGTAAGGTTTTGAAACGATGAGTCGCACAAAAAGTTTTCCATCTTTTTTATTTGTTTAAGGTAGTTACTTAAAATATAGTTTTCACCGAACAGATTATATTAAATTTTGAACAAGGAGTTATGGTTCCTTTTTATGTTTTGATTGGTTGGAATTTCATCTCTGCATCCTCATTTTGGTCCAATCCATATGACTTTAGTTTTCTCTAAATTTAGCTTTAGTTCTGAGAGTTTTGAAAATTTGTTACAGTACGTGGAGAGTGGATTGGGGGAGTGGAGTTATCACCCAAAGTGTCGCCTTCAATTTCTGTACATGTGAGCAAAAAATACAAGCAATGTCTCAGCCAATGGACTTCCGGGTATAACCCGGAGGTCCATTGGCTGGAACTTTGCATGTGCTTGCTATACTTTGCAACAAATTTACAATTACTGCTTGGGTGGAATCTCCACTCACTGGGTGATTTAGTGATAATACACTGTCCACGTACTGTAACTGTTTTGAGAGCTGTGTTCAATAAATATCCGTCATCATCCAAAAAGAGTGGTGAATTATCAGCATACTGACTTATTAAATATTCAGCTTCATTTATATTGATACCAAATAATTAAACTTTGTTTCGGTTCATGCGTTTTCAGATAAAACGATTGGCTCACACGATTCTGTTTTTCTTTTCATAACTCAATGAACCAAAAAAAACACAATTAGGTCCGCCCCCAGCCACGCCCCTAAAATACCAGTCTTCGGAGTTGCAACATGGTGTCAAATCAATAGAAGTTAGAACACTGGCACGTTCTAAATGTGAAAAAGAAAAAGAAATTTATATTACTAATTTATCACCATGAAATTATTTATAAAATATTTAAATGACCGTGGTGGGTCAATTTTTCTGTTTCTTCACACCTGTATTTATTTGACATTTCAATTTTTACGCACACTGGGTGATCGTCTGCGTTCATCGTTTTACCCAAATCGATTGTAAACAATGGCTGGTCACGATGAATACGGCAATTTTGACATTGCTAATTCAACTAATTTCATGTCATCTGGCTTTATATCTAACTCCACTTTTACAAACTGTGTTTTTCAGTTCTCGGGAAACGGTCAAAACCAAAATACAATGTAATACTGATGGCCTACTTCCACCTACCACGGAACGTAACTTTTACGTGAAGTGAACAGTTGAATGAAATTTGAGGGAGGCGTGGCTTATGACATTTTCTTTACATTACGTAATTCATTGGTCAATAAAAAATTTAATGACATAAGTGCATTTGACTTGGAAAGTGTGTCAATTGCTACCCGCATTTCAATAATATGCGCCCTCTTTTATGCCAGAAAAATAATATGTCTACCAGTTTTAGTTTTTAAGTCGTTGTTCGCTGAAGTAGAGGTTGACTAGCACTATTTATTTATTTGGGTCGCGAACGTTTAATTATAAGGAATGATCGTTTCTTTTTGTCTATTTCTTGAGTTATGAACCCCAAAAAACAAAGTCCAAACTGTGTAAATGGGCGTTCATAACTCAAGAAATAGACAAAAAGAAACGATCATTCCTTAATTAGATTTGGGTTAAATTTTAAAGCGACACTTAGAATTTCTGCACTAAGTATGAACAAGAGGACCATCATTTAAAACATACCTAAAGATTGTTTGGATCCATTTTATAATTGACGGACCAAAGTTTAGAAACTGTAGGATCCACTCAATGAAAGATCACTCAAGTGAATCAAAAGCTTTCTCAAAATCTAATAATGTTAAATTCAGATTCTCCAATATACCTGTCCTTTATGCTTCCCAGTTATGTTAAATTAAGATTCTCCAATATACCTGTCCTTTATGCTTCCCAGTTATGTTAAATTAAGATTCTCCAATATACCTGTCCTTTATGCTTCCCAGTTATGTTAAATTAAGATTCTCCAATATACCTGTCCTTTATGCTTCCCAGTTATGTTAAATTAAGATTCTCCAATATACCTGTCCTTTATGCTTCCCAGTTATGTTAAATTAAGATTCTCCAATATACCTGTCCTTTATGCTTCCCAGTTATGTTAAATTAAGATTCTCCAATATACCTGTCCTTTATGCTTCCCAGTTATGTTAAATTAAGATTCTCCAATATACCTGTCCTTTATGCTTCCCAGTTATGTTAAATTAAGATTCTCCAATATACCTGTCCTTTATGCTTCCCAGTTATGTTAAATTAAGATTCTCCAATATACCTGTCCTTTATGCTTCCCAGTTATGTTAAATTAAGATTCTCCAATATACCTGTCCTTTATGCTTCCCAGTTATGTTAAATTAAGATTCTCCAATATACCTGTCCTTTATGCTTCCCAGTTATGTTAAATTAAGATTCTCCAATATACCTGTCCTTTATGCTTCCCAGTTATGTTAAATTAAGATTCTCCAATATACCTGTCCTTTATGCTTCCCAGTTATGTTAAATTAAGATTCTCCAATATACCTGTCCTTTATGCTTCCCAGTTGTGTTAAATTAAGATTCTCCAATATACCTGTCCTTTATGCTTCCCAGTTATGTTAAATTAAGATTCTCCAATATACCTGTCCTTTATGCTTCCCAGTTGTGTTAAATTAAGATTCTCCAATATACCTGTCCTTTATGCTTCCCAGTTGTGTTAAATTAAGATTCTCCAATATACCTGCCCTTTATGCTTCCCAGTTGTGTTAAATTAACATTCTCCAATATACCTGTCCTTTATGCTTCCCAGTTGTGTTAAATTAAGATTCTCCAATATACCTGCCCTTTATGCTTCCCAGTTGTGTTTCAGATGTAAGTTTAAGGAGGACTGTCTTGATACGGTTAGCGATACCAGCAGAGCCAATTTTAACATCAACAATTATCAAAGATATAGGTCTTTAATTTTTTAAAAACCTTTTGGTTTTTTTTTATTTCGGGATATATGTGATAATATACCGGTTCATTGGGTGATTGAAAGTTCTTTTTTCATATCAGTAATTCAGAGAATGTGTTTAAAAAGCATCGAGGTCTTTCCCGAAAAATTTATAGAAATCTACCATGAAGCCACCTAAATCTGGTGATTTATTGCTTTAAATCATTTTACAAAGTTGCAAATTCTGTTAAAGTAAGGGAACCTTTTAACAGTACAGCATCATCATTATATTAGTGAAAAAATTCCAAAATGGATTTCCTGTGTCCAAAAATATTGCTTTCGGTACCTTGGTGGTCTTCCAATTATGGTAATTTTTGAAGTGTAAAGGTCTTTATACCATTATAACTTATTGTATACATATAAAAAGCCTTTGACATAAATTTTAACTTTACACACTAACATGCTAAACACGCCAGCAATGGGATTTCAGTAGTTAAACTTTACACCTACCGTAGAAATACATCCAAGCTGACCTTTGGTGATGGTGACCTGAATGCAAACTTGCCTAAATTTATTGCATTTTGCCTCGCAAAGAGTGAAATGAAAGTGGTAATTATTTGTAACGTTTTTAAATGGTTTTACCTCATAAGATGCCAAACATTAACAAACATGCATTGTCTCATGTTAATAAAGCATCCATTTTGTTTCAGCTATAAAATTGACAGTGAAAGTACGGCCCACCGATGCTCATGTAAACAAAAACAGACTCGCATGTAGGTACATCTGCTGCTAAGTAAAATCAAGAAAAAATAGTAGCGACTCTTAATAATCTGAAGATCATTGAATAAATAAAATATACCCATAGTAGCTTGGTATACCAAATGTTCACCACTAGAATATACCCATAGTAGCTGGGTGTACCAAATGTTCACCACTAGAATATACCCATAGTAGCTTGATGTACCAAATGTTCACCACTAGAATATACCCATAGTAGCTGGGTGTACCAAATGTTCACCACTAGAATATACCCATAGTAGCTTGGTATACAAAATGTTCACCACTAGAATATACCCATAGTAGCTGGGTGTACCAAATGTTCACCACTAGAATATACCCATAGTAGCTTGATGTACCAAATGTTCACCACTAGAATATACCCATAGTAGCTGGGTGTACCAAATGTTCACCACTAGAATATACCCATAGTAGCTTGGTATACAAAATGTTCACCACTAGAATATACCCATAGTAGCTGGGTGTACCAAATGTTCACCACTAGAATATATCCATAGTAGCTTGGTGTACCAAATGTTCACCACTAGAATATACCCATAGTAGCTGGGTGTACCAAATGTTCACCACTAGAATATACCCATAGTAGCTGGGTGTACCAAATGTTCACCACTAGAATATACCCATAGTAGCTGGGTGTACCAAATGTTCACCACTAGAATATACCCATAGTAGCTGGGTGTACCAAATGTTCACCACTAGAATATACCCATAGTAGCTTGGTATACAAAATGTTCACCACTAGAATATACCCATAGTAGCTGGATGTACCAAATGTTCACCACTAGAATATACCCATAGTAGCTTGGTGTACCAAATGTTCACCACTAGAATATACCCATAGTAGCTTGGTGTACCAAATGTTCACCACTAGAATATACCCATAGTAGCTTGGTGTACCAAATGTTCACCACTAGAATATACCCATAGTAGCTGGGTGTACCAAATGTTCACCACTAGAATATACCCATAGTAGCTCAGTGTACCAAATGTTTACCAGTAGAATATACCCATAGTAGCTTGGTGTACCAAATGTTCACCACTAGAATATACCCATAGTAGCTTGGTGTACCAAATGTTCACCACTAGAATATACCCATAGTAGCTGGGTGTACCAAATGTTCACCACTAGAATATACCCATAGTAGCTCGGTGTACCAAATGTTCACCACTAGAATATACCCATAGTAGCTGGGTGTACCAAATGTTCACCACTAGAATATACCCATAGTAGCTGGGTGTACCAAATGTTCACCACTAGAATATACCCATAGTAGCTGGGTGTACCAAATGTTCACCACTAGAATATACCCATAGTAGCTTGGTGTACCAAATGTTCACCACTAGAATATACCCATAGTAGCTTGGTGTACCAAATGTTCACCACTAGAATATACCCATAGTAGCTTGGTGTACCAAATGTTCACCACTAGAATATACCCATAGTAGCTTGGTGTACCAAATGTTCACCACTAGAATATATCCATAGTAGCTTGGTGTACCAAATGTTCACCACTAGAATATATCCATAGTAGCTTGGTGTACCAAATGTTCACCACTAGAATATACCCATAGTAGCTTGGTGTACCAAATGTTCACCACTAGAATATACCCATAGTAGCTTGGTGTACCAAATGTTCACCACTAGAATATACCCATAGTAGCTTGGTGTACCAAATGTTCACCAGTAGAATATACCCATAAGAGCTGGGTGTACCAAATGTTCACCACTAGAATATACCCATAGTAGCTTGGTGTACCAAATGTTCACCACTAGAATATATCCATAGTAGCTTGGTGTACCAAATGTTCACCACTAGAATATACCCATAGTAGCTGGGTGTACCAAATGTTCACCACTAGAATATACCCATAGTAGCTTGGTGTACCAAATGTTCACCAGTAGAATATACCCATAAGAGCTGGGTGTACCAAATGTTCACCACTAGAATATACCCATAGTAGCTCGGTGTACCAAATGTTCACCAGTAGAATATACCCATAGTAGCTGGGTGTACCAAATGTTCACCAGTAGAATATACCCATAGTAGCTTGGTGTACCAAATGTTCACCACTAGAATATACCCATAGTAGCTTGGTGTACCAAATGTTCACCACTAGAATATACCCATAGTAGCTGGGTGTACCAAATGTTCACCACTAGAATATACCCATAGTAGCTGGGTGTACCAAATGTTCACCACTAGAATATACCCATAGTAGCTTGGTGTACCAAATGTTCACCACTAGAATATACCCATAGTAGCTGGGTGTACCAAATGTTCACCACTAGAATATACCCATAGTAGCTTGATGTACCAAATGTTCACCACTAGAATATACCCATAGTATCTTGGTGTACCAAATGTTCACCAGTAGAATATACCCATAAGAGCTGGGTGTACCAAATGTTCACCACTATAATATACCCAAAGTAGCTCAGTGTACCAAATGTTCACCACCATAATATACCCAAAGTAGCTCGGTGTACCAAATGTTCACCACTAGAATATACCCATAGTAGCTCGGTGTACCAAATGTTCACCAGTAGAATATACCCATAGTAGCTGGGTGTACCAAATGTTCACCACTATAATATACCCATAGTAGCCCGGTGTACCAAATGTTCACCACCATAATATACCCAAAGTAGCTTGGTATACCAAATGTTCATCCCTAGAATATACCCATAGTAGCTGGGTGTACCAAATGTTCACCACTATAATATACCCAAAGTAGCTCAGTGTACCAAATGTTCACCACCATAATATACCCATAGTAGCTCGGTGTACCAAATGTTCACCAGCAGAATATACCCATAGTAGCTTGGTGTACCAAATGTTTGCCACCAGAATATACCCATAGTAGCTTGGTGTACCAAATGTTCACCACGAGTAGTGAACATTTGGTACACCAAGCTACTTTGGGTATATTTTATTTATACCATGATCGTCAAATTATTAAGAGTCGCTATTATTTTTTCTTGATTTTACTGAGCACCAGATGTACATACATGCAAATCTGTTTTTGTTTACACGTGCATCGGCGGGCAGTACTTCTGATATCAAGTTTATCACCAAAACGAAATGAAAAAAAGAAACTTGAGCCTTTTTTGTTTTAATAACATAATAACATACTATTTCGAGATACGCATGCTTTATTAACATGAGACAATGCATGTTTGTTAATTTTTGGCATCTTATGAGGTAAAACCATTTAAAAACGTAATAAATAACTGCCACTTCCATTTCACTCTTCACCAGGCAACGTGCGATAAGGGGGTCATGGTGGCGCAGTAGGTAGAGGTGCAGGCTGCAAGCCGAGAGGTCCTCGGTTCGAATCCCACCTTCAGCAACCGTCATTGGGCAAGACACTTCACCCCCATTGCCCACGTGGGGGCACGGTGATGCTGTGTACTAAGGCTACTGCACGTCGATGGTGCACTTGTCTTCAACCAATGCTAACCCTGCAGATTTCCACGTATGTACATCTGGTGCTCAGTAAAATTGAGAAAAAATAATAGTGACTCTTAATAATTTGACGATCATGGTATAAATAAAATATACCCAAAGTAGCTTGGTGTACCAAATGTCCACCACTAGAATATACCCATAGTAGCTTGGTGTACCAAATGTTCACCACTTGTGGTGAACATTTGGTACACCAAGCTATTATGGGTATATTTTATATTTATAAAAACTTTTTTTCTGTAGTTTCCTGCATATCATAAGCTATAAGTTTTCTCAAAAGAGTTGATCATAAATCGACATTAATTTATTATTATTATTATTATTATCAATTAAATATTGTTCAGTTGTTTGCAGGGTGGAAAATAAGTAAGTGGTCGGACATGGACAATGTCCAACAAAAAAAACGTCCATGTTCGATGGGCTGTTAAAATAGACGGTCAAAATGACCGAGGTCAAAATTATCTTCCCCAAATCACAGGTCCTTGTAGTTTGATCAGTATTCTTGAACACTGGCTTGCTTTCAAATGTCAACAACACTTTAAATGGAAGTGCTCTTTACATCTGCGCAGTAAGGTTACTTTAACAAATCATCTGTCAAAAATTGAGCATCGAGCATCGTTAACGCCCACCACAGTTATCCCTCTACCACACTTGCGCAGAAAATACACCCACGCAATCACCAAACATCTCGGCACTCACCAGTTTCACCTGTCAATAATTATGCAACCAACAAACATGCCTACTAATTTCCATATCGAGGACAAAATGTACTAATTTCCATATCGAGGACAAAATGTCTCGCAGACAAAACATCCAACAGCTGTAAATAACCAGATTTCAGTTATTTATTTTGCCAAGAAGAAATTTCTTTCACAACCTGTCTTAGAAAATCGTGAATCAGATTTTTTCCTGATAGATTAAAAATTACCACAACTCATTTGAAGGACCAAATCATCTGCAAATGATATTTTGTTTGAAATCCAAAACACACAACAAGAATAAATCTTTGCGGTTTTTATTGCCCAACTCGAATGTCCATAATTAATAATATGCTTTCCATTTTCACATGCCGTTGTTATTTTTATGTCAAGCAAGGATGAGTGTTAGATGTATCATCAATTCCAACAATTATCCTGCCCCCAAATTTATTTCGCCTAACTTGGAAACTTGATATAAGTTTTGAACAACACAATGGCGGCAGTCATTACAAAAAAAATGTAACAAGCCATCTGACATACGGGAGCGGGACATTTTCGGCCCTTTACCAGTTTGGACTCGGGATGTTTCGGCCTTAATATCCTTTGAAACTGAAGACAAAAAAAAAAATTGGGACGTTTTGGCCTTGATAGGTGGTATGCTTCAGCCCCAGTTGAGGCCGAAACATTCCCCCCCTCCCCAAAAAAAAAAAAACGAGGCCGAAACGACTCAGAACCGACGTGATTGGTGGCCTTTCAAAATATTTTTTTTGACCTTGCAAACACGTGACATTTGTAAACACAAAGCCTGATGGATTCAGGTGATTTTCCCAGATTTATGGGTTGTAAGTCTTTCAACCCAAGTCGGGGGTACGAGTCTACAAAGGTCACAGGGGCTGTTTCTACTTTTAACTGTAACTTATTTTCAGGGGGGGAGGGTGGTTTGCGAGAGGGGGGGGGGGGTATTTCTAGTTTAAACTTAACTTATAAAGTATTTTCAGGTGTTGTTCTGAATGTCAGTCTCAGTTCTGAAATGTTTGACACCATTTATCTAGTGACATTTTGTCAGGCACTCAAAACAAAATTATGTTCAAGCTTGGTTGTTTGTGCTATAGTTCTTTTTACTAAGTTTACATATTACAGATCTGTGAGAAGGCTATTGTTAAATATCCAAAACCCCTTTCCCCTTGACTGGCAAGTGAGGGACAAACTGATACCGATGGAGCTGTGGTCTGATTTATATCTGATTTGGATGTTGGTGTGTTTAAAAATTTTAAAAATATTTGTAGGGAAAGATTATAAACATACTATTTTCTCAGTTCGTGCCATTATAACCTTTTACGCAAACAAAAGATGTATCCATCAACTAAGTCAGTACATGTTCCTCCATTCTAAACATACACATTGCTGCATATTAAGGTAAAAACTTTATTTTGTATTGTATTTTTTACCAAAACCAATCAGATATAATTTCACAAACTCTGTTCCTTTTGTGACAGAGAACTGGTACTGCCAACATTTTTTGCACACAAAGTGAGACAGAATAAAGGAGAATTTTTAAAAAAATTTCTCTGAAAATCTTTACAAAATACATCAATTTTTAATGAGCGAAAAGTTAAAAAATTTATAGTAATTTATATATTTTTTATACTTACCAATGACCCAGACTTAGCTGGTGCTAACTCTTAAATATCTAGGGCCAAACACAAATTTTGCCGCCCCAGTCCCAAAAATTTGCATCAAAAACCAAAAAATAGATGTCCTATATGGTCCTCCATACTTTTACTCCTCTGCGCATGCGCAGTGTCAAGGAGGTCTCAAAATTGGCACCAAATGTCATTCTTACAACCAGTGCCTGGTAAGCGTTATGGACTCAGCGGGGAGGTATGAGTTCCCAACTCATGGGAGGGCCATCCCCGTCTGGGTATTTGGTAAGTATAAAAAATATATAAATTACTATAAATTTTTTAACATTTTTATACTGTACCAATGACCCAGACTGAGCTGAATAGAAAAAAGGTTGGAGGGCCTAGGACATAAAGGAAAATCCAATAGGCTCAACTACATATAACAGAATTATCCCCTCAAGGAGAAAAGGAGAGATAGGTTTTACATGTATCTTTCTTATTTGTATCAAAAAAGAAAGACACAACACCATTCTGTACTTGAGCACAATAACATCAATGATTTCTATTAACATCCAGTATACATTAACATCCAGTATAACCCTTTATACTAATATTTTTTAAAGGAAAGCCAATAAATACAGGAAATCCAGAAAAATGAGACTCTTTATACTCAATTAAAAGTGTCCGAGGATTGTATATTAACGGCCGATTAACATGTGACATATACAAATGCTTCACACCGAGTAACACTTTAAAAATATTACATGGATGAGTAAACATTAGCTTTACACTTAAAAACCATCCCGGTATCGACTCGGAATTACTGACTCCAAGGGAGGTATTCCCTTGCTTTACACTATAAAGCAGGTGACCTAAGGGAACACCCGCCCCCCCCCCCCCCCTTTCCCTTGCCCTGGATCAAATACTCCAGAGTGAAGAGAGCAGCAGGACAGAGTCACTGCCAGAACCAAAAGCCTACATACGTATAGTTGCAACTGTTTAGTGGACGACATTCTGAGCAACAGATAATGGACCTAAACAATGGAGATCTCCAGAAAAGGACTCAATATTTCTTGGATACAAATTCGTGAAAGTGGAGGGCTAAGAATAATATGCAGTCCTCATTAGATCTGTAATAGCAACACTATTAGCGTAAGCCCACGATGTAGAAAGAACTCTTACTTCATGAGCTGAAATCTAAAGCACCGACTGCTAAGCTGAAGATATTTATCATATGCAGTACGGATAGATAATTGAATCCATCTAGCCATAGAATGGACCGAAATGTGGAGGAAGCTTCCACGGCATATCCCACAACAGACTCCTGAGTAGATTAATCCATGGTCTTTGTGGAGATAGAGATGCTACCAACAGAATTTGCATTGAGAATATTAAACTTGAGCAATGTCTGCTAAATCACGGCGCTGGAGGATACGCATATCCTATCATTCCGTCTCCCTAGATCGATAGAGCGTCTACTGCAAATGCTTGAGGATCCGAACCTGGTGACACATACGACTGCAACTGAATGTTGAGATGCGTCGCAAATAAATCCATCATTGACCGCTCTCATTGGTAGCAAATCATGATTAAATACTCGTTGATGTAAATCCATTCTGACGGCAACAAGCGGCCCCTCCCTGAAAGGGAGTCCGCTAATACGTTCAAGACGACCCGGAATATGACAGACTGATAGAAGACTGAAGTTCTAGTACAAACAGAAGGATACATTCCATTAACTTGAATAACAGAATGGCATGAGTGCCTCCCTGGTTCCAAAAATACGTTAATATCGTCGAATTGGCGGAAAGAATTGCACATGAGCATTCTGAATAACGTTCATTCAATGACGTATCGCAAGCCAAATTGACATTATTGTTGATGTTTATGTGCTTGATTAGGAACTGCAGATCCCAAAGACCCTGGCACTACAAATCCACTGGGCTCAATGTTGCGTCCCAACCTGTTTGACTGGTATCTGTCAAAAATGAAAAACTCGGATCCGGCAATTGCAGTGGAACTCCCTGAATTAACCACTGAATAAATGCCCAAGTCTGAATCTCTTGATCACTTGACTGACAAGAGGATGTCCATATCGAGCGAATGAATCTTCACCCTCCAATTCTGGGTCCGAAAATTGGAGAAGATGAGTGCGTAGCCACCTCATCGGAATAAAATCTGCGGCAGCTCCGCACAACCTATCATTCTCATGAAATATCTCACTGTAACTTTATCTGAATGAAGACAATAGCGAGCGTAACAACTGATTAATTCGCTCTGGTTAACGGCAAACGAACAAGATTGTTATGCGTCTCGAAGCTCATCCCCTGGTGGGTGAATGACTTGGACAACACCAGGTCGGACATCTCCTCGTTTACTTATGAAACTGAGACGTCGGAGCAATAGAAGCAAATTCTGCATATTGTTCTGAAGCGTTAACTCATTGCCATACCTCTGAAGAATTCGTGCAGGTAGGCCGACGTTACCACAGATGAATGAGCTCAGAAATGAGGTCATTACTGAGTTCATTATTCGAGTGAAAACCCAGGGCACTAGACTCAGACCGAAGCACATTGCTCGGAGCTGATACACGACTCCTATGACGGCGAAGCGAAGATACTTTCTGAACGTCTGATGAACCATGACGTGAAAGTACGCATTTTGAGATCTATGCATGTAGCATAGTCGTTCATCCGAAAACTCACTCTGAACAATTGGATGGTCTCCATATAAGAAACTTGGAGCCACGATCAGCTTGTTAATCCAGCTCAGATTTATGAGTGGACGGAACAAGTTGTGTGGTTTCGGAACCAGAAACAGATGGTTGTAGAACCTGGGGTTCTTGGATTTCTACAATCTCTATCGCTAACTTCTCCAGAAGAGACTGGACTTCCGATGGAAGCGAGCCTCTTCTCTGCGTATTTGACAGAAGCTGAGTCCATCTTTGACTTCGAGTTTAGCGGAGGTTTTCGTTCGAAGGACAGTTTAGTCCTTCCGAAATCACCCCTCGAACCCAAGGGACGTCCATAATCGACTCCCAATTGGTTGAGAAAACTTGACAGTCTTCCGCCCACTGGAATACGATAGAGGTACACCATCACCTCCTGGTCCTGCAAGGCTTGCGGAAGGAGAAACCATGTCCTCCACAGCCCGCACCTCGCCCCAACGACCTAGGGGCGTCTGACTGGTTGACTCGGCCAGAATTACGGCCCCTATCTGAGTCGCTGCCCTGACGGTCTCTGGAGTAAGACCTAAAGGACGCAAAGGAACCTCTATAAAAACTTCCCTTGGATGTATTCGTCCCAGAAGTACCTGTCCAACTCTTCTCCGCTGAAACTGACTTATGGAAGCGGGTTTGAATAGCAGAGAGTCTGAAGCTTTCTTAGTTATCTGATCATAGATTGCGAAAAGCTTGCGTCGAAGAGAAGCTCTCCGGAGACCGGAGCAACTCTCAGAGAGTTTTGCACCTTACTATCCACGCACGTGGATGAAGCCAGGGCCGCGACACGTTAACCAACTCCAGATTTGCCACTAAAAGGGCAGAGTTAAACGTGGAGAATGCTTTGGCCCTCGAAAGAACTCTTAAGGAGGTAGATACATCCTAGAACTCTTTTCCATCGAGACGTAATGATAACGCTCTGATAAAGTGATCTGCATACGATAATGCATCTAAACTAGTCCTGTTAGACGATATTGTCGTTTTCAACATCATGGTTGGAATTGACATAGACGACGGTATGGACAGTACTAGGTCTTTGGCCTGGTCATCTAGACGCAGAGTAACTCTCGGAATGCCCTGTCCTGCCGTTTCGAATTATTCCATGAATTGATGAAAGGCAGATGTAGAGCAATTGCCGATAAGAAACTGGACCTGCCCGTTTTGGTAGCAAGTAAAATATAGCATCATTCAATAGTTCAAATGTCTGTGTCGGAAACTCAGGGACAATGCCTCTAAATCGATTAAAGAATTCTGTGTCCAGTGGTGCTATCATGCTCTTATTCGGCAACGCAGCATTTTGGTCCGGAGGAACAACGTCAGATGATAATGCAGGATATACTCTACGGCAATTATGTTGTTCCGAAAGGGAAAATTCCAACTCCTCCGTATCCCTTTAGCCATCCTGTCGGACCACTTGTAAATCTTGGTTGTCCGTGCATGAACCTGCAGTGGAACATACCAACCCAGCTTCCTTGGATAATTCCTGATCCGACAGAGTTTCTGTCGGATGCTGAGATGCTGCTATAATTGTGCTATCTGCGATAGCACACCCATAATAAAGGCCTGTGGAACTGTGATCTTACGGGATTTAGCCGCTGGGAGCTCCTTGGACGTTGACACGTGCATACATCTTTATGCGAACGTCCGGAGTATGAAGGCCTCGTATCCTTGGCGACCGGATGGAGTGACCTGGTCACCGTGGAATCCCTGGTCGGCGAGATTAGCTGAATATCACTGGTCACATAGCCAAGGTGCGGTCGTGTGTGCTGCCGTGAGGATGAGGAAGCTGATAGAGCAGTCACTCCAGACTGTCTATATAACGGAGTGTCCCGAGTGGTGGACATATGCTCCGACTGAGGAACGTTATGTACCACAACATCTGGACTCAGATGTTGTTGTACGAGAGAGGGACCTCTCTCACTCACAGCCTGGACGGACCTGGATGTGCCAGGAACCGGAGTAATAGGCTTCCTCCGTACCATCCTCATATCCGTCGTCACTGGGTGTGCACAATGTATTTTTTGTGCTCGCATCACCCAAATCTCCTTTCTGGACCGCAATGGACGAACCCAGGTGCTGAGCCATTCAGTGAATGGTCGCCACACCGGGCGAGCTAGCGGACGCCAAAGCCGTCGATCCTACTTGGGACCTCTTAGGAAATTGACGTATCTGCATGAGCACTTTTACCACTAGCTCTTCATTTGACTGTGATGACGGAAGCACACTTTTCGAAGACATCATGGTAACATCACCCTGCTATGCTCCTCAATGAGGCCTCTGGAGCCCCGGTTATGTGTGATTAGCCGCTGGAAGCTCCAGGGACGTTCATTCCTGCATTTATATAATATGCAAACATCCCAACTGGAAAGGCCTCGTGTCCTTGGCTAGCAGATGGAGTTACCTGGACGACGTGTATTCCCTGGTCAGCGAAGCAGGAGCTCCAGGGACGTTCATTCCTGCATTTATATAATATGCGAACATCCCCTGGAAATCTGAGGTCACATAGCCAAGGTGCAGTCGTGTGTGCTGACGTTAGGATGAGGAAGCCAATAGAACAGCCATGTCCGACTGTCTATGCGACAGAGCGTCCCGAGCAGGAGGAGTGGATGTATGCTCCAACTAACAAACGAACATACAACACTGCAGTGCAGATGTTGATGTAAGAGAGAGGGGGCCTCTCTCGCTCGCGGTCCAGATGAACCTGGATGAGCTAGGAACTGGACTAACAGGCTTCCTCCGTACCATCCTCTGATCCGTCGTCACTGGGTGTGCACTTTGTATTTTTATAGTGCTCACAATACCCAAATCTCCTTCCTGGACCGCAACGGACGAAGCCGGGTGCTGAGCCATTCAGTGAATGGTTGCGACACCGGGTGAGCTAGCAGATGGCAAAGCCATTGATCCTACTAGGGAACTCCAGGCAATTGACGTATCTGCATGAGCACTTTTGCCGCTAACTCTTCATTTGATTGTGACAACGGAAACACACTTCTAGACAACATCACGGAAACATCACCTTGTTCTTGTTCCTCTGAAAAAGAGAGTGAAAAACTAGAGTGACCCTGCAGAGAGAGGACTGGCATGGTCCTCTCCCCGCTAACAACATACCGTGACACACGTCTCCAACGTTTGTCATCCCAATTGATACACACTGAACAAGGGTTAGTGCGAGTACATTGACTACAATTAATACAGAGATCATGAGAATCAGAGGAAGATTTCCTCCCATTACTATTTATTTATTTTATTTTTGTTTTTTATGTCACATGTTTATGCACAATGGCTAATCATGACCGTGACAGTTTTACGGGTGGAGGAAGCTGGAGTACCCGGAGAGAACCACGAGCAACGATGAGCAGCTGCTAGCTCCCCAATATCATAACTTGGTTGAAGACATGCGTACCATCGACGTGCAGTACACCTTAGTACACGGCATCATCGTGCCCCCACGCGGGCAATGGAGATGAAGTGTCTTGCCCAAGGACACAACGCGGTTGCCACAGGTGGGATTCGAACCGAGGACCTCTCGGCTTGCGCCTGCACCTCTACCTACTGAGCCACCGCACTCCCACCTCCTCCTCCCATTACAATTTGAACAATAATCTTTCATTGTGAAAAAAGTAAAGTCATAGTACTCGCACTAAACATTGAAACAAAGATACATAATAACATAATCCATAAAACATTACGAAAAAATAATTCAAAAAGAAAAAATTTTTTTAAAAATTTTTTTCAGAAGAGCCCAAGTTCCCAATGGGAACAATGAGCCCAAATGGATCCCAAAAAAGCCTAAGTGTGGACAAAAATTTTAAATCATTTCAAAAAATTAACGTAACACTTACGAACAATATTAATGTATCTTGCTATGAACTGAACTAAGCAGAAGACAAGTAATCACTATCAGAAGTAACTGTTGTCAACCTAAACAAAAAGTGTAAACAAAGTGGAAACATGACACCAGGCACTGGTAAACATGGCCTGAAATCAGTTACCAATTTAAACACTATCTGATGCAAAACAGAGGCTTCCAGAGAAGAAACTGTAGAACATGCCTAAACACCCAAATTTTAGTAATAAACATTACAAAAAAATAAGCCAAAAGCATGGGAGAATAGCTAGGGGGGAATAAAGGAAAGGGAGAGAGGAAACACTGATCAAACAATGGAACATTCATAGCAAGAATGACCACAACAGGGTGATGCCTCAAAAATAGGTAACATGAAATAATTTCATAAAAAATTATAAGTTACAGCCCTGAACATTTCCTTGCACTGTTTCTTCCTCTCCTCCTTCTATTTCCTCCTTATATCCACCATTTATCTCATAATTATGTGTCTGGCATCACTTAAACTGAGATTTACAAGCACAAATATCAGTGAGATGTAACTGAATTGAGGGCCAAACAAATAAAGAATGACATTTGGCGCCAATTTTGAGACCTCCATCACACTGTGCATGCGCAGAGGAGTAAAAGTATGGAGGACCATATAGGACATGTGTTTTTTGGTTTTTGATGCAAATTTTGGGGATTGGGGGGCAAAATTTGTGTTTGGCCCTAGATATTTTAGAGTTAGCACCAGCTAAGTCATTGGTACAGTATAAAAATATTTAAGGGAGTATTGGTTTTCAATCCTTTCCAAGACATTTATCAGTATAATCAACTGACAAAATTTGATAAAAATTGGATAACAGTTGTTAAATTTATCATGCTCACACTGTTCATAAATAGGAAATGGAGACAAGAAAAATAATCTAAGAGGTACAATTCCTGAAAAGAAACTCAGGAAGGAACAGTTCTCATGACAAAATTTGACTGAACTCACAGATCACATTTTGTAACAACCGGATGACGTTTGTTCAAGTTCACAAGCTGACACCCCCCTCAAGTTGGAAACTAAACAAGAAAACAATATATGCAGCATAACTCTTGAAAAAAAAAACAAACTTGGAATGATTTTGAAACACATACTAGACATCCTTGAGTAGAATTCACAGACGACCAAATTTGTAAAAAAATTGGATGTTTTTTGTTTAAGTTATTGTGCTAAAATAACAACATGGACAGATGGATTGACAGACAGCTGGAAGAACAGACATACCAAACTCCAGCAAAAATATAGGTTGGACTGAGGACACAACTTGATAAAAATTATTAAAAAGACTAGAAATTAGCAGCTAGGGCTGCACGGTATATCGATAAACTGATATATACCAGTATTCAAACCAATATCGATTGAATACCAGTTTAATTACAAAAATATCGGTTTACCGTCATTATTTATTTACCCACAACTTAATTTTCAAGATGTCTTGAGTTTTTTAACCATAGCCCCAAATGAATAATATTATTCCTTTATCCAAGGAATCGTCTGCTCGTAATATCAAATTCAGCAGTTGAAAAAATAATTTTCACAAATTTCAACAAAACTATATCATGTGAACCCTCATTGGAACGAGCTCGTTGAGATCGTTCCAATGAGGGGTCACATGATATAGATTTGTTGAAATCTTTAGGGAAAATCTGATAAACTAATTTTGAAAATAATAAATTTTGATTTCGTCTGCGTTAGGTAACGGTTTTTCGAATTGCATTATCAAGGCATGCTAATTCGTTCCGACACTGATGCCTCAAGTCTCGATTGTGGTACTTGTGTTCATATATCTGAACAGTTTTCGATATACCGGTATACTGCGGTATTTTTTTGAATACCGATACCGGTATTCAGTTTTGAATATTGTGCAGCCCTACTAGCAGCATGGTGACAAAGTTTGAAGAATTAATAAGAAAGATTTTAAACTTACTATTTTCACAGTTTGTACCATTATAACCTTTTACACAAGCACAAGAGTATCCATCAACTAAGTCAGTACATGTTCCTCCATTTTGACAGATACCAGCTAAACAGTCGTTAATGTCTGAAAAAAAGTTGCAAATTAGAAAAAAACTGTCACAATAAATGTAGAAAAGAAAAATTATTGCTCCATTAGAAAACATATCAAGGTAAAAACTTTATTTTGTATTGTATTTTTAACTAAAATCAAGCGGATATAATTTCACAAAATTTGAAGTTGTAATAGGGCATTGGTGCTGCAACATTTTTGCAGGTGAGGTGAGACAGCTTGATAAAAACGTTTTTGAATATTTCTCTGAAAATCATTTCCAAATATATCCATTTTCAATGAGGGTTTCATTTGATTGCCTTCATCTTCAAGAGCTTATTGCTGCCGATGAGGAAAGAAAAATTCTAAAAACTAGCTACTTTGTTTCCACTCATACATCCAATATACAGTCATGTCAGAATGTGCATCCTTTTCTTAATGTCCCATCATCTCCCCCAAAATAAAGTGTAAAAAAGTAACAAAAACCTCTTTTTCTTATTTTTACTGCCAAATTCGTTGAAGTGAAATATTGTACTAAGGATAATATTTCCAAAGACTTTAAACATACCATGTGAGGTCACTGAGCAAAAACTACCAAAATGGGAAAATGCTCTTCAACATGTTCTCAACATTTTTAACCATGAAAGGCAGACGACACTTGCAAACAAAATTCTTGAATAACCAATTTTTGTACTCTTTTTACATCGAAAATATTGCTTATGACCTCTCATTGGAATGAGCTAATTCCAATGAGGGGTCATAAGCTATGTTTTTGAGACAAAAAATGAAAATATGATGAAAATTGAATGGTGATTTTTTGTGGATAGCACTGGCCGGTTTTGCTCATTACGTCGGGTAAAGGGTTAAACGAAATTATTATTATTAAGTTAACCTTCGGTATTACTTTAATGACTCGATTATTAAAGACAATAAAAAGAGCTTCTCATCAGAGATGCTGGGATCCAGGTATGATGGCTAAAAAGGATTCTGTGCTAGCCTTGCTTCTGAAACTACAGAAACTAGGAAAAAATGTAACAGGTGTAGAATAAATCTGGTTAAAAATGGATAATATTCAAGTTATTGTGCTGACTCTCCCTGCAAATCTCAAACCAAAACAAGAGAAGAATCGAAGAGACATAACTTCTGAAAAACAAAATTTGGCAGGACTCGTTTTCGAACTCATCAAAGATATTCTTCCAAGATCACACAGACCATATTTAGTACAAATAAATCGGAGTAAAAGTCACAGACCAAATTTGGTAAAAATTGAATAATGTTTGTTTGATTTATTGTAATGACACCGCCTGTAAGTTAGAAACTCAAGCAAGAAAACAATCTCAGACACAGGACTCCAGAGAATAAAAATCTCAAGCAGGACTGGTTTTGGAACTAACCCAAGATATTTTTAAGTAGAACACACAGATACCAAATCTGATGAAAATCAAATAACATTTGTTAAGTCATCTTCTGACATGGCAATACCAACAGATGGGTGGACAGATGGTCTGATGGATAAATGGATGGAGGGACACCAACAACCTTCATCAAAACTGTTAACACAACTCGATCAAAAACAAATTATCAGAAAGACAATAAACTGATACCATGGCTACAAAGTTTGAAGCATTAATAAGAAATATTTTAAACTTACTATTTTCACAGTTTGTACCATTATAACCTTTTACACAAGCACAAGAGTATCCATCAACTAAGTCAGTACATGTTCCTCCATTCTGGCATGGATCGGGTAAACAGTCGTTAATGTCTGAAAAAGTTTATAGAAAGTTTAGTTTACATGCTGACACCCCTCCCCCCCCCCCCCTCAAGTTGGAAACTAAACAAGAAAACAATATAAGCAGCATAACTCTTGACAAAAAACTTAAGTTGGAATGATTTTCAAACTCATACTAGACAGTCTTGAGTGGAATTCACAGACCAAATTTGTCAAAAATTGGATGTTTCTTCAAGTTATTGTGCTAAAAAAATGACACAGACAGATGGATAGACAGGAGGATGGATGGGCAGACAAACCAACCTCCATCAAAACATGGGCCAGATTGTGGACACAAACAACTTGATCAAAAATTATCAGAAAGACTACAAACTACAGTATGGCTAGAAAGCATTAATAAGAAAGATTTTAAACTTACTATTTTCACAGTTTGTTCCATTATAACCTTTTGCACAAGCACAAGAGTATCCATCAACTAAGTCAGTACATGTTCCTCCATTTTGGCATATACCAGCTAAACAGTTGTTAATGTCTGAAAAAAAGTTAAAAATGAGATTAAACGTACAGTACAGTTGCCGTTGACTGGTCACTTTCCACGCGTGAGGCAATATTTCCACGGACGCAATAATATTAGATTACAAACATTAATTACAGGAATAATCATCAAAAATTTAATTAATGAAACACCGGGTACAACCCGGTGCTTCATTAATTAAAATTTTGCTAATGATGATTTTTACTACCTGGTAAACAGATGCGTGGACAAAACTACCCATGTGTGGATTACGACCAATCCACGGTGACTGTACGGTACCTATCGCTGCATAGCGAAGTCAAAATTTATGCTGCATTATATTTTTGCTTGAAATCAATGTGATATAATTTCACAGAATATGTTCATTATCAGCTTGGTTGTTATGAACTTGCGATAGGGCACTAGTACTACGACTATTTTAGCATGCAAAATGTGGCATCATGAAGACAGGTTTTGAAAATTTATAAAACTCACAGACCAAATTTGGTAAAAATTGGATTATGTTTGTTTGTTATTGTAATGTAGGAAAGTCAAACAAGAAATAAATCTCAGATGCACATCTCCTTAAAAAAAACCACGACAGGACTGGTTTTTGAAATCGTCTAAGATATTCTTAAGAAGAACTCACAGACCAAATTTGGTAAAAATGGGTTAACATTTGCTAAGTCATCATACTGACATAGCAATACAGATGGATGGATGGATAAATGGTCTGATGGATAGATGGATGGAGGAACAACCACCAAACTTCATCAAAAGATATGTGGAATTGTTGACAAATCTCAACCCAAAAAAATTATCAGAAAGACAATAAACTAACAGCATGGCTACAAAGTTTGTTTCATTAATAAGAAAGATTTTAAACTTACTATTTTCACAGTTTGTACCATTATAACCTTTTACACAAGCACAAGAGTATCCGTCAACTAAGTCAGTACATGTTCCTCCATTTTGGCATGGATCAGGTAAACAGTCGTTAATGTCTGAAAAAAGTTAAAAATGAGAATAAACATACAGTACAGTTGCCGTTGACTGGTCACTTTCCACCCGTGAGGCAATATTTCCATGGACGCAATAATATTAGATTACAAACACTAATTACAGGAATAATCATCAAAAATTTAATTAATGAAACACCAGGTACAACCCGATGCTTCATTAATTAAAATTTTGCTTATGATGATTTTTACTACCTGGTAAACAGATGCGTGGACAAAACTACCCATGTGTGGATTACGACCAATCCACAGTGACTGTACGGTACCTATCGCTGCATAGCGAAGTCAAAACTTTATGTTGCATTATATTTTTGCTTGAAACCAATGTGATATAATTTCACAGAATATGTTCATTATCAGCTTGGTTGTTATGAACTTGCGATAGGGCACTAGTACTACGACTATTTTAGCATGCAAAATGTGGCATCATGAAGACAGGTTTTGAAAATTTATAAAACTCACAGACCAAATTTGGTAAAAATTGGATTATGTTTGTCTGTTATTGTAATGTAGGAAAGTCAAACAAGAAATAAATCTCAGATGCACATCTCCTTAAAAAAAAACCCGACAGGACTGGTTTTTGAAATCGTCTAAGATATTCTTAAGAAGAACTCAAGACCAAATTTGGTAAAAATGGGATAACATTTGCTAAGTCATCATACTGACATAGCAATACAGATGGATGGGTGGATGAATGGTCTGATGGATAGATGAATGGAGGAACACCCACCAAACTTCATCAAAAGATATGTGGAATTGTTGACAAATCTCAACCAAAAAAAATTATCAGAAAGACAATAAACTAACAGCATGGCTATAAAGTTTGTTTCATTAATAAGAAAGATTTTAAACTTACTATTTTCACAGTTTGTACCATTATAACCTTTTACACAAGTACAAGAGTATGCATCAACTAAGTCAGTACATGTTCCTCCATTTTGGCATGGATTGGGTGAACAGTCGTTAATGTCTGAAAGAAAGTTACAATTCAGAACAAACAGTGACAATAAATGTACATAAGTAGCGATCGATTCGATTCGAACTCCCACGTTGTGTCCTTGGGCAAGGCACTTGACCCTGATTGTCCACATGGAGTCATGAGATGACGCCGTGTACTAAGGCATTCTACACGTCGATGGTGCACATGTCTTCAACCAATCTAACCCTGCCTGTGCTGCAGTGCGGAGTTATGATGTTGGGGAGCTGAAAGCTGCTCGTCGTTGCTCGGTGGTTCTCTCTGGGTACTCCGGCTTCCTCCACCCATAAAACTGTCACCAACATGATATAACCTTGGCTGTTAAAGTGTCATTAAACCTTAATAAATAAATATAATACATGTCGACAAGAAAAATGATTGCTCCATTAGATACATATCAAGGTAAAAACTTTATTGTGTATTGTACTTTTTACTGAAATCAATTTGATGTGATTTCACAAAATTTGTTTAGTATCTCTACCTGGTTAATATGAACTTCTGATAGGGTACTTGTTCTGCAATATTTTTTGCAAGCAAATTGAGACAGCATGAGAGAGTTTTGAAAATTTCTCTGAAATTCTTTACCAAATATATTGATTTTTAAAATTTTGCGCAGGACTGAATTTCGAACTTATCAAAGACATTCATGAGTACAATTTACAGACCAAATTTGGTAAAAAACGGATAACGTTTGTTTAACCCCGTCATAGGTTAAAACGGACATGATATTATGTTCGTATACCCCACGTTTCTTAACAACAATCATAAATTAACCCCCTGCACCATGATGTATACCTGAATTTCAAGCAGCAAATTTTTTGCTTAACGCAATAAGGAATTTAACCAATTCAATCTTATTTGACACATCTCTAAGAGCTGTGTCAAACAAGACTGAATTGGCTAAATTTCTAGTTGCATTATGGATAAAATTTGCAGCTTGAAATTTTAATATTTCAGCCACAGTATGCAAAGGATTGATTTATTATTATTGTAGAGAAATCAGGGGTATACGAACGTAATATCATGGTCCATCTTCACCTATAATGGAGTACACTCCTGTAAGAGGAAGGAACATGCCAGAACTATCGAAGCACTCAGGCATCTTTGAGTTCTGAGATTATATAGATGTACCTGACTGGTTCTTGCCAAGATATAGAAATTTACCTACGTATATGTTGAGAGACGTACCTGACTGGTTCCTGCCAAGATACAAAGATTTACCTACGTATATGTTGAGAGACGTACCTGACTGGTTCCTGCCAAGATACAAAGATTTACCTACGTATATGTTGAAAGATGTACCTGACTGGTTCCTGCCAAGATACAGAGATTTGCCTATGTATATGTTGAGAGACGTACCTGACTGGTTCCTGCCAAGATACAAAGATTTACCTACGTATATGTTGAAAGATGTACCTGACTGGTTCCTGCCAAGATAGAGAGATTTGCTTACGTATATGTTGAGAGACGTACCTGACTCGTTCCTGCCAAAATATAGAGATTTACCTACCTATATGTTGAAAGATGTACCTGACTGGTTCCTGCCAAGATACAGAGATTTGCCTACGTATATGTTGAGAGACATACCTGACTGGTTCATGCCAAGATATAGAGCTTTACCTACGTGTATGTTGAGAGACGTACCTGACTGGTTCCTGCCAAGATACAAAGATTTACCTACCTATATGTTGAAAGATGTACCTGACTGGTTCCTGCCAAGATACAAAGATTTACCTACGTATATGTTGAAACATGTACCTGACTGGTTCCTGCCAAGATAGAGAGATTTGCCTACGTATATGTTGAGAGACGTACCTGACTGGTTCCTGCCAAGATACAAAGATTTACCTACCTATATGTTGAAAGATGTACCTGACTGGTTCCTGCTAAGATAGAGAGATTTACCTATGTATATGTTGAGAGATGTACCTGACTGGTTCCTGCCAAGATACAGACATTTACCTACGTATATGTTGAAACATGTACCTGACTGGTTCCTGCCAAGATAGAGAGATTTGCCTACGTATATGTTGAGAGACGTACCTGACTGGTTCCTGCCAAGATACAAAGATTTACCTACGTATATGTTGAGAGATGTACCTGACTGGTTCCTGCTAAGATACAGAGATTTACCTATGTATATGTTGAGAGATGTACCTGACTGGTTCCTGCCAAGATACAGACATTTACCTACTTATATGTTGAGAGATGTACCTGACTGGTTCCTGCCAAGATACAGAGATTTACCTACTTATAAGTTGAGAGACGTATCTGACTGGTTCCTGCCAAGATACAGAGATTTACCTACTTATATGTTGAGAGATGTACCTGACTGGTTCCTGCCAAGATACAGAGATTTACCTACTTATAAGTTGAGAGACGTACCTGACTGGTTCCTGCCAAGATAGAGAGATTTGCCTACGTATATGTTGAGAGACGTAACTAACTGGTTCCTGCCAAGATACAAAGATTTACCTACGTTCATGTTGAGAGATATACCTGACTGGTTCCTGCCAAGATACAAAGATTTACCTACTTATATGTTGAGAGATTTACCTATGTATATGTTGAGAGATGTACCTGACTGGTTCCTGCTAAGATACAGAGATTTACCTATGTATATGTTGAGAGATGTACCTGACTGGTTCCTGCCAAGATACAGACATTTACCTACTTATATGTTGAGAGACGTACCTGACTGGTTCCTGCCAAGATACAGAGATTTACCTACTTATAAGTTGAGAGACGTATCTGACTGGTTCCTGCCAAGATACAGAGATTTACCTACGTATATGTTGGGAGATTAAACCGACTGGTTCCTGCCAAGATAGAGAGATTTGCCTATGTATATGTTGAGAGACGTACCTAACTGGTTCCTGCCAAGATACAAAGATTTACCTACCTATATGTTGAAACATGTACCTGACTGGTTCCTGCCAAAATACAAAGATTTACCTACGTTCATGTTGAGAGATATACCTGACTGGTTCCTGCCAAGATACAAAGATTTACCTACGTATATGTTGAGAGATTTACCTACGTATATGTTGAGAGATGTACTTGACTGGTTCCTGCTAAGATACAGAGATTTACCTATGTATATGTTGAAAGATGTACCTGACTGGTTCCTGCCAAGATACAGACATTTACCTACGTATATGTTGAGAGATGTACCTGACTGGTTCCTGCTAAGATACAGAGATTTACCTATGTATATGTTGAGAGATGTACCTGACTGGTTCCTGCCAAGATACAGACATTTACCTACTTATATGTTGAGAGATGTACCTGACTGGTTCCTGCCAAGATACAGAGATTTACCTACTTATAAGTTGAGAGATGTATCTGACTGGTTCCTGCCAAGATACAGAGATTTACCTACGTATATGTTAGGAGATTAAACCGACTGGTTCCTACCAAGATGGAGATTTACCTATGTATATATGCTGAGAGATGCACCTGACTGGTTCCTGCCGAGATAGATTTACCTATGTATATGTTGAGAGATGTACCTGACTGGTTCCTGCTAAGATACAGAGATTTACCTACGTATATGTTGAGAGACGTACCTGACTGGTTTCTTCCGAAATACAGAGATTTACCTACATATATGTTGAGAGACATACCTGTCTGGTTCCTGCCAAGCTACAGAAATTTACCCTTCGTATATGTTGAGAGACGTACCTGACTGGTTCCTGCCAAGATACAGAGATTTACCTACTTATATGTTGAGAGATATACCTGACTGGTTCCTGCCAAGATAGAGAGATTTACCTACTTATATGTTGAGAGACATACCTGTCTGGTTCCTGCCAAGATACAGAAATTTACCCTTCATATATGTTGAGAGACGTACCTGACTGGTTCCTGCCAAGATACAGAGATTTACCTACTTATATGTTGAGAGATATACCTGACTGGTTCCTGCCAAGATACAAAGATTTACCTACGTATATGTTGAATGCCTAAAATAATAATCACTGATTATGTTATATTATTATGCTGATACCGGCAATAAATGGGAAGTCAAGACAAGTAAAAAATCTAAGAGGCACAATTCCTAAAAAGAAACTCCGGAAGGATCAGTTCTCAAATTTATCTAAGACATTCTTGAGTAGATTCCACAGATCAAATTTTGTAACAATCAGATCATGTTTGTTCATGTTTACTGCCTGAAACATGAAAACAATATATCCTTGATAACAGCTTTGGCTTTCGAACTCATCCTTAACATTTTTGCATAGAACTCATAAACCAAATTGGGTAAAAACTGAATAGGATAATATTTAAGATATCATGCTGACATCGCCAGCAAGTCAGAATTTCATACAAGAAAACCATATAAGAGGAATAACTCCTGAAAGAAATATGGACAGGGCTAGTTTTCAAACACCTGAATGACATTCTTTAGTACAACCCACAGACCAAATCTGGTAAAAATCGCACAACGTTTATTCAAGTTATCGTGCTGGCACCGATGACCTGCAGGTCAGAAACTGAAATGAGAAAACAATCGAAGAGCCATAACTCCTGAAAAGAGTCTTTAGGTATGACTGGTTTTTGAACACTTCTAGAACATTTCTGCATAGAACAACTAGACGAAATCTGACAAAAGTCAGATAATATTTTTTCAAGTTATTGAGCTGGAATCGTGATGTGGGCAGACAGGTGAACAGATGGATGATAGTGCCTAAAATAGGGGACAAAGATTACAGGAAATTAAAAAGCATGGACAACCATTAAAAATTCTTTTTCAATGCTAATTCTTACGAGGTAGCACATGTTAACTCTTTCTGGTGATTGACCCTTGCCCTTTCCCATACCTTAACATAAAATCCTTGAAAATACAATATCAACTTTTTATCATTTTGCAGTCACATAAATCATTTTGTCAGCCAACCAGGCTATGTCACTTCCCATAGTATAGTTGTCTTCTTCACAATTATATAATTGCTCATATCTATGTAAACTATACTACAAACGAATTCATTCATTCAACTCTGTTTTAGCCACATAAACTCTGAATATCAATTTTTAATGAGGAAAAAGAGATTGGCATCCACTTCAACCAAAAATTACCAGAAAGACTAACTAGAGGGGGTATCAGTACCCCATGGCTCACTAACAGGTGGCCAATGTAAAGGGCTGGCTGGAGTAATAAAACAAAAGTTCAAAACCTGCACACAAAAGTCAAAAATTAAAGTAAATAAGCAGCTAAAGGGTTAAATAATATAATAATAGCTCTAAGAAGCATGCTAACAAAAAATAGGAACCATGGCAATATGCTACAAGGTGTCTCCACTTTGAAGAAAAGAAAGACAAACCTCAAAACTTGCACATAAAAGTAAAAAAAAAGTATCACATTTGTTTCCATGGAATAAAATTGAGAAAAATACCATGATAATGTCACAGTAACCACCATAGCAATATGCCAGTAAGGTAAAACTCTACCTGAAAAATATCCACTTGGAAGAAAAGATAGAAAAACCTCAAAACCTGTACATAAAAGTAAAAAAAGTATCACATTTCTTTCAAAGGGTTAAAATTTAGAAAAATACACTGAAAATGTTACAGAAACCATCATGGCAATATGCCAGTGAGGTAAAACTCCACTTAAACAAGAGCGCACATATCGCTGAAGCAATACAATGTCCCCTACCGGACTAATGAGCATTAATAATTATACAAATGTTATAACCGAGATGTGATCAGCATGAACTCCGTTGAAGCATTTCCAAAAAAAGTCCAGAAAACTGATATTTTGGAGCTTTTCCATATTTCCAAGGGCCATAACTCACACAAGAATAATGCAATCAGCATGAAACTCAAACATGATCTGTAAGTCATCGTTCTATAGTAGGTTACCAAGAATGAAATCATCCGGTTGAAGCATTTCCAAAAAAAGTCTGGAAAACTAAGGTATGACCGACAGACTGACTGACAGACTGACGGATGGATGGACAGAGTGTAAATAAAACCTGATCTGTAAGTCATCGTTCTATAGTAGGTTACCAAAAATGAAATCATTCCGTTGAAGCGTTTCCAAAAAAAGTCCGGAAAACTGAAGTATAACTGACAGACTGACTGACAGACTGACAGAAGGATGGACAGAGTGTAAGTGAAACGTGATCTGTAAGTCATCGTTCTATAGTAAAACTGTTATTTTGGCGCTTTTCCATATTTCCAAGGGCAATAACTCACACAAGAATAAGGCAATCAGCATGAAACTCAAACTTGACCTGTAAGTCATCGTTCTATAGTAATTTACCAAAAATGAAATCATTCCCTTGAAGCGTTTAAAAAAAAACTCAGGAAAACTGATATTTTGGTGCTTTTCCATATTTCCAAGGGCCGTAACTCACACAAGAATAATGCAATCAGCATGAAACTCAAACTTGATCTGTAAGTCATCGTTCTATAGTAGTTTACCAAAAATGAAATCATTCCGTTGAAGCATTTCCAAAAAAACTCCGGAAAACTGATATTTCGGTGCTTTTCCATATTTCCAAGGGCCGTAACTCACACAAGAATAATGCAATCAGCATGAAACTCAAACATGATCTGTAAGTCATCGTTCTATAGTAGTTTACCAAAAATGAAATCATTCCGTTGAAGCATTTCCAAAAAAACTACGGAAAACTAAAGTGTGACTGACAGACTGACAGGCAGACAGACTGACAGACTGACGGATGGATGGAGTGCAAACCTATAGTCCCCTCCAGCGATTCTGGTAGGGGACTAAAAAAATATCAAAACCTGCACACAAAAGTATAAAACCGGCACACAAAAGTCCAAAATTAATGTAAATAAGCAGCTAAAGGGTTAAATAATATAATACTAGCCCCAAAAAGCATCCTAACATAAAATAGGAAACATGGCAATATGCTACAAGGTAAGTCGCCACTTGGAAGAGAAGAAAAGACAAACCTCAAAACCTGCATATGAAAGTAAAAAAAAAAGTATCACATTTGTTTCAATGGGTTAAAATTGAGAAAAATACCCTGTCACAGTAACCACAATGGAAATATGCTAGTAAGGTGAAACTCTACTTGAAAAATATCCACTTGGAAGAAAAGAAAGACAAATCTCAAAACCTGCACATAAAAGTCAAAAAGCATCACATTTGTTTCAAAGGGTTAAAATTTATAAAAAAATACCCTAAAAATGTTACAGTAACCCCCATGGCAATATGCCAGTGAGGTAAAACTCCACTTAAAAAAAATATCAAAACCTGCACACAAAAGTCCAAAACCTGCACAGAAAAGTCAAAAACCTGCACACAAAAGTTCAAAATTAAAGTAAATAAGCAGGTAAAGGGTTAAATAATATAATACTAGCCCCCAAGAAGCATCCTAACATAAAATAGGAACCATGGCAATATGCTACAAGGTAAGTCACCACTTGGAAGAAAAGAAAGACAAACCTCAAAACCTGCACATAAAAGTCAAAAAGCATCACATTTGTTTCAAAGGGTTAAAATTTATAAAAAAATACCCTGAAATGTTAAAGTAACCACCATGGCAATATGCCAGTAGGGTAAAACTCCACTTGAAGACAAAATTTCAAAACCTGTACACAAAAGTCAAAAACCTGCACAGAAAAGTCAAAAACCTGTACACAAAAGTCCAAAATTCAACTAACTAAGCATGGAAAGGGTTGCATAAAATATTACTGTCCCTGAAAAGCATGCTGACATAAAACAAAAAATCACAACCTGCACACAAAAGTTCAAAATGTATGAATCCGGACGCCGATAGCGCTGCAGACGCCAACAATGCCACAGACGCTGACGACGACACGACGACGGCTATGCCAAACACTCACACAACTATCGTTGGTGAGCCAAAACCTAACAGCATGACAACAAGGTTTGAAGTATTGATAAGAAAGATTTTAAACTTACTATTTTCACAGTTTGTTCCATTATAACCTTTTACACAAGCACAAGAGTATCCATCAACTAAGTCAGTACATGTTCCTCCATTCTGGCATATTCCAGCTAAACAGTTGTTGATGTCTGAAAAAAGTAAAAAAATTTTTAAAAAGTGACAATATATATAAGGCCCTACAAAAAAAATCTTGTTTTTCAGGCCATTTCTTGTAAAATTGCATTTCGGCTGCCAGTTTTTTTATTTTAAACTTCTTTTTGATGTAATTATTTCTTTACCATCAAAATTTCAAGTTTTGTAGAATAGAATAATCTGTAGAACAGGATGGGTGGTGGTGTATTTTATGTTTTATGTAGAATAGAATAATCTATAGAACAGCATGGGTGGTGGTGTATTTTATGTTGTAGGTAGAATAGAATAATCTATAGAACAGCATGGTGGTGGTGTATTTTATGTTTTAGGTAGAATAGAATAATCTATAGAACAGCATGAGTGGTGGTGTATTTTATGTAGAATAGAATAATCTATAGAACAGCATGGGTGGTGATGTATATTATGTTTTAGGTAGAATAGAATAATCTATAGAACAGCATGGGTGGTG
Source organism: Pictodentalium vernedei (assembly GCA_031216915.1). Taxonomy (NCBI): domain Eukaryota; kingdom Metazoa; phylum Mollusca; class Scaphopoda; order Dentaliida; family Dentaliidae; genus Pictodentalium; species Pictodentalium vernedei. Next base: position 4,113,562 of record CM062296.1, read on the forward strand.
GTGTATTTTATGTTTTAGGTAGAATAGAATAATCTATAGAACAGCATGGGTGGTGGTGTATTTTATGTTTTATGTAGAATAGAATAATCTATAGAACAGCATGGGTGGTGGTGTATTTTATGTTTTAGGTAGAATAGAATAATCTATAGAACAGCATGGGTGGTGATGTATTTTATGTTTTAGGTAAAATACAATAATCTATAGAACAGCATGGGTGGTGGTGTATTTTATGTTTTATGTAGAATAAAATAAATCTATAGAACAGCATGGGTGGTGGTGTATTTTATGTTTTATGTAGAATAAAATAATCTATAGAACAACATGGGTGGTGGTGTATTTTATGTAGAATACAATAATCTATAGAACAGCATGGGTGGTGGTGTATTTTATGTAGAATACAATAATCTATAGAACAGCATGGGTGGTGGTGTATTTTATGTTTTATGTAGAATAGAATAATCTATAGAACAACATGGGTGGTGGTGTATTTTATGATTTAGGTAGAATATAATAATCTATAAAACAGCATGGGTGGTGGTGTATTTTATGTTTTAAGTAGAATAGAATAATCTATAGAACAGCATGAGTGGTGGTGTATTTTATGTAGAATACAATAATCTATAGAACAGCATGGGTGGTGATGTATATTATGTTTTAGGTAGAATAGAATAATCTATAGAACAGCATGGGTGGTGGTGTATTTTATGTTTTATGTAGAATAGAATAATCTATAGAACAGCATGGGTGGTGGTGTATTTTATGTTTTATGTAGAATAGAATAATCTATAGAACAACATGGGTGGTGGTGTATTTTATGATTTAGGTAGAATATAATAATCTATAAAACAGCATGGGTGGTGGTGTATTTTATGTTTTAAGTAGAATAGAATAATCTATAGAACAGCATGAGTGGTGGTGTATTTTATGTAGAATACAATAATCTATAGAACAGCATGGGTGGTGATGTATATTATGTTTTAGGTAGAATAGAATAATCTATAGAACAGCATGGGTGGTGGTGTATTTTATGTTTTATGTAGAATAGAATAATCTATAGAACAGCATGGGTGGTGGTGTATTTTATGTAGAATACAATAATCTATAGAACAGCATGGGTGGTGATGTATATTATGTTTTAGGTAGAATAGAATAATCTATAGAACAGCATAGGTGGTGGTGTATTTTATGTTTTATGTAGAATAGAATAATCTATAGAACAACATGGGTGGTGGTGTATTTTATGTAGAATACAATAATCTATAGAACAGCATGGGTGGTGGTGTATTTTATGTAGAATACAATAATCTATAGAACAGCATGGGTGGTGGTGTATTTTATAATTTAGGTAGAATATAATAATCTATAAAACAGCATGGGTGGTGGTGTATTTTATGTTTTATGTAGAATAGAATAATCTATAGAACAGCATGGGTGGTGGTGTATTTTATGTTTTATGTAGAATAGAATAATCTATAGAACAGCATGGGTGGTGGTGTATTTTATGTTTTAGGTAGAATAGAATAATCTATAGAACAGCATGGGAGGTGGTGTATTTTATGTTTTATGTAGAATAGAATAATCTATAGAACAGCATGGGTGGTGGTGTATTTTATGTTTTATGTAGAATAGAATAATCTATAGAACAGCATGGGTGGTGGTGTATTTTATGTTTTATGTAGAATAGAATAATCTATAGAACAGCATGGGTGGTGGTGTATTTTATGTTTTATGTAGAATAGAATAATCTATAGAACAGCATGGGTGGTGGTGTATATTATGTTTTATGTAGAATAGAATAATCTATAGAACAGCATGGGGGTGGTGTATTTTATGTTTTATGTAGAATAGAATAATCTGTAGAACAGCATGGGTGGTGGTGTATTTTATGTAGAATAGAATAATCTATAGAACAACATGGGTGGTGGTGTATATTATGTTTTAGGTAGAATAGAATAATCTATAGAACAGCATGGGTGGTGGTGTATTTTATGTAGAATAGAATAATCTATAGAACAACATGGGTGGTGGTGTATTTTATGTTTTAGGTAGAATAGAATAATCTATAGAACAGCATGGGTGGTGGTGTATTTTATGTTTTATGTAGAATAGAATAATCTATAGAACAGCATGGGTGGTGGTGTATTTTATGTTTTAGGTAGAATAGAATAATCTATAGAACAGCATGGGTGGTGATGTATTTTATGTTTTAGGTAAAATACAATAATCTATAGAACAGCATGGGTGGTGGTGTATTTTATGTTTTATGTAGAATAAAATAATCTATAGAACAGCATGGGTGGTGGTGTATTTTATGATTTATGTAGAATAGAATAATCTATAGAACAGCATGGGTGGTGATGTATATTATGTTTTAGGTAGAATAGAATAATCTATAGAACAGCATGGGTGGTGGTGTATTTTATGTTTTAGGTAGAATAGAATAATCTATAGAACAGCATAGGTGGTGGTGTATTTTATGTTTTATGTAGAATAAAATAATCTATAGAACAACATGGGTGGTGGTGTATTTTATGTAGAATACAATAATCTATAGAACAGCATGGGTGGTGGTGTATTTTATGTAGAATACAATAATCTATAGAACAGCATGGGTGGTGGTGTATTTTATGATTTAGGTAGAATATAATAATCTATAAAACAGCATGGGTGGTGGTGTATTTTATGTTTTAGGTAGAATAGAATAATCTATAGAACAGCATGGGTGGTGATGTATTTTATGTTTTAGGTAAAATACAATAATCTATAGAACAGCATGGGTGGTGGTGTATTTTATGTTTTATGTAGAATAGAATAATCTATAGAACAGCATGGGTGGTGGTGTATTTTATGTTTTAGGTAGAATAGAATAATCTATAGAACAGCATGGGTGGTGATGTATTTTATGTTTTAGGTAAAACACAATAATCTATAGAACAGCATGGGTGGTGGTGTATTTTATGTTTTATGTAGAATAAAATAATCTATAGAACAGCATGGGTGGTGGTGTATTTTATGATTTATGTAGAATAGAATAATCTATAGAACAGCATGGGTGGTGATGTATTTTATGTTTTAGGTAAAATACAATAATCTACAGAACAGCATGGGTGGTGGTGTATTTTACGTTTTATGTAGAATAAAATAATCTATAGAACAGCATGGGTGGTGGTGTATTTTATGTTTTATGTAGAATAAAATAATCTATAGAACAACATGGGTGGTGGTGTATTTTATGTAGAATACAATAATCTATAGAACAGCATGGGTGGTGGTGTATTTTATGTTTTATGTAGAATAGAATAATCTATAGAACAGCATGGGTGGTGATGTATTTTATGTTTTATGTAGAATAAAATAATCTATAGAACAGCATGGGTGGTGATGTATTTTATGTTTTATGTAGAATAAAATAATCTATAGAACAGCATGGGTGGTGGTGTATTTTATGATTTATGTAGAATAGAATAATCTATAGAACAGCATGGGTGGTGATGTATATTATGTTTTAGGTAGAATAGAATAATCTATAGAACAGCATGGGTGGTGGTGTATTTTATGTTTTAGGTAGAATAGAATAATCTATAGAACAGCATAGGTGGTGGTGTATTTTATGTTTTATGTAGAATAAAATAATCTATAGAACAACATGGGTGGTGGTGTATTTTATGTAGAATACAATAATCTATAGAACAGCATGGGTGGTGGTGTATTTTATGTAGAATACAATAATCTATAGAACAGCATGGGTGGTGGTGTATTTTATGATTTAGGTAGAATATAATAATCTATAAAACAGCATGGGTGGTGGTGTATTTTATGTTTTAGGTAGAATAGAATAATCTATAGAACAGCATGGGTGGTGGTGTATTTTATGTTTTAGGTAGAATAGAATAATCTATAGAACAGCATAGGTGGTGGTGTATTTTATGTTTTATGTAGAATAAAATAATCTATAGAACAACATGGGTGGTGGTGTATTTTATGTAGAATACAATAATCTATAGAACAGCATGGGTGGTGGTGTATTTTATGTTTTATGTAGAATAGAATAATCTATAGAACAGCATGGGTGGTGATGTATTTTATGTTTTATGTAGAATAAAATAATCTATAGAACAGCATGGGTGGTGATGTATTTTATGTTTTATGTAGAATAAAATAATCTATAGAACAGCATGGGTGGTGGTGTAATTTATGTTTTATGTAGAATAGAATAATCTATAGAACAGCATGGGTGGTGGTGTATTTTATGTTTTATGTAGAATAGAATAATCTATAGAACAGCATGGGTGGTGGTGTATTTTATGTTTTAGGTAGAATAGAATAATCTATAGAACAGCATGGGTGGTGATGTATTTTATGTTTTAGGTAAAATACAATAATCTATAGAACAGCATGGGTGGTGGTGTAGTTTATGTTTTATGTAGAATAAAATAAATCTATAGAACAGCATGGGTGGTGGTGTATTTTATGTTTTATGTAGAATAGAATAATCTATAGAACAGCATGAGTGGTGGTGTATTTTATGTTTTATGTAGAATAGAATAATCTATAGAACAGCATGAGTGGTGGTGTATTTTATGTTTTAGGTAAAATACAATAATCTATAGAACAGCATGGGTGGTGGTGTATTTTATGATTTAGGTAGAATATAATAATCTATAAAACAGCATGGGTGGTGGTGTATTTTATGTTTTAAGTAGAATAGAATAATCTATAGAACAGCATGAGTGGTGGTGTATTTTATGTAGAATACAATAATCTATAGAACAGCATGGGTGGTGATGTATATTATGTTTTAGGTAGAATAGAATAATCTATAGAACAGCATGGGTGGTGGTGTATTTTATGTTTTATGTAGAATAGAATAATCTATAGAACAGCATGGGTGGTGGTGTATTTTATGTTTTAGGTAGAATAGAATAATCTATAGAACAGCATGGGTGGTGGTGTATTTTATGTTTTATGTAGAATAGAATAATCTATAGAACAGCATGGGTGGTGGTGTATTTTATGTTTTATGTAGAATAGAATAATCTATAGAACAGCATGGGTGGTGGTGTATTTTATGTTTTATGTAGAATAGAATAATCTATAGAACAGCATGGGTGGTGGTGTATTTTATGTTTTATGTAGAATAGAATAATCTATAGAACAGCATGGGTGGTGGTGTATATTATGTTTTATGTAGAATAGAATAATCTATAGAACAGCATGGGGGTGGTGTATTTTATGTTTTATGTAGAATAGAATAATCTGTAGAACAGCATGGGTGGTGGTGTATTTTATGTAGAATAGAATAATCTATAGAACAACATGGGTGGTGGTGTATATTATGTTTTAGGTAGAATAGAATAATCTATAGAACAGCATGGGTGGTGGTGTATTTTATGTAGAATAGAATAATCTATAGAACAACATGGGTGGTGGTGTATTTTATGTTTTAGGTAGAATAGAATAATCTATAGAACAGCATGGGTGGTGGTGTATTTTATGTTTTATGTAGAATAGAGTAATCTATAGAACAGCATGGGTGGTGGTGTATTTTATGTTTTAGGTAGAATAGAATAATCTATAGAACAGCATGGGTGGTGATGTATTTTATGTTTTAGGTAAAATACAATAATCTATAGAACAGCATGGGTGGTGGTGTATTTTATGTTTTATGTAGAATAAAATCATCTATAGAACAGCATGGGTGGTGGTGTATTTTATGATTTATGTAGAATAGAATAATCTATAGAACAGCATGGGTGGTGATGTATATTATGTTTTAGGTAGAATAGAATAATCTATAGAACAGCATGGGTGGTGGTGTATTTTATGTTTTAGGTAGAATATAATAATCTATAGAACAGCATAGGTGGTGGTGTATTTTATGTTTTATGTAGAATAAAATAATCTATAGAACAACATGGGTGGTGGTGTATTTTATGTAGAATACAATAATCTATAGAACAGCATGGGTGGTGGTGTATTTTATGTTTTATGTAGAATAGAATAATCTATAGAACAGCATGGGTGGTGGTGTATTTTATGTAGAATACAATAATCTATAGAACAGCATGGGTGGTGGTGTATTTTATGTAGAATACAATAATCTATAGAACAGCATGGGTGGTGGTGTATTTTATGTTTTATGTAGAATAGAATAATCTATAGAACAGCATGGGTGGTGATGTATTTTATGTTTTATGTAGAATAAAATAATCTATAGAACAGCATGGGTGGTGGTGTATTTTATGATTTAGGTAGAATAGAATAATCTATAGAACAGCATGGGTGGTGATGTATTTTATGTTTTATGTAGAATAAAATAATCTATAGAACAGCATGGGTAGTGGTGTAATTTATGTTTTATGTAGAATAGAATAATCTATAGAACAGCATGGGTGGTGATGTATTTTATGTTTTATGTAGAATAAAATAATCTATAGAACAGCATGGGTGGTGGTGTATTTTATGTTTTATGTAGAATAAAATAATCTATAGAACAGCATGGTGGTGGTGTATTTTATGTTTTAGGTAGAATAATCTATAGAACAGCATGGGTAATGGTGTATTTTATGTTTTATGTAGAATAGAATAATATATAGAACAGCATGGGTGGTGGTGTATGTTATGTTTTATGTAGAATAAAATAATCTATATAACAGCATGGGTGGTGATGTATTTTATGTTTTATGTAGAATAGAATAATCTATAGAACAGCATGGGTGGTGATGTATTTTATGTTTTATGTAGAATAGAATAATCTATAGAACAGCATGGGTGGTGGTGTATTTTATGTTTTATGTAGAATAGAATAATCTATAGAACAGCATGGGGGTGGTGTATTTTATGTTTTATGTAGAATAGAATAATCTGTAGAACAGCATGGGTGGTGGTGTATTTTATGTTTTATGTAGAATAAAATAATCTATAGAACAGCATGAGTGGTGGTGTATTTTATGTAGAATAGAATAATCTATAGAACAGCATGGGTGGTGGTGTATTTTATGTTTTATGTAGAATAGAATAATCTATAGAACAGCATGGGGTGGTGTATTTTATGTTTTATGTAGAATAGAATAATCTGTAGAACAGCATGGGTGGTGGTGTATTTTATGTAGAATAGAATAATCTATAGAACAACATGGGTGGTGGTGTATTTTATGTTTTATGTAGAATAATCTATAGAACAGCATGGGTGGTGGTGTATTTTATGTAGAATAGAATAATCTATAGAACAACATGGGTGGTGGTGTATTTTATGTTTTATGTAGAATAGAATAATCTATAGAACAGCATGGGTGGTGGTGTATTTTATGTTTTATGTAGAATAGAATAATCTATAGAACAGCATGGGTGGTGGTGTATTTTATGTAGAATATAATAATCTATAGAACAGCATGGGTGGTGGTGTATTTTATGTTTTAGGTAGAATAATCTATAGAACAGCATGGGTGGTGGTGTATTTTATGTTTTATGTGTAGAATAGAATAATCTATAGAACAGCATGGGTGGTGGTGTATTTTATGTTTTAGGTAGAATAATCTATAGAACAGCATGGGTGGTGGTGTATTTTATGTAGAATAGAATAATCTACAGAACAACATGGGTGGTGGTGTATTTTATGTTTTAGGTAAAATACAATAATCTATAGAACAGCATGGGTGGTGGTGTATATTATGTTTTATGTAGAATAAAATAATCTATAGAACAGCATGGGTGGTGATGTATTTTATGTTTTATGTGTAGAATAGAATAATCTATAGAACAGCATGGGTGGTGGTGTATTTTATGTTTTAGGTAGAATAATCTATAGAACAGCATGGGTGGTGGTGTATTTTATGTAGAATAGAATAATCTATAGAACAACATGGGTGGTGGTGTATTTTATGTTTTAGGTAAAATACAATAATCTATAGAACAGCATGGGTGGTGGTGTATATTATGTTTTATGTAGAATAAAATAATCTATAGAACAGCATGGGTGGTGATGTATTTTATGTTTTAGGTAAAATACAATAATCTATAGAACAGTATGGGTGGTGGTGTATTTTATGTTTTATGTAGAATACAATAATCTATAGAACAGCATGGGTGGTGATGTATTTTATGTTTTAGGTAAAATACAATAATCTATAGAACAGCATGGGTGGTGATGTATTTTATGTTTTATGTAGAATAAAATAATCTGTAGACCAGCATGGGTGGTGGTGTATTTTATGTTTTATGTAGAATGCAATAATCTATAGAACAGCATGGGTGGTGGTGTATTTTATGTTTTATGTAGAATGCAATAATCTATAGAACAGCATGGGTGGTGGTGTATTTTATGTTTTATGTAGAATGCAATAATCTATAGAACAGCATGGGTGGTGGTGTATTTTATGTTTTATGTAGAATGCAATAATCTATAGAACAGCATGGGTGGTGGTGTATTTTATGTTTTATGTAGAATACAATAATCTATAGAACAGCATGGGTGGTGGTGTATTTTATGTTTTATGTAGAATACAATAATCTATAGAACAGCATGGGTGGTGGTGTATTTTATGTTTTATGTAGAATACAATAATCTATAGAACAGCATGGGTGGTGGTGTATTTTATGTTTTATGTAGAATACAATAATCTATAGAACAGCATGGGTGGTGGTGTATTTTATGTTTTATGTAGAATAGAATAATCTGTAGACCAGCATGGGTGGTGGTGTAATTTATGTTTTATGTAGAATGCAATAATCTATAGAACAGCATGGGTGGTGGTGTATTTTATGTTTTATGTAGAATACAATAATCTGTAGACCAGCATGGGTGGTGGTGTATTTTATGTTTTATGTAGAATACAATAATCTATAGAACAGCATGGGTGGTGGTGTATTTTATGTTTTAGGTAGAATACAATAATCTATAGAACAGCATGGGTGGTGGTGTATTTTCATCCCTTGAGTGCAAGAAGGGATGAAAATTGCAAAGCCTTGTTGCACTGAAGGGACAAATTTATCAATTTTATTAACTTGGGTAAAATATAAGACATGAACCATTTAATTTGTATTTTTTAAGTTTGCATTGGTTATAAAAAGAGAGCATGCGACAGGCAAAAGGACCATGCAGGAGGGCCTGAGAAACAGATTTTTAGCTTTTTTTAGGCTTGAAAAGACAAATCATTGCTTTATTATATAAATATAAAGGTAAACACTTCATACATTTAGATCAAGTGTAACCCTTTACCCAATCAATCAGCCACATCTGCCCGTATCCGCCCGCGTAATATGCAAATTCAGCAACTGAAAAAATATTATTTATCAAAAAATTTCACCAAAACCACAGCATGTGACCCCTCTTTGGAACGAGCTCATTCCAATGAGGGAGGTGGTGTGATATGGTTTTGTTGAAATTTTTTAAACAATTTTAAAAATTGATATTTAAAATAATAAAATTTGATTTTGTCTGCGTTCGGTAAAGGGTTAATAGTGGTGAATAAGTGAATAACATGACAGAATACAACTAGAGTTGAGTATGGGTAGAGATGGGCAATATATATACAGCACAAGTGCCAGTTCAGAAGGATAAAATGAGATGCAGCCTCTCGTTTTATCCTTCCACACTGGCACTTGTGCCACATCGATTACCCCATTTCCACGTGTGTCATTCTGTGTTTATTACCTGCCTTCATGTCTTTAAAAACAATTATTAAAAAGATAATTCATTTGACAACTCGTTCCCTGAGTTTCAATGTGTTCTATGTGCCAGAGGGCTGCCAGAGGGCACATAGAACACAGTGGAGCCCAGTGGACCAACTATCAACAAAATAACACATTTTATCATCAACTAAATATCAGAGGGGGACCTGTGTGACTATTTTTAGCTATCACTATAGCAACTCAAATTACAATTGCGTTGCATGATTTGTAGAAAATTCCAGTGAAATTCTGCTTCTATTTAAAAATAGTCCATCAACGATTTCCAGGGACCGACCTGGGCATGCGCCAGTGCATATTTGGTTCTGAAACATCAGGACCTGGCTATTAAATCTCAGAAATAGGCTTCTCAGTTGGCGCGTAACTTCTCAGATCATATTTTGATATTCTTTAAATGGATAATCGAGAGAGACACTCTTACATGTATTATATATATGATTATCATTTATCATTGTTGTAGAGTGCTTAAGTTAATACTTCAAGTCTTAATTACCAAGCATTTAGGCAGCCAAGACTTGATCAGAAACCACAGTGAAGATTAATGTTTGCTACAGTGTGTTACAAACAGCAGAGTGACTCCATAAATTGAAATCTGGTGCATGAATTGAAAAAATAGGCTCTGAGGCTAGAGCGTATTTTAAATAGTCCTGATCGGTCCCTGGATTTCGGTTCTGCACATATGTGCGGAACAGATTTTCATTTTCCACATGGCTTAATGCTACTGGAGATGGGGACTTCATAGAACAGACATGTAATAAACCAAAATACCAAATCCTTATCATGGGGATAGTAAAAAACTGAACCGAACCAATCACTGAATTTAAAAAACACTTGTATTTACTTTCCTACACTTTCTATTTATAAGACCATGTTGATTCATGATAGCACCAGACGTGTTGATTTGCATACAAGAAGTGACTGATTTTCTTTTCAGTTTTGTTACCTCTTAAAGGCCTGGGCAGTCACCCTGAATTCCCACTTAACTATAACCTGTACATGTCTAGTTGTTGAGCTGTGATTTCTATTCAAGTCTTGGCTATCTGTGGCCTGTCAGTCACCCTGAATTCCCACTTAACTATAACCTGTACATGTCTAGTTGTTGAGCTGTGATTTCTATTCAAGTCTTGGGTACCTGTGACCTGTCAGTCACCCTGAATTCCCACTTGACTATAGCCTGTACATGTCTAGTTGTTGAGCTGTGATTTCTAGTCAAGTCTTGGCTACCTGTGACCTGTCAGTCACCCTGAATTCCCACTTAACTATAACCTGTTCATGTCTAGTCGCTGAGCTGTGATTTCTAGTCAAGTCTTGGCTACCTGTGACCTGTCAGTCACCCTGAATTCCCACTTAACTATAACCTGTTCATGTCTAGTCGCTGAGCTGTGATTTCTATTCAAGTCTTGGCTATCTGTGACCTGTCAGTCACCCTGAATTCCCACTTAACTATAACCTGTACATGTCTAGTTGTTGAGCTGTGATTTCTAGTCAAGTCTTGGCTACCTGTGACCTGTCAGTCACCCTGAATTCCCACTTAACTATAACCTGTACATGTCTAGTTGTTGAGCTGTGATTTCTAGTCAAGTCTTGGCTATCTGTGACCTGTCAGTCACCCTGAATTCCCACTTGACTATAACCTGTACATGTCTAGTTGTTGAGCTGTGATTTCTATTCAAGTCTTGGGTACCTGTGGCCTGTCAGTCACCCTGAATTCCCACTTAACTATAGCCTGTACATGTCTAGTTGTTGAGCTGTGATTTCTATTCGAGTCTTTGCTACCTGTGGCCTGTCAGTCACCCTGAATTCCCACTTAACTATAGCCTGTACATGTCTAGTTGCTGAGCTGTGGTTTCTAGTCAAGTCTTGGGTACATGTGGCCTGTCAGTCACCCTGAATTCCCACTTAACTATAGCCTGTACATGTCTAGTTGCTGAGCTGTGATTTCTAGTCAAGTCTTGGCTATCTGTGACCTGTCAGTCACCCTGAATTCCCACTTAACTATAGCCTGTACATGTCTAGTTGCTGAGCTGTGATTTCTAGTCAAGTCTTGGCTATCTGTGACCTGTCAGTCACCCTGAATTCCCACTTAACTATAGCCTGTACATGTCTAGTTTCTGAGCTGTGATTTCTATTCAAGTCTTGGCTACCTGTGACCTGTCAGTCACCCTGAATTCCCACTTAACTATAGCCTGTACATGTCTAGTTGTTGAGCTGCGATTTCTAGTCAAGTCTTGGGTACATGTGGCCTGTCAGTCACCCTGAATTCCCACTTAACTATAGCCTGTACATGTCTAGTTGGTGAGCTGTGATTTCTAGTCAAGTCTTTGCTATCTGTGGCCTGTCAGTCACCCTGAATTCCCACTTGACTATAACCTGTACATGTCTAGTTGTTGAGCTGTGATTTCTAGTCAAGTCTTGGCTACCTGTGGCCTGTCAGTCACCCTGAATTCCCACTTGACTATAACCTGTACATGTCTAGTTGTTGAGCTGTGGTTTCTAGTCAAGTCTTGGCTACCTGTGGCCTGTCAGTCACCCTGAATTCCCACTTAACTATAACCTGTACATGTCTAGTTGTTGAGCTGTGATTTCTAGTCAAGTCTTGGCTACCTGTGGCCTGTCAGTCACCCTGAATTCCCACTTGACTATAACCTGTACATGTCTAGTTGCTGAGCTGTGATTTCTATTCAAGTCTTGGCTACCTGTGACCTGTCACTCACCCTGAATTCCCACTGATATCAAATTTAAAATTTCAATACTGCCCATCTATATGTATGAGGGACAGGACAGGAATCAATTACCCTTGTTCAGTGGTGGTGCCAGAATTTCAATTTGGGCGGGGGGGGGGGGGGGGGGCTAAGTAAGATATGGAGGGTCCAAAGTCCAGTCCTGAGCTGGGGACAGTATAGGTGAGGTGTTCCCCTCCTGCTGTTACAGTGTTACTGGTCTATGAGATCTTCTACAGGAAGAAACTTCATATTTGGATGCCCTGGGAGCAATATCTGAGCATTTCTACAACACCTGATGTGATCTTCAAAGGCCCTCAGATTGTGTCTAAAATTGTACTCACATCATTGTGTGAAAACGCTTCCACAATGTATTATCATGCGAATACAGTTCTTACTCATATTGCTGCAATATCAACAAACTATTTTCACTAAAAGCTTATTAAACTCAATCAGTGAATAATAATTCTGCCAAAATAGACAAAAAATGGGACATTGCAATATTGGCATATAGGCATGCAGTAAAACCTGTCTTGAGAGACCACTGTCTTGAGAGACCAACTGTCTTGAGAGACCACATCTGCCAGGCACTGATTGGTTTTACTCTATAATGGACCTGCTATGGGAGACCACCTGTCTTGAGAGACCACCTGTCTTGAGAGACCACTGTGACCTGAATCAAATGGTTTTCCGCGCCGAAGGCGCGCAGGGACGATATGGGGAGCAAGCCCCTTTTGACCCTCATTAGCTGTAGAATTTGAAAGTGTCAGACCGTGGTAAAGGAGGAGGAGTTGTGGGTTGTTAGCGGCGCTTGTGTCTTTTCTGCTTCTTTTTCAGAGGTGGAGGTTTGGAAGGAGAGACTGTGGTAGTTGGTGTTGTTGGTGGGCTGCCTGATGGTGGTTGCTGAGTTTTGTAGGGTCTGGTCCTAGCCGAGTCTGGAGTGGTTGTGGGTGATTGCTGAGTCTTGTGTTGTAGATTTCTGGCGTCTATTAGTTTTTTGGTTTCTTCGACTTTTTGCATGAATAGTTGGTATTGTCTGTCCATCTGTTGTCTGTGAAGGTCCCCTTGTATCTTGTGTTCCCGTAAGATGTTCTCTATCCTGTCGTCCTCGTCCTGGCATTCTGGTTTAGAAGGAAGAGGCGAGTGGGGGTCAGGAAGAGGCGAGAGGGCAGCTTCCATTTCCACCTCAGTCTCCACAGACTCTTCCACATCCGACAATACCGACTGGGAAGCCGGCATTTGGATGGGGCTGTCTGTGGGAGTGGGAGGGGAAGTGGTGGCCGCCTCTGGCTCTTTTTTTTCCTCACCTTTCTCTTTCTTCATCTCCAAGAATGCCTCCAAGCGTCAGGAATCCCTCCGCTTGGTGGACAGGCTCTTTTTTCTTCTCTTTCTCTTTTCAGGGCCTCCTTCCCTCTTCGGGTGAGGACCAGTGCGAGAGGAGTTCCTCTCAACAAAGGTACTACCTCTCCCCGAGGAGGGCGGTGATATTTTCTCTTCTTCAACTAGGAATTCCATAGACAGGTGGACTCTCGTTCCTATCTCCTGGACAGTCCAGGTGATAGGACGAGAGACCCCTAAGGCTGAAATAGTCTTCAACAATCTATCCAGTATTTCCATGATTGGATGTTCGCTCTCTGAAATCAGAGGTGCGAAATGAATGAATGTGAAATCAATGATGTGACCTGGTAGCAACTTGTATTTTTATGCCAAAATAGACCTGTCTTGAGAGACCACCGCCCCTTTGAAGACTGACAAAAACTTTCGACTTGTACTGGAATTGGAAAATCCATTGTGGTTATACTAACATAATTAAAAGTATTAAAAGCTCTTAATTGGGTTTCAATTGCTAACTCATTACAGATTGAGATGTTTTTATAAAACCCCTGTGAAAAGATTAGGATTAATTTGCTGAATAAACAATTTCATACATTCCTGAAATGTGACAGATAGGAATACAAATAAATTTGTGTTGAAAATCTTTTTGTAACAAATTGAAATGGACTGTTATAAAAATTATAAAAATAAATTAGTGTTGAAAATCTTCATTGAAGATTTTCAACACTAATTTATTTTTATAATTTTTATAACAGTCCATTTCAATTTGTTACAAAAACTTCATAGAAAAGAACTACAAAGTAATTACAAAAATCCATTCTTCTCCATTTCGGAATTTTGTGGTTGGTTATTCACTGACTTGAGAAAACCTGAAACCTGTTATGAGAGACCACTTGTCTTGAGAGACCACTTTTGTGTGGCCCAAAGGGCGGTCTCTCAAGACAGGTTCTACTGTACTGTATATATAAAGAAAATGCATGATAGACATTGTAGTCATTATTAACCCTTTACCCAACGCAGACGATATCAAAATTGATTATTTTAAATAACATTTTTTAAAATTTTTCAAAAAATTTCAACAAAACCATATCATGTGACCCCTCATTGGAACGAGCTCGATATGATATGGTTTTATTGAAATTTTTTGAAAAATAATATTGTTTCAACTGCTGAATTTGCATATTTTACGCAGGCAGATGCGGCTGATTCGTTGGGTAAAGGGTTAACGGTACATGATCAATGTGTATTGTTGTGTCCTGTTTGTGGGTGTGATATTGGGAGGAAAAACCACGGTCAGATAGCAATTTGAGTTGGGGTGTGCTTGAGGGAAAAGTGGGGGGAGTCTGGGCCCCCTTGGGGCATCACTACTGCCTTTGTTGGAAACCATGTGTGATATAAAAAAAATTAAATTCAACTTGTTGATTCCAGTCTCACATATTCCATCCTCCTCGGTTTCTGTCATATTATTTATCTTTTCTCCATTTTGTTTCATTTTAATTATAACTTGGAAACTGAAAAAGCAAAGCCCCTTTTCCAAATATTACAACAGTGATTTCAGTGTCTCAGAATTTAGGCATTTAAAATAATGGCAGTTTAGCAGTCAAACTAGAACACTTTCGATATATATATAATATTACCACTATGTGTTAATCAAGAACCTTGTATGAAGCCGATATGGTGTTCATGTTATGTACAGTAAAACCTGTCTTGAGAGACCACCTGTCTTGAGAGACCACACCTGCCAGGCACCGATTGGTTTTACTCTATAATGGACATGCTATGGGAGACCACCTGTCCTGAGAGACCACCTGTTTTAAGAGACCAGGACGGAATGGTTTCAAGCGCAGAAGGCGCACAGGGACAGTTTGAGGCAAGCCCCTTTCGACCCTCAGTGACTGTATGTGATCTTGAGAGACCACTGTGACCTGGTACCAACTTGTATTTTTATGCCATAATGGACCTGTCTTGAGAGACCGCCCCTTTGAAGACTGAAACCATGACAAAAACTTTTACCTGTTCTGGAATTGGAAAATCCATTGTGGTTATACTAACATAATTAAAAGTATTAAAAGCTCTTAATTGGGTTTCAATTGCTATTCAGTTACATAATAACTCATTAATGATTGAGATGTTTTTATAAGACCCCTGTGAAAAGATTAGAATTATTGCTGAATAAACAATTTCAAACATACCTGAAATGTGACAGAGAGGATTATAAAAATAAATTTGTGTTGAAAATCTTGAATGGACTGTACGCAGTTGATATATACGGCTTACTACACGACTGTTCAAATCGTTCAAAGGAGAAAAGAATAGAAAACAGAATGGCATCTTTCATGAAAAAGTCTTCTCTAAATATCCAGGAAAAGAGGAGGGAGGAGAATAAAAGAAGGAAGCAGGACAGGAGGGATAAAGAGAATATTGCAAGGAGGGTTTCATCCCAAGGGAGCAAGGTAAGTCCTAACCTATTTACTGTTAATAACTCCAATGTGGGGTGTGACGATATGACAAGGTAAGTCCTAACCTATTTACTGTTAATAACTCCAATGTGGGGTGTGACGATATGACAAGGTAAGTCCTAACCTATTTACTGTTAATAACTCCAATGTGGGGTGTGACGATATGACAAGGTAAGTCCTAACCTATTTACTGTTAATAACTCCAATGTGGGGTGTGACGATATGACAAGGTAAGTCCTAACCTATTTACTGTTAATAACTCCAATGTGGGGGGTGACGATATGACAAGGTAAGTCCTAACCTATTTACTGTTAATAACTCCAATGTGGGGTGTGACGATATGACAAGGTAAGTCCTAACCTATTTACTGTTAATAACTCCAATGTGGGGGGTGACGATATGACAAGGTAAGTCCTAACCTATTTACTGTTAATAACTCCAATGTGGGGTGTGACGATATGACAAGGTAAGTCCTAACCTATTTACTGTTAATGACTCCAATGTGGGGTGTGACGATATGACAAGGTAAGTCCTAACCTATTTACTGTTAATAACTCCAATGTGGGGGGTGACGATATGACAAGGTAAGTCCTAACCTATTTACTGTTAATAACTCCAATGTGGGGGGTGACGATATGACAAGGTAAGTCCTAACCTATTTACTGTTAATAACTCCAATGTGGGGAGTGACGATATGACAAGGTAAGTCCTAACCTATTTACTGTTAATAACTCCAATGTGGGGTGTGACGATATGACAAGGTAAGTCCTAACCTATTTACTGTTAATAACTCCAATGTGGGGTGTGACGATATGACAAGGTAAGTCCTAACCTATTTACTGTTAATAACTCCAATGTGGGGTGTGACGATATGACAAGGTAAGTCCTAACCTATTTACTGTTAATAACTCCAATGTGGGGGATGGTGACGATATGACAAGGTAAGTCCTAACCTATTTACTGTTAATAACTCCAATGTGGGGGGTGACGATATGACAAGGTAAGTCCTAACCTATTTACTGTTAATAACTCCAATGTGGGGGGTGACGATATGACAAGGTAAGTCCTAACCTATTTACTGTTAATAACTCCAATGTGGGGTGTGACGATATGACAAGGTAAGTCCTAACCTATTTACTGTTAATAACTCCAATGTGGGGGATGGTGACGATATGACAAGGTAAGTCCTAACCTATTTACTGTTAATAACTCCAATGTGGGGTGTGACGATATGACAAGGTAAGTCCTAACCTATTTACTGTTAATAACTCCAATGTGGGGTGTGACGATATGACAAGGTAAGTCCTAACCTATTCACTGTTAATAACTCCAATGTGGGGTGTGACGATATGACAAGGTAAGTCCTAACCTATTTACTGTTAATAACTCCAATGTGGGGGGTGACGATATGACAAACCATACCAGGGTAAGTCCTAACCTATTTACTGTTAAAAACTCCAATGTGGGGGGTGACGATATGACAAGGTAAGTCCTAACCTATTTACTGTTAATAACTCCAATGTGGGGGGTGACAATATGACAAGGTAAGTCCTAACCTATTTACTGTTAATAACTCCAATGTGGGGGATGGTGACGATATGACAAGGTAAGTCCTAACCTATTTACTGTTAATAACTCCAATGTGGGGGATGGTGACGATATGACAAGGTAAGTCCTAACCTATTTACTGTTAATAACTCCAATGTGGGGGGTGACGATATGACAAGGTAAGTCCTAACCTATTTACTGTTAATAACTCCAATGTGGGGGATGGTGACGATATGACAAGGTAAGTCCTAACCTATTTACTGTTAATAACTCCAATGTGGGGGGTGACGATATGACAAGGTAAGTCCTAACCTATTTACTGTTAATAACTCCAATGTGGGGGATGGTGACGATATGACAAGGTAAGTCCTAACCTATTTACTGTTAATAACTCCAATGTGGGGTGTGACGATATGACAAGGTAAGTCCTAACCTATTTACTGTTAATAACTCCAATGTGGGGGATGACGATATGACAAGGTAAGTCCTAACCTATTTACTGTTAATAACTCCAATGTGGGGTGTGACGATATGACAAGGTAAGTCCTAACCTATTTACTGTTAATAACTCCAATGTGGTGTGTGACGATATGACAAGGTAAGTCCTAACCTATTTACTGTTAATAACTCCAATGTGGGGGGTGACGATATGACAAGGTAAGTCCTAACCTATTTACTGTTAATAACTCCAATGTGGGGTGTGACGATATGACAAGGTAAGTCCTAACCTATTTACTGTTAATAACTCCAATGTGGGGAGTGACGATATGACAAGGTAAGTCCTAACCTATTTACTGTTAATAACTCCAATGTGGGGGGTGACGATATGACAAGGTAAGTCCTAACCTATTTACTGTTAATAACTCCAATGTGGGGGGTGACGATATGACAAGGTAAGTCCTAACCTATTTACTGTTAATAACTCCAATGTGGGGTGTGACGATATGACAAGGTAAGTCCTAACCTATTTACTGTTAATAACTCCAATGTGGGGGGTGACGATATGACAAGGTAAGTCCTAACCTATTTACTGTTAATAACTCCAATGTGGGGTGTGACGATATGACAAGGTAAGTCCTAACCTATTTACTGTTAATAACTCCAATGTGGGGGGTGACGATATGACAAGGTAAGTCCTAACCTATTTACTGTTAATAACTCCAATCTGGGGTGTGACGATATGACAAGGTAAGTCCTAACCTATTTACTGTTAATAACTCCAATGTGGGGGGTGACGATATGACAAGGTAAGTCCTAACCTATTTACTGTTAATAACTCCAATGTGGGGTGTGACGATATGACAAGGTAAGTCCTAACCTATTTACTGTTAATAACTCCAATGTGGGGTGTGACGATATGACAAACCATACCAGGGTAAGTCCTAACCTATTTACTGTTAATAACTCCAATGTGGGGTGTGACGATATGACAAGGTAAGTCCTAACCTATTTACTGTTAATAACTCCAATGTGGGGGGGTGACGATATGACAAGGTAAGTCCTAACCTATTTACTGTTAATAACTCCAATGTGGGGGGTGACGATATGACAAGGTAAGTCCTAACCTATTTACTGTTAATAACTCCAATGTGGGGTGTGACGATATGACAAGGTAAGTCCTAACCTATTTACTGTTAATAACTCCAATGTGGGGGGTGACGATATGACAAGGTAAGTCCTAACCTATTTACTGTTAATAACTCCAATCTGGGGTGTGACGATATGACAAGGTAAGTCCTAACCTATTTACTGTTAATAACTCCAATGTGGGGGGTGACGATATGACAAGGTAAGTCCTAACCTATTTACTGTTAATAACTCCAATGTGGGGTGTGACGATATGACAAGGTAAGTCCTAACCTATTTACTGTTAATAACTCCAATGTGGGGGGTGACGATATGACAAGGTAAGTCCTAACCTATTTACTGTTAATAACTCCAATGTGGGGTGTGACGATATGACAAGGTAAGTCCTAACCTATTTACTGTTAATAACTCCAATGTGGGGGGTGACGATATGACAAGGTAAGTCCTAACCTATTTACTGTTAATAACTCCAATGTGGGGTGTGACGATATGACAAGGTAAGTCCTAACCTATTTACTGTTAATAACTCCAATGTGGGGTGTGACGATATGACAAACCATACCAGGGTAAGTCCTAACCTATTTACTGTTAATAACTCCAATGTGGGGTGTGACGATATGACAAGGTAAGTCCTAACCTATTTACTGTTAATAACTCCAATGTGGGGTGTGACGATATGACAAGGTAAGTCCTAACCTATTTACTGTTAATAACTCCAATGTGGGGGGTGACGATATGACAAGGTAAGTCCTAACCTATTTACTGTTAATAACTCCAATGTGGGGTGTGACGATATGACAAGGTAAGTCCTAACCTATTTACTGTTAATAACTCCAATGTGGGGGGTGACGATATGACAAGGTAAGTCCTAACCTATTTACTGTTAATAACTCCAATGTGGGGTGTGACGATATGACAAGGTAAGTCCTAACCTATTTACTGTTAATAACTCCAATGTGGGGTGTGACGATATGACAAGGTAAGTCCTAACCTATTTACTGTTAATAACTCCAATGTGGGGTGTGACGATATGACAAGGTAAGTCCTAACCTATTTACTGTTAATAACTCCAATGTGGGGGGTGACGATATGACAAGGTAAGTCCTAACCTATTTACTGTTAATAACTCCAATGTGGGGTGTGACGATATGACAAGGTAAGTCCTAACCTATTTACTGTTAATAACTCCAATGTGGGGTGTGACGATATGACAAGGTAAGTCCTAACCTATTTACTGTTAATAACTCCAATGTGGGGGGTGACGATATGACAAGGTAAGTCCTAACCTATTTACTGTTAATAACTCCAATGTGGGGTGTGACGATATGACAAGGTAAGTCCTAACCTATTTACTGTTAATAACTCCAATGTGGGGGGTGACGATATGACAAGGTAAGTCCTAACCTATTTACTGTTAATAACTCCAATGTGGGGAGTGACGATATGACAAGGTAAGTCCTAACCTATTTACTGTTAATAACTCCAATGTGGGGGGGTGACGATATGACAAGGTAAGTCCTAACCTATTTACTGTTAATAACTCCAATGTGGGGGGTGACGATATGACAAGGTAAGTCCTAACCTATTTACTGTTAATAACTCCAATGTGGGGTGTGACGATATGACAAGGTAAGTCCTAACCTATTTACTGTTAATAACTCCAATGTGGGGGGTGACGATATGACAAGGTAAGTCCTAACCTATTTACTGTTAATAACTCCAATGTGGGGTGTGACGATATGACAAACCATACCAGGGTAAGTCCTAACCTATTTACTGTTAATAACTCCAATGTGGGGTGTGACGATATGACAAGGTAAGTCCTAACCTATTTACTGTTAATAACTCCAATGTGGGGTGTGACGATATGACAAGGTAAGTCCTAACCTATTTACTGTTAATAACTCCAATGTGGGGGGTGACGATATGACAAGGTAAGTCCTAACCTATTTACTGTTAATAACTCCAATGTGGGGGGTGACAATATGACAAGGTAAGTCCTAACCTATTTACTGTTAATAACTCTAATGTGGGGGGTGACGATATGACAAGGTAAGTCCTAACCTATTTACTGTTAATAACTCCAATGTGGGGTGTGACGATATGACAAGGTAAGTCCTAACCTATTTACTGTTAATAACTCCAATGTGGGGGTGTGACGATATGACAAGGTAAGTCCTAACCTATTTACTGTTAATAACTCCAATGTGGGGTGTGACGATATGACAAGGTAAGTCCTAACCTATTTACTGTTAATAACTCCAATGTGGGGTGTGACGATATGACAAGGTAAGTCCTAACCTATTTACTGTTAATAACTCCAATGTGGGGTGTGACGATATGACAAGGTAAGTCCTAACCTATTTACTGTTAATAACTCCAATGTGGGGGATGGTGACGATATGACAAGGTAAGTCCTAACCTATTTACTGTTAATAACTCCAATGTGGGGTGTGACGATATGACAAGGTAAGTCCTAACCTATTTACTGTTAATAACTCCAATGTGGGGGGTGACGATATGACAAGGTAAGTCCTAACCTATTTACTGTTAATAACTCCAATGTGGGGTGTGACGATATGACAAGGTAAGTCCTAACCTATTTACTGTTAATAACTCCAATGTGGGGTGTGACGATATGACAAGGTAAGTCCTAACCTATTTACTGCTAATAACTCCAATGTGGGGTGTGACGATATGACAAGGTAAGTCCTAACCTATTTACTGTTAATAACTCCAATGTGGGGGGTGACGATATGACAAGGTAAGTCCTAACCTATTTACTGTTAATAACTCCAATGTGGGGAGTGACGATATGACAAGGTAAGTCCTAACCTATTTACTGTTAATAACTCCAATGTGGGGGGTGACGATATGACAAGGTAAGTCCTAACCTATTTACTGTTAATAACTCCAATGTGGGGGATGGTGACGATATGACAAGGTAAGTCCTAACCTATTTACTGTTAATAACTCCAATGTGGGGAGTGACGATATGACAAGGTAAGTCCTAACCTATTTACTGTTAATAACTCCAATGTGGGGGATGGTGACGATATGACAAGGTAAGTCCTAACCTATTTACTGTTAATAACTCCAATGTGGGGGATGGTGACGATATGACAAGGTAAGTCCTAACCTATTTACTGTTAATAACTCCAATGTGGGGTGTGACGATATGACAAGGTAAGTCCTAACCTATTTACTGTTAATAACTCCAATGTGGGGTGTGACGATATGACAAGGTAAGTCCTAACCTATTTACTGTTAATAACTCCAATGTGGGGGGTGACGATATGACAAGGTAAGTCCTAACCTATTTACTGTTAATAACTCCAATGTGGGGGATGGTGACGATATGACAAGGTAAGTCCTAACCTATTTACTGTTAATAACTCCAATGTGGGGTGTGACGATATGACAAACCATCCCAGGGTAAGTCCTAACCTATTTACTGTTAATAACTCCAATGTGGGGTGTGACGATATGACAAGGTAAGTCCTAACCTATTTACTGTTAATAACTCCAATGTGGGGTGTGACGATATGACAAGGTAAGTCCTAACCTATTTACTGTTAATAACTCCAATGTGGGGTGTGACGATATGACAAGGTAAGTCCTAACCTATTTACTGTTAATAACTCCAATGTGGGGTGTGACGATATGACAAGGTAAGTCCTAACCTATTTACTGTTAATAACTCCAATGTGGGGTGTGACGATATGACAAGGTAAGTCTTAACCTATTTACTGTTAATAACTCCAATGTGGGGGATGGTGACGATATGACAAGGTAAGTCCTAACCTATTTACTGTTAATAACTCCAATGTGGGGTGTGACGATATGACAAGGTAAGTCCTAACCTATTTACTGTTAATAACTCCAATGTGGGGGGGTGACGATATGACAAGGTAAGTCCTAACCTATTTACTGTTAATAACTCCAATGTGGGGTGTGACGATATGACAAGGTAAGTCCTAACCTATTTACTGTTAATAACTCCAATGTGGGGTGTGACGATATGACAAGGTAAGTCCTAACCTATTTACTGTTAATAACTCCAATGTGGGGTGTGACGATATGACAAGGTAAGTCCTAACCTATTTACTGTTAATAACTCCAATGTGGGGTGTGACGATATGACAAACCATACCAGGGTAAGTCCTAACCTATTTACTGTTAATAACTCCAATGTGGGGTGTGACGATATGACAAGGTAAGTCCTAACCTATTTACTGTTAATAACTCCAATGTGGGGGGTGACGATATGACAAGGTAAGTCCTAACCTATTTACTGTTAATAACTCCAATGTGGGGTGTGACGATATGACAAGGTAAGTCCTAACCTATTTACTGTTAATAACTCCAATGTGGGGGGTGACGATATGACAAGGTAAGTCCTAACCTATTTACTGTTAATAACTCCAATGTGGGGGGTGACGATATGACAAGGTAAGTCCTAACCTATTTACTGTTAATAACTCCAATGTGGGGGATGGTGACGATATGACAAGGTAAGTCCTAACCTATTTACTGTTAATAACTCCAATGTGGGGTGTGACGATATGACAAGGTAAGTCCTAACCTATTTACTGTTAATAACTCCAATGTGGGGGATGGTGACGATATGACAAGGTAAGTCCTAACCTATTTACTGTTAATAACTCCAATGTGGGGTGTGACGATATGACAAGGTAAGTCCTAACCTATTTACTGTTAATAACTCCAATGTGGGGGGTGACGATATGACAAGGTAAGTCCTAACCTATTTACTGTTAATAACTCCAATGTGGGGTGTGACGATATGACAAGGTAAGTCCTAACCTATTTACTGTTAATAACTCCAATGTGGGGGATGGTGACGATATGACAAGGTAAGTCCTAACCTATTTACTGTTAATAACTCCAATGTTGGGTGTGACGATATGACAAGGTAAGTCCTAACCTATTTACTGTTAATAACTCCAATGTGGGGGGTGACGATATGACAAGGTAAGTCCTAACCTATTTACTGTTAATAACTCCAATGTGGGGTGTGACGATATGACAAGGTAAGTCCTAACCTATTTACTGTTAATAACTCCAATGTGGGGTGTGACGATATGACAAGGTAAGTCCTAACCTATTTACTGTTAATAACTCCAATGTGGGGTGTGACGATATGACAAGGTAAGTCCTAACCTATTTACTGGTAATAACTCCAATGTGGGGGGTGACGATATGACAAGGTAAGTCCTAACCTATTTACTGTTAATAACTCCAATGTGGGGAGTGACGATATGACAAGGTAAGTCCTAACCTATTTACTGTTAATAACTCCAATGTGGGGGGTGACGATATGACAAGGTAAGTCCTAACCTATTTACTGTTAATAACTCCAATGTGGGGGATGGTGACGATATGACAAGGTAAGTCCTAACCTATTTACTGTTAATAACTCCAATGTGGGGAGTGACGATATGACAAGGTAAGTCCTAACCTATTTACTGTTAATAACTCCAATGTGGGGGATGGTGACGATATGACAAGGTAAGTCCTAACCTATTTACTGTTAATAACTCCAATGTGGGGGATGGTGACGATATGACAAGGTAAGTCCTAACCTATTTACTGTTAATAACTCCAATGTGGGGTGTGACGATATGACAAGGTAAGTCCTAACCTATTTACTGTTAATAACTCCAATGTGGGGTGTGACGATATGACAAGGTAAGTCCTAACCTATTTACTGTTAATAACTCCAATGTGGGGGGTGACGATATGACAAGGTAAGTCCTAACCTATTTACTGTTAATAACTCCAATGTGGGGTGTGACGATATGACAAGGTAAGTCCTAACCTATTTACTGTTAATAACTCCAATGTGGGGGATGGTGACGATATGACAAGGTAAGTCCTAACCTATTTACTGTTAATAACTCCAATGTGGGGGATGGTGACGATATGACAAGGTAAGTCCTAACCTATTTACTGTTAATAACTCCAATGTGGGGGATGGTGACGATATGACAAGGT
Organism: Pictodentalium vernedei; assembly: GCA_031216915.1. Taxonomy (NCBI): domain Eukaryota; kingdom Metazoa; phylum Mollusca; class Scaphopoda; order Dentaliida; family Dentaliidae; genus Pictodentalium; species Pictodentalium vernedei. The sequence goes on from CM062296.1 coordinate 4,138,913, forward strand.
AAGTCCTAACCTATTTACTGTTAATAACTCCAATGTGGGGGATGGTGACGATATGACAAGGTAAGTCCTAACCTATTTACTGTTAATAACTCCAATGTGGGGTGTGACGATATGACAAGGTAAGTCCTAACCTATTTACTGTTAATAACTCCAATGTGGGGTGTGACGATATGACAAACCATACCAGGGTAAGTCCTAACCTATTTACTGTTAATAACTCCAATGTGGGGTGTGACGATATGACAAGGTAAGTCCTAACCTATTTACTGTTAATAACTCCAATGTGGGGGATGGTGACGATATGACAAGGTAAGTCCTAACCTATTTACTGTTAATAACTCCAATGTGGGGGATGGTGACGATATGACAAGGTAAGTCCTAACCTATTTACTGTTAATAACTCCAATGTGGGGGATGGTGACGATATGACAAGGTAAGTCCTAACCTATTTACTGTTAATAACTCCAATGTGGGGTGTGACGATATGACAAGGTAAGTCCTAACCTATTTACTGTTAATAACTCCAATGTGGGGGGTGACGATATGACAAGGTAAGTCCTAACCTATTTACTGTTAATAACTCCAATGTGGGGTGTGACGATATGACAAGGTAAGTCCTAACCTATTTACTGTTAATAACTCCAATGTGGGGGGTGACGATATGACAAGGTAAGTCCTAACCTATTTACTGTTAATAACTCCAATGTGGGGTGTGACGATATGACAAGGTAAGTCCTAACCTATTTACTGTTAATAACTCCAATGTGGGGTGTGACGATATGACAAGGTAAGTCCTAACCTATTTACTGTTAATAACTCCAATGTGGGGTGTGACGATATGACAAGGTAAGTCCTAACCTATTTACTGTTAATAACTCCAATGTGGGGGGTGACGATATGACAAGGTAAGTCCTAACCTATTTACTGTTAATAACTCCAATGTGGGGTGTGACGATATGACAAGGTAAGTCCTAACCTATTTACTGTTAATAACTCCAATGTGGGGTGTGACGATATGACAAGGTAAGTCCTAACCTATTTACTGTTAATAACTCCAATGTGGGGGGTGACGATATGACAAGGTAAGTCCTAACCTATTTACTGTTAATAACTCCAATGTGGGGTGTGACGATATGACAAGGTAAGTCCTAACCTATTTACTGTTAATAACTCCAATGTGGGGGGTGACGATATGACAAGGTAAGTCCTAACCTATTTACTGTTAATAACTCCAATGTGGGGAGTGACGATATGACAAGGTAAGTCCTAACCTATTTACTGTTAATAACTCCAATGTGGGGGGTGACGATATGACAAGGTAAGTCCTAACCTATTTACTGTTAATAACTCCAATGTGGGGGGTGACGATATGACAAGGTAAGTCCTAACCTATTTACTGTTAATAACTCCAATGTGGGGTGTGACGATATGACAAGGTAAGTCCTAACCTATTTACTGTTAATAACTCCAATGTGGGGGGTGACGATATGACAAGGTAAGTCCTAACCTATTTACTGTTAATAACTCCAATGTGGGGTGTGACGATATGACAAACCATACCAGGGTAAGTCCTAACCTATTTACTGTTAATAACTCCAATGTGGGGTGTGACGATATGACAAGGTAAGTCCTAACCTATTTACTGTTAATAACTCCAATGTGGGGTGTGACGATATGACAAGGTAAGTCCTAACCTATTTACTGTTAATAACTCCAATGTGGGGGGTGACGATATGACAAGGTAAGTCCTAACCTATTTACTGTTAATAACTCCAATGTGGGGGGTGACAATATGACAAGGTAAGTCCTAACCTATTTACTGTTAATAACTCCAATGTGGGGGGTGACGATATGACAAGGTAAGTCCTAACCTATTTACTGTTAATAACTCCAATGTGGGGTGTGACGATATGACAAGGTAAGTCCTAACCTATTTACTGTTAATAACTCCAATGTGGGGTGTGACGATATGACAAGGTAAGTCCTAACCTATTTACTGTTAATAACTCCAATGTGGGGTGTGACGATATGACAAGGTAAGTCCTAACCTATTTACTGTTAATAACTCCAATGTGGGGTGTGACGATATGACAAGGTAAGTCCTAACCTATTTACTGTTAATAACTCCAATGTGGGGGGTGACGATATGACAAGGTAAGTCCTAACCTATTTACTGTTAATAACTCCAATGTGGGGTGTGACGATATGACAAGGTAAGTCCTAACCTATTTACTGTTAATAACTCCAATGTGGGGTGTGACGATATGACAAGGTAAGTCCTAACCTATTTACTGTTAATAACTCCAATGTGGGGTGTGACGATATGACAAGGTAAGTCCTAACCTATTTACTGTTAATAACTCCAATGTGGGGGGTGACGATATGACAAGGTAAGTCCTAACCTATTTACTGTTAATAACTCCAATGTGGGGTGTGACGATATGACAAGGTAAGTCCTAACCTATTTACTGTTAATAACTCCAATGTGGGGTGTGACGATATGACAAGGTAAGTCCTAACCTATTTACTGTTAATAACTCCAATGTGGGGGGTGACGATATGACAAGGTAAGTCCTAACCTATTTACTGTTAATAACTCCAATGTGGGGTGTGACGATATGACAAGGTAAGTCCTAACCTATTTACTGTTAATAACTCCAATGTGGGGGGTGACGATATGACAAGGTAAGTCCTAACCTATTTACTGTTAATAACTCCAATGTGGGGAGTGACGATATGACAAGGTAAGTCCTAACCTATTTACTGTTAATAACTCCAATGTGGGGGGTGACGATATGACAAGGTAAGTCCTAACCTATTTACTGTTAATAACTCCAATGTGGGGGGTGACGATATGACAAGGTAAGTCCTAACCTATTTACTGTTAATAACTCCAATGTGGGGTGTGACGATATGACAAGGTAAGTCCTAACCTATTTACTGTTAATAACTCCAATGTGGGGGGTGACGATATGACAAGGTAAGTCCTAACCTATTTACTGTTAATAACTCCAATGTGGGGTGTGACGATATGACAAACCATACCAGGGTAAGTCCTAACCTATTTACTGTTAATAACTCCAATGTGGGGTGTGACGATATGACAAGGTAAGTCCTAACCTATTTACTGTTAATAACTCCAATGTGGGGTGTGACGATATGACAAGGTAAGTCCTAACCTATTTACTGTTAATAACTCCAATGTGGGGGGTGACGATATGACAAGGTAAGTCCTAACCTATTTACTGTTAATAACTCCAATGTGGGGGGTGACAATATGACAAGGTAAGTCCTAACCTATTTACTGTTAATAACTCTAATGTGGGGGGTGACGATATGACAAGGTAAGTCCTAACCTATTTACTGTTAATAACTCCAATGTGGGGTGTGACGATATGACAAGGTAAGTCCTAACCTATTTACTGTTAATAACTCCAATGTGGGGTGTGACGATATGACAAGGTAAGTCCTAACCTATTTACTGTTAATAACTCCAATGTGGGGTGTGACGATATGACAAGGTAAGTCCTAACCTATTTACTGTTAATAACTCCAATGTGGGGTGTGACGATATGACAAGGTAAGTCCTAACCTATTTACTGTTAATAACTCCAATGTGGGGTGTGACGATATGACAAGGTAAGTCCTAACCTATTTACTGTTAATAACTCCAATGTGGGGGATGGTGACGATATGACAAGGTAAGTCCTAACCTATTTACTGTTAATAACTCCAATGTGGGGTGTGACGATATGACAAGGTAAGTCCTAACCTATTTACTGTTAATAACTCCAATGTGGGGGGTGACGATATGACAAGGTAAGTCCTAACCTATTTACTGTTAATAACTCCAATGTGGGGTGTGACGATATGACAAGGTAAGTCCTAACCTATTTACTGTTAATAACTCCAATGTGGGGTGTGACGATATGACAAGGTAAGTCCTAACCTATTTACTGTTAATAACTCCAATGTGGGGTGTGACGATATGACAAGGTAAGTCCTAACCTATTTACTGTTAATAACTCCAATGTGGGGGGTGACGATATGACAAGGTAAGTCCTAACCTATTTACTGTTAATAACTCCAATGTGGGGAGTGACGATATGACAAGGTAAGTCCTAACCTATTTACTGTTAATAACTCCAATGTGGGGGGTGACGATATGACAAGGTAAGTCCTAACCTATTTACTGTTAATAACTCCAATGTGGGGGATGGTGACGATATGACAAGGTAAGTCCTAACCTATTTACTGTTAATAACTCCAATGTGGGGAGTGACGATATGACAAGGTAAGTCCTAACCTATTTACTGTTAATAACTCCAATGTGGGGGATGGTGACGATATGACAAGGTAAGTCCTAACCTATTTACTGTTAATAACTCCAATGTGGGGGATGGTGACGATATGACAAGGTAAGTCCTAACCTATTTACTGTTAATAACTCCAATGTGGGGTGTGACGATATGACAAGGTAAGTCCTAACCTATTTACTGTTAATAACTCCAATGTGGGGTGTGACGATATGACAAGGTAAGTCCTAACCTATTTACTGTTAATAACTCCAATGTGGGGGGTGACGATATGACAAGGTAAGTCCTAACCTATTTACTGTTAATAACTCCAATGTGGGGGATGGTGACGATATGACAAGGTAAGTCCTAACCTATTTACTGTTAATAACTCCAATGTGGGGTGTGACGATATGACAAACCATCCCAGGGTAAGTCCTAACCTATTTACTGTTAATAACTCCAATGTGGGGTGTGACGATATGACAAGGTAAGTCCTAACCTATTTACTGTTAATAACTCCAATGTGGGGTGTGACGATATGACAAGGTAAGTCCTAACCTATTTACTGTTAATAACTCCAATGTGGGGTGTGACGATATGACAAGGTAAGTCCTAACCTATTTACTGTTAATAACTCCAATGTGGGGTGTGACGATATGACAAGGTAAGTCCTAACCTATTTACTGTTAATAACTCCAATGTGGGGTGTGACGATATGACAAGGTAAGTCTTAACCTATTTACTGTTAATAACTCCAATGTGGGGGATGGTGACGATATGACAAGGTAAGTCCTAACCTATTTACTGTTAATAACTCCAATGTGGGGTGTGACGATATGACAAGGTAAGTCCTAACCTATTTACTGTTAATAACTCCAATGTGGGGGGGTGACGATATGACAAGGTAAGTCCTAACCTATTTACTGTTAATAACTCCAATGTGGGGTGTGACGATATGACAAGGTAAGTCCTAACCTATTTACTGTTAATAACTCCAATGTGGGGTGTGACGATATGACAAGGTAAGTCCTAACCTATTTACTGTTAATAACTCCAATGTGGGGTGTGACGATATGACAAGGTAAGTCCTAACCTATTTACTGTTAATAACTCCAATGTGGGGTGTGACGATATGACAAACCATACCAGGGTAAGTCCTAACCTATTTACTGTTAATAACTCCAATGTGGGGTGTGACGATATGACAAGGTAAGTCCTAACCTATTTACTGTTAATAACTCCAATGTGGGGTGTGACGATATGACAAGGTAAGTCCTAACCTATTAACTGTTAATAACTCCAATGTGGGGGGTGACGATATGACAAGGTAAGTCCTAACCTATTTACTGTTAATAACTCCAATGTGGGGGGTGACGATATGACAAGGTAAGTCCTAACCTATTTACTGTTAATAACTCCAATGTGGGGGGTGACGATATGACAAGGTAAGTCCTAACCTATTTACTGTTAATAACTCCAATGTGGGGGGTGACGATATGACAAGGTAAGTCCTAACCTATTTACTGTTAATAACTCCAATGTGGGGGGTGACGATATGACAAGGTAAGTCCTAACCTATTTACTGTTAATAACTCCAATGTGGGGTGTGACGATATGACAAGGTAAGTCCTAACCTATTTACTGTTAATAACTCCAATGTGGGGGGTGACGATATGACAAGGTAAGTCCTAACCTATTTACTGTTAATAACTCCAATGTGGGGGGTGACGATATGACAAGGTAAGTCCTAACCTATTTACTGTTAATAACTCCAATGTGGGGGGTGACGATATGACAAGGTAAGTCCTAACCTATTTACTGTTAATAACTCCAATGTGGGGGGTGACGATATGACAAGGTAAGTCCTAACCTATTTACTGTTAATAACTCCAATGTGGGGAGTGACGATATGACAAGGTAAGTCCTAACCTATTTACTGTTAATAACTCCAATGTGGGGGATGGTGACGATATGACAAACCATACCAAGTCAGATTGTGAGGGGTACTCTCCTTCCCAGTTCATGGAAGAACTGAGAGGACTTAGGGAACAGATAGTTCACCTCATTAAAAAAATAGAAGAAAAGGACGCTAAACTCGAGGAAAAAGAGGCTTTCATCAGGGATTTGATTAGGAGGAGTTTCACTCCACCAACACCTGTTTCACCTGTCAGGGAGATTCAGGTAGTGGCGAAGGTCCACAAGGTCCCTGAAAATCAAAACGTAACTACACTTGCTAGTGAAATAGTGTTAGACACCAAAGAGACTAGGGGGCAAAAAACGTACGCTGAAGTAGCGGGAGGGGTCAAAGTTACCCGGGAGGTGACTGCAAGGGGCGAACTGGGTGCTCAGCCATCAGAAAGAAGAGACGAGTTAGGTTTGCAGGACGCCGTCGATCCACTGAATTGCAAGGCTTTCTGCCCTGACAAAGATATCATCGAAATGTTGGCCTCCCAGAAAGGTCTGGGTTACAGTCAGGTCAAATCACCAGAGGACTGGGTTAGCACTACTACATCAACCAAAACACCAAACAAAAGAAAGAAATTAAGTTTAGATCCTGAGGGGGAAACACAGGAGTTAGTGGATGAGGAGGGGTTCATTCACACTGTCGATAGACAGACAAAAAAAGTGAGGAATTGCCCCTCCTCCCCCTCTGCCTCCGCCTCTGGACCAGGGTCTGAGCAAGCCTCAGATCTGAATACCTCACCCGGTATCCCATCTCTCATGGAAAAACCCTGGAATAAGGTAGTAGTAAACAATATTGATCAGCTAAAAAATCTTAACCAAAACTCCAACAACAACACGGGGAAGCGGAATCCTCTCGCTTCCACCAATGCCACAGGTCAGGATAAGGAAAAGGGCAAAAACAACCAAAAGAACAACAAAGGACCCAACCCCCCCTGGATTCATAGTAGTAATCACCAGGGTTCACCCTGACACGCCAAGGGAACTCATAAATCAAGGGTTACAGAATTGCAAATGGGAAAGATTTACGTCCAAGGTCACCGGGAAGTCGACCTGGAAAAGCAAAGCCATATGCCCAAATCGGGAAACCAAATCAAAACTGTTAGCCAATGGAATACATATCAATAATAGGAGACACATGGCGGAGGAATACAGAAGTACTCCTCCCCCGATACAGTGCCACAAGTGTCAGAAGTTCGGACATTTAGCCAACAAATGCAGAGGGACCCTAACCTGCATGATGTGTGGAGGTAATCACCTCACCAAATCATGCAGATTAGAATCCCCCTCCTGCCCCAATTGTAAAGGGGACCACCCTAGCAACTACCATGGGTGTCCCCATTACAAGAAGGTAAAAACAAATATAGAACTCAAAAACCTAAACCTAACCAAGCCTGACAATGCCTCATCCCCCCACGTTGTGTGCTCCCTTATCACAGGTGCACTTCACTCAGTATTGGAGAAGCATATAAACACCAACTTAGGTGACATCTGTCGAGATGTCAGCCGATCCGCTTCTCGGCTTTTCAAGACCCAGACCCAGATCTCTGAATCCATAGTCAAGGCCGTCATCAAAATTAACTAAAGCCACCGCTTATCTCTATCCAAACACCGTGACTAAATGTCACCCCCCTATGAATAAGTTACAAATAGCCGTGTGGAACGCTAGAAGCGTTAGCAATAAAAAACTTCAAATGAGCCGATACTTCGAAGGCACAGACATTGTCTGCATCTGCGAAAGTTGGCTTCAACCCACCAGAAATTTCTCAATAAGTGGGTTCAGCACTATTAGAAGAGACCGACTAACCACCACAGGTGGCGGCGTCGCTCTTCTAATAAAGCAGAACATCAAAACCAAAACCATAAAAACTAATCACCTCGATGCAGAGGTGATTGCAACTGAAATCACTGTCGACAACAAAAACATCGCGATTGTTTGTTATTATAACGACCCAAGCAAAATTGTTTCTGACACTGTCTTTGAATTCTTTACGAGGAAATACAAACACTGCATTTTCCTCGGCGACTTCAATGCCAAACACTTGTACTTTGGCTGTAACAAAACCACCCCTAACGGTGAAGCCCTCCTTGAAATCACTAAAAAGCATAACCTTCATGTGGTTATGAACGACAGATCTGTAACTTATATCAGTAATAACCCATTATTCTCATCTGAGATCCTCGATCTAATTATCGCCAGTGACTCTCTGATAAATTACATAGATGACCACTGGGTCGGCGATGACGAGTTAGGCAGCTATCACCTCCCGGTCCACGCCTCACTGCTGCTAGGAAATGGCCCACTCAGGTACCCCCCCACTCGGAGTCCAGGATGCCAAAAAATTCTGGGACTCCTTCAAAACCCTAACTGGGCAAAAAAACAAAAGCCGCAAAGCCGCAGGCAAACCTCTTAAGAAGGAAGACGGTTCCTTCTCACGCACCGACAAAGACAAGGCCGACACCTTTGCCGACATCCTAAGAAAAACGCATCGCCCGCACCAAGGCGCAGGCAACGATGACGCCGCCATAAACGCCATTGATGACTAAATCAATGAACACTCCAATATCTTCCGTGACCCCAAATTCGATAACGAGCCAGAAGACGGAGATGACGATGACCTCGTCACCCCCATCACTAATGAGGAAATCATCAACGTCATAAAAAAATGTAAAAATTCCTCTGCACCCGGCGAAGACGAAGTAAGCTACAAAATTCTAAAACAAAGCCCATTCTCCCTAATCGAAAAACTAAACAAACTGTTCAACGCATGCCTCACCCATGACTACTTTCCCAAATGTTGGAAAAAAGCCATTGGTGTCATGATACCAAAACCGGACAAGGACCCCTCCGATCCAGCCAGCTACCGCCCAATCAGCCTACTCAGCTGCATTGGTAAGACATTCGAACGAATCCTTACCAATCGGTTCAGGGGGCACCTTGAAGACAACGATTTTTTCAATAAATGGCAAAGAGCCTATAGAAACCGTAAAGAAGGCATCGAACATGTCCACCGACTAGTCACCCAAATGAAAACTGCTATCAACAATCAGCAAATAGGCGCGGCAGTCCTGTTAGACGTCGAAAAAGCATTTGACTCTGTTTGGCACAATGGAATGCGCTACAAATTATCAAAAATGAGACTCCCCAAGAAATTGCTCAGATTACTATCCTCTTTCTTAAATGATCGCGAAATTAAAGTCAGAGTGAACAATGAAATGTCTGACAGTGTCCCCCTTGAAGCAGGCACCCCCCAAGGATCCATCCTAAGCCCCCTCCTTTACATCTTCTACGTAAATGACCTTAACTTCTCTGAGGATCGTGTTCAAGTGTCCCAATTCGCGGATGGTAAGGGCCTCTGGGACTCTAACAATACGGCCAATCTGCTCCAAAAACCCCTGCAACGCGCTCTCGATGACCTAGAACAATGGTGTGCTAAATGGAGAATTAAGCTAAACGCCAATAAAACCCAACGAATCACCTTTACTCGCAAGAAAAATAAACGTGATTTTGACCTAAAACTTACAGATAACACCCTCCCGGAATGCAAAGAAGCGAAATTCCTGGGCATCACCATTGATCAAAAACTGTCCTTCAACAAACATACCGACGACATGGCGAAAAAAGCTACCAAACGAATTAACTTATTGAAAATGCTAAAGGGAACTTAATGGGGAGCCAACCAGTCCACCCTACTCAAACTATACAAAGCCTTTGTGCGCCCAGTATTCGAATATGGTGCAATAATACTAACTGATCTCAACCAAACTAATATGGGTAAACACCAGAGGGTCCAAAATCACGTGCTTAGAGTTGCCCTCCGCACCCCATGGGACACACCCATCAAAACACTCCACGACAGGGCCGATATCCCCACCATTAAAGACCGCCTAGCCACCCTGGTCGCGAAAAATCATGACCGGTTAGCCGACAGCGAACTAATCTCCGAACTTGGAGTAATTTGCGAAAGCCGACAAAAGCCCAAAAATTGCAATCAAAACTAAGACCGCTCGAATAAAAACTGGGGAATGACAAGGTGAACTGCGATCCCCGACGCCCCCAAATACCCCTAAACTAAATTAAAATAAATAAGTCCGCAACCAGCGAAGGGTACAACAGGAAAGAAACACCCTCGGGTGTGGTCTAGTGTGCTAGACCTGTTGCCCTCCCGCTGACAGCCTCAGAAGCTCAACCCGCATTAAATGCGATCCCCGGCACCCTCAACTTCAAATAAACTTAAACTAACCTAAAATAAGGCCAATTCCAGCGAAGGACACAGCAGGAAAGAAACACCCTCGGGTGTGGTCTAGTGTGCTAGACCTGTTACCGTCCCGCTGCAAACTAGGAAGTTCAGCCCCTGCACCTTAAAACTAAATAATAAATAGGGAACGATTGGGGTCCCAAGCACGAGAGTATGTTACTGCTCTTACGAATGTAAAGATTCGTGCATTTCATACTCTCCCCCATAGCGACAAACACACACACACGGCATAATACCACACGAGAGTATGTTACTGCTCTTACGAATGTAAAGATTCGTGCATTCCATACTCTCCACACACACACAACGGATACCACAAGGACACGCAACTATAGAGGTGCTACTTTTATCTTTACAGTTTACATATTCTAATGAAAACTAATTCTACCTTCTTCTTTTAAGCAGGTACACAGAAGATGTTTTTTTTGACCTGCACCCCAATAACCGCTACAGACAGTCTAACCGTTATGGAAACAGTCACCCCCACGGTTCCTGAACATCCTCCGCTCCATCCCTAAAAGTGGTCAATCACTTTAAGGGAGGCGAGCGTTGGTCCTGCATCCCGCCTATGCCCCTTTTTGTAAGCGCAATGCGCATCTTTTGTCCCAACCCAATAGGATTACAATGCAGGCCTGCCCCCGAACCAGGGAAGTTCGGGTCTTCTTCTTGGTGGTCCCCGAAAGGGGTCGTTGCTGTTTTCCTCCAAAGAGTCCAACTATAACAGAGACAGCCTGAGGCAGATTATACTTGCCAGTGATGGCCATCATTCATTATCATCCTCGAAGCGGCAGACTATACTTGCCCGAAAATCCAGATCGACTGCACCCTCGGGGAGAGGTAATACCTTTGTGAGAGGACCCAACCTCCCACACTAGTCCTCACTCGAGGGTTCAACCGACATCTGCCAATGATACTACCCATCCACAACTGGACACTACTGGAGACACCTGCCGAGTACCGGATCCTTTTCCTCCTCCAACACGCCTTGACATGTGAGAGCCATCCTATACAGTCACAGAGGGTCGAAAGGGGCTTGTCCCCATACCGTCCCTGCGCGCCTCCGGCGCGCGAAATCATCATCATCAGAAATCTTCAATGAAGATTTTCCACACTAATTTATTTTTATAACAGTCCATTTCAATATAATTGAACTTTTTTTCGGTTCATGCGTTTTCAGATAAAACAATTGGCTCACACGATTCTGTTTTTTCTTTTCATAACTCAATGAACCGAAAAAAACACAATTAGGTCCACCCCCAGCCACGCCCCTAAAATACCAGTCTTCGGAGTTGCAACATGGTGTCAAATCAATAGAAGTTAGAACACTGGCACGTTCTGAATGTGAAAAAGAAAAATAAATTTATATTACTAATTTATCACCATGAAATTATTTATAAAATATTTAAATGGCCGTGGTGGGTACATTTTTCTTTTTCTTCACACCTGTATTTATTTAACATTTCAGTTTTTACGCATACTGGGTGATCATCTGCATTCATCGTTTTACCCAAATTGATTGTAAACAATGGCTGGTCACGACGAATATGTACCGCAATTTTGACATTGCTAATTTTAATAAAATTTTTGGAAATCAAAATGATTTTATATTTGAGGAAGAATATTTTGACAATTTATCTTTTCTCGATGAAGAGTTTCAGGATGAGAGTGCAGAGGTGGGCGACCTGGTAGCATCGACGCCAGAGACTGCAAAAAGTGCTAATTTAGAAATGGAGAGAGCTATGGCTGTCACGGTTGAGGAAAAATTGACTGTCACAGCTCGGTTTAAAAAATTAACTGAAGAAAGCCTCCAGTTATTAGAAGAAGGTCGCCAATCAAAGACGACCAAGAAAAATACTAAGTGGGGGGGTCAAATTATTTCAAGACTGGAGTGTTGAAAATAGCGGCCAGCCTGTAAACTTTCTGACAATCGAGCCAAGTGAATTGAACTGTCATTTACGAACATTCTATGCTGAAGCACAGCCTAAAAATCAAGAGAAATGCGTTTCAAAAGTAGACCCAAGCCAAGCTGCAGAATATCATAAAAACACTATGAAAAATGTTAGATCCACCATAAATAGGCATTTGCACGACTTGGGCCTGGAAATTGACATTGTGAGAGACAAAGCTTTCAAGGAAGCAAATAATATGTTGGATGCGAAACTAAAATTCAATTTGAAACATGGTTTGTCACGCCCAACCTGTCATAAGCAGATGACAAAACTGATTTGAGTAAAATTGGCACATACCTGCACTCTTCAGTAAATCCAGTCATTCTGAGATACCGAGTGTGGTATAATTTGGCGATCCACTTTGTAAGTCGGGGCATTGAATTCCACAAGCAACTAACAATGAATTCCTTTAAGTTTTGCCATGATGAAAATAACTGCGAATATGTGGTAATTGCACACGAAACTCACCAAAAGAACCGTCAGGGTAGGCTTCTCAATGAAGAAGCGCCGTCAGATAAACGAATGTATGCAAGAGCTGACAATTTTTGTCCAGTGAAATCCCTTCGACTCTTGATGGAAAAAACTGATCCAAATGCAAAATCCCTCTTCAATCAGTGCACTAAGAATGCTCTTCTTTCTCCTTCCACTGAACCTGTGTGGTTCACCGATAAAAGTGTCAAAGAATATCAGTTTTCCAAGTTTATGTGTGACATTTCACGCAATGCAAACTGCAGTAAATCCTACACAGCACATTGTTTACGTGCGACTAGTATCCAGGCAATGAATGATGCTGGGTTTGAATTAACCCTTTACCCAACGTAACGGCCAAAACCGGCCAGCGCGATTCTCAAAAATCGCCAATGAATTTTTATTATTTTTTCATTTTTTGTCTCAAAAACATAGGTTTTACATAGACAAGAAATGAAAAAAATTACTTATTCAAGAATTTTTTTTGCAAGTGTCGTCTGCTTTTCATGTTAGGTAAAGGGTTATGGCACATTATGTACATGAGTGGTCACAAAAATGAAAGTTCAGATCGTAGCTACACGAGGGAATGTTCCACCATACAAAAACAAACCATCAGTCAAACCCTGTCCTCTGTCGTGGTTCAGTTCGTAGCTACACGAGGGAATGTTCCACCATACAAAAACAAACCATCAGTCAAACCCTGTCCTCTGTCGTGGTTCAGTTCGTAGCTACAACAGGGAATGTTCCACCATACAAAAACAAACCATCAGTCAAACCCTGTCCTCTGTCGTGGTACAGTTCGTAGCTACAACAGGGAATGTTCCACCATACAAAAACAAACCATCAGTCAAACCCTGTCCTCTGTCGTGGTTCAGTTCGTAGCTACAACAGGGAATGTTCCACCATACAAAAACAAACCATCAGTCAAACCCTGTCCTCTGTCGTGGTTCAGTTCGTAGCTACAACAGGGAATGTTCCACCATACAAAAACAAACCATCAGTCAAACCCTGTCCTCTGTCGTGGTACAGTTCGTAGCTACAACAGGGAATGTTCCACCATACAAAAACAAACCATCAGTCAAACCCTGTCCTCTGTCGTGGTTCAGTTCGTAGCTACAACAGGGAATGTTCCACCATACAAAAACAAACCATCAGTCAAACCCTGTCCTCTGTCGTGGTTCAGTTCGTAGCTACAACAGGGAATGTTCCACCATACAAAAACAAACCATCAGTCAAACCCTGTCCTCTGTCATGGTTCAGTTCGTAGCTACAACAGGGAATGTTCCACCATACAAAAACAAACCATCAGTCAAACCCTGTCCTCTGTCGTGGTTCAGTTCGTAGCTACAACAGGGAATGTTCCACCATACAAAAACAAACCATCAGTCAAACCCTGTCCTCTGTCGTGGTACAGTTCGTAGCTACAACAGGGAATGTTCCACCATACAGAAACAAACCATCAGTCAAACCCTGTCCTCTGTCGTGGTTCAGTTCGTAGCTACAACAGGGAATGTTCCACCATACAAAAACAAACCATCAGTCAAACCCTGTCCTCTGTCATGGTTCAGTTCGTAGCTACAACAGGGAATGTTCCACCATACAAAAACAAACCATCAGTCAAACCCTGTCCTCTGTCATGGTTCAGTTCGTAGCTACAACAGGGAATGTTCCACCATACAAAAACAAACCATCAGTCAAACCCTGTCCTCTGTCGTGGTTCAGTACGTAGCTACAACAGGGAATGTTCCACCATACAAAAACAAACCATCAGTCAAACCCTGTCCTCTGTCGTGGTACAGTTCGTAGCTACAACAGGGAATGTTCCACCATACAAAAACAAACCATCAGTCAAACCCTGTCCTCTGTCGTGGTACAGTTCGTAGCTACAACAGGGAATGTTCCACCATACAGAAACAAACCATCAGTCAAACCCTGTCCTCTGTCGTGGTTCAGTTCGTAGCTACAACAGGGAATGTTCCACCATACAAAAACAAACCATCAGTCAAACCCTGTCCTCTGTCATGGTTCAGTTCGTAGCTACAACAGGGAATGTTCCACCATACAAAAACAAACCATCAGTCAAACCCTGTCCTCTGTCATGGTTCAGTTCGTAGCTACAACAGGGAATGTTCCACCATACAAAAACAAACCATCAGTCAAACCCTGTCCTCTGTCGTGGTTCAGTTCGTAGCTACAACAGGGAATGTTCCACCATACAAAAACAAACCATCAGTCAAATCCTGTCCGCTGTCATGGTTCAGTTCGTAGCTACAACAGGGAATGTTCCACCATACAAAAACAAACCATCAGTCAAATCCTGTCCTCTGTCGTGGTTCAGTTCGTAGCCACAACAGGGAATGTTCCACCATACAAAAACAAACCATCAGTCAAACCCTGTCCTCTGTCGTGGTTCAGTTCGTAGTTACAACAGGGAATGTTCCACCATACAAAAACAAACCATCAGTCAAACCCTGTCCTCTGTCGTGGTTCAGTTCGTAGTTACAACAGGGAATGTTCCACCATACAAAAACAAACCATCAGTCAAACCCTGTCCTCTGTCGTGGTTCAGTTCGTAGTTACAACAGGGAATGTTCCACCATACAAAAACAAACCATCAGTCAAACCCTGTCCTCTGTCGTGCTTCAGTTCGTAGCTACAACAGGGAATGTTCCACCATACAAAAACAAACCATCAGTCAAACCCTGTCCTCTGTCGTGGTTCAGTTCGTAGTTACAACAGGGAATGTTCCACCATACAAAAACAAACCATCAGTCAAACCCTGTCCTCTGTCGTGGTTCAGTTCGTAGTTACAACAGGGAATGTTCCACCATACAAAAACAAACCATCAGTCAAACCCTGTCCTCTGTCGTGGTTCAGTTCGTAGCTACAACAGGGAATGTTCCACCATACAAAAACAAACCATCAGTCAAACCCTGTCCTCTGTCGTGGTTCAGTTCGTAGCTACAACAGGGAATGTTCCACCATACAAAAACAAACCATCAGTCAAACCCTGTCCTCTGTCGTGGTTCAGTTCGCAGCTACAACAGGGAATGTTCCACCATACAAAAACAAACCATCAGTCAAACCCTGTCCTCTGTCGTGGTTCAGTTCGTAGCTACAACAGGGAATGTTCCACCATACAAAAACAAACCATCAGTCAAACCCTGTCCTCTGTCGTGGTTCAGTTCGTAGCTACAACAGGGAATGTTCCACCATACAAAAACAAACCATCAGTCAAACCCTGTCCTCTGTCGTGGTTCAGTTCGTAGCTACAACAGGGAATGTTCCACCATACAAAAACAAACCATCAGTCAAACCCTGTCCTCTGTCGTGGTTCAGTTCGTAGCTACAACAGGGAATGTTCCACCATACAAAAACAAACCATCAGTCAAACCCTGTCCTCTGTCGTGGTTCAATTCGTAGCTACAACAGGGAATGTTCCACCATACAAAAACAAACCATCAGTCAAATCCTGTCCGCTGTCATGGTTCAGTTCGTAGCTACAACAGGGAATGTTCCACCATACAAAAACAAACCATCAGTCAAATCCTGTCCTCTGTCGTGGTTCAGTTCGTAGCCACAACAGGGAATGTTCCACCATACAAAAACAAACCATCAGTCAAACCCTGTCCTCTGTCGTGGTTCAGTTCGTAGTTACAACAGGGAATGTTCCACCATACAAAAACAAACCATCAGTCAAACCCTGTCCTCTGTCGTGGTTCAGTTCGTAGTTACAACAGGGAATGTTCCACCATACAAAAACAAACCATCAGTCAAACCCTGTCCTCTGTCGTGGTTCAGTTCGTAGTTACAACAGGGAATGTTCCACCATACAAAAACAAACCATCAGTCAAACCCTGTCCTCTGTCGTGGTTCAGTTCGTAGCTACAACAGGGAATGTTCCACCATACAAAAACAAACCATCAGTCAAACCCTGTCCTCTGTCGTGGTTCAGTTCGTAGTTACAACAGGGAATGTTCCACCATACAAAAACAAACCATCAGTCAAACCCTGTCCTCTGTCGTGGTTCAGTTCGTAGTTACAACAGGGAATGTTCCACCATACAAAAACAAACCATCAGTCAAACCCTGTCCTCTGTCGTGGTTCAGTTCGTAGCTACAACAGGGAATGTTCCACCATACAAAAACAAACCATCAGTCAAACCCTGTCCTCTGTCGTGGTTCAGTTCGTAGCTACAACAGGGAATGTTCCACCATACAAAAACAAACCATCAGTCAAACCCTGTCCTCTGTCGTGGTTCAGTTCGTAGCTACAACAGGGAATGTTCCACCATACAAAAACAAACCATCAGTCAAACCCTGTCCTCTGTCGTGGTTCAGTTCGTAGCTACAACAGGGAATGTTCCACCATACAAAAACAAACCATCAGTCAAACCCTGTCCTCTGTCGTGGTTCAGTTCGTAGCTACAACAGGGAATGTTCCACCATACAAAAACAAACCATCAGTCAAACCCTGTCCTCTGTCGTGGTTCAGTTCGTAGCTACAACAGGGAATGTTCCACCATACAAAAACAAACCATCAGTCAAACCCTGTCCTCTGTCGTGGTTCAGTTCGTAGCTACAACAGGGAATGTTCCACCATACAAAAACAAACCATCAGTCAAACCCTGTCCTCTGTCGTGGTTCAGTTCGTAGCTACAACAGGGAATGTTCCACCATACAAAAACAAACCATCAGTCAAACCCTGTCCTCTGTCATGGTACAGTTCGTAGCTACAACAGGGAATGTTCCACCATACAAAAACAAACCATCAGTCAAACCCTGTCCTCTGTCGTGGTTCAGTTCGTAGCTACAACAGGGAATGTTCCACCATACAAAAACAAACCATCAGTCAAACCCTGTCCTCTGTCGTGGTTCAGTTCGTAGCTACAACAGGGAATGTTCCACCATACAAAAACAAACCATCAGTCAAACCCTGTCCTCTGTCGTGGTTCAGTTCGTAGCTACAACAGGGAATGTTCCACCATACAAAAACAAACCATCAGTCAAACCCTGTCCTCTGTCGTGGTTCAGTTCGTAGCTACAACAGGGAATGTTCCACCATACAAAAACAAACCATCAGTCAAACCCTGTCCTCTGTCGTGGTACAGTTCGTAGCTACAACAGGGAATGTTCCACCATACAAAAACAAACCATCAGTCAAACCCTGTCCTCTGTCGTGGTTCAGTTCGTAGCTACAACAGGGAATGTTCCACCATACAAAAACAAACCATCAGTCAAACCCTGTCCTCTGTCGTGGTACAGTTCGTACAGGGAATGTTCCACCATACAAAAACAAACCATCAGTCAAACCCTGTCCTCTGTCGTGGTTCAGTTCGTAGCTACACGAGGGAATGTTCCACCATACAAAAACAAACCATCAGTCAAACCCTGTCCTCTGTCGTGGTTCAGTTCGTAGCTACAACAGGGAATGTTCCACCATACAAAAACAAACCATCAGTCAAACCCTGTCCTCTGTCGTGGTACAGTTCGTAGCTACAACAGGGAATGTTCCACCATACAAAAACAAACCATCAATCAAACCCTGTCCTCTGTCGTGGTTCAGTTCGTAGCTACAACAGGGAATGTTCCACCATACAAAAACAAACCATCAGTCAAACCCTGTCCTCTGTCGTGGTTCAGTTCGTAGCTACAACAGGGAATGTTCCACCATACAGAAACAAACCATCAGTCAAACCCTGTCCTCTGTCGTGGTTCAGTTCGTAGCTACAACAGGGAATGTTCCACCATACAGAAACAAACCATCAGTCAAACCCTGTCCTCTGTCGTGGTTCAGTTCGTAGCTACAACAGGGAATGTTCCACCATACAAAAACAAACCATCAGTCAAACCCTGTCCTCTGTCGTGGTTCAGTTCGTAGCTACAACAGGGAATGTTCCACCATACAAAAACAAACCATCAGTCAAACCCTGTCCTCTGTCGTGGTTCAGTTCGTAGCTACAACAGGGAATGTTCCACCATACAAAAACAAACCATCAGTCAAACCCTGTCCTCTGTCGTGGTTCAGTTCGTAGCTACAACAGGGAATGTTCCACCATACAAAAACAAACCATCAGTCAAACCCTGTCCTCTGTCGTGGTTCAGTTCGTAGCTACAACAGGGAATGTTCCACCATACAAAAACAAACCATCAGTCAAACCCTGTCCTCTGTCGTGGTTCAGTTCGTAGCTACAACAGGGAATGTTCCACCATACAAAAACAAACCATCAGTCAAACCCTGTCCTCTGTCGTGGTTCAGTTCGTAGCTACAACAGGGAATGTTCCACCATACAAAAACAAACCATCAGTCAAACCCTGTCCTCTGTCGTGGTTCAGTTCGTAGCTACAACAGGGAATGTTCCACCATACAAAAACAAACCATCAGTCAAACCCTGTCCTCTGTCGTGGTTCAGTTCGTAGCTACAACAGGGAATGTTCCACCATACAAAAACAAACCATCAGTCAAACCCTGTCCTCTGTCGTGGTTCAGTTCGTAGCTACAACAGGGAATGTTCCACCATACAAAAACAAACCATCAGTCAAACCCTGTCCTCTGTCGTGGTTCAGTTCGTAGCTACAACAGGGAATGTTCCACCATACAAAAACAAACCATCAGTCAAACCCTATCCTCTGTCGTGGTTCAGTTCGTAGCTACAACAGGGAATGTTCCACCATACAAAAACAAACCATCAGTCAAACCCTGTCCTCTGTCGTGGTACAGTTCGTAGCTACAACAGGGAATGTTCCACCATACAAAAACAAACCATCAGTCAAACCCTGTCCTCTGTCGTGGTTCAGTTC
This sequence comes from Pictodentalium vernedei, assembly GCA_031216915.1. Classification (NCBI taxonomy): domain Eukaryota; kingdom Metazoa; phylum Mollusca; class Scaphopoda; order Dentaliida; family Dentaliidae; genus Pictodentalium; species Pictodentalium vernedei. The sequence continues at coordinate 4,158,649 of CM062296.1, forward strand.
GTAGCTACAACAGGGAATGTTCCACCATACAAAAACAAACCATCAGTCAAACCCTGTCCTCTGTCGTGGTTCAGTTCGTAGCTACAACAGGGAATGTTCCACCATACAAAAACAAACCATCAGTCAAACCCTGTCCTCTGTCGTGGTTCAGTTCGTAGCTACAACAGGGAATGTTCCACCATACAAAAACAAACCATCAGTCAAACCCTGTCCTCTGTCGTGGTACAGTTCGTAGCTACAACAGGGAATGTTCCACCATACAAAAACAAACCATCAGTCAAACCCTGTCCTCTGTCGTGGTTCAGTTCGTAGCTACAACAGGGAATGTTCCACCATACAAAAACAAACCATCAGTCAAACCCTGTCCTCTGTCGTGGTACAGTTCGTACAGGGAATGTTCCACCATACAAAAACAAACCATCAGTCAAACCCTGTCCTCTGTCGTGGTTCAGTTCGTAGCTACACGAGGGAATGTTCCACCATACAAAAACAAACCATCAGTCAAACCCTGTCCTCTGTCGTGGTTCAGTTCGTAGCTACAACAGGGAATGTTCCACCATACAAAAACAAACCATCAGTCAAACCCTGTCCTCTGTCGTGGTACAGTTCGTAGCTACAACAGGGAATGTTCCACCATACAAAAACAAACCATCAATCAAACCCTGTCCTCTGTCGTGGTTCAGTTCGTAGCTACAACAGGGAATGTTCCACCATACAAAAACAAACCATCAGTCAAACCCTGTCCTCTGTCGTGGTTCAGTTCGTAGCTACAACAGGGAATGTTCCACCATACAGAAACAAACCATCAGTCAAACCCTGTCCTCTGTCGTGGTTCAGTTCGTAGCTACAACAGGGAATGTTCCACCATACAGAAACAAACCATCAGTCAAACCCTGTCCTCTGTCGTGGTTCAGTTCGTAGCTACAACAGGGAATGTTCCACCATACAAAAACAAACCATCAGTCAAACCCTGTCCTCTGTCGTGGTTCAGTTCGTAGCTACAACAGGGAATGTTCCACCATACAAAAACAAACCATCAGTCAAACCCTGTCCTCTGTCGTGGTTCAGTTCGTAGCTACAACAGGGAATGTTCCACCATACAAAAACAAACCATCAGTCAAACCCTGTCCTCTGTCGTGGTTCAGTTCGTAGCTACAACAGGGAATGTTCCACCATACAAAAACAAACCATCAGTCAAACCCTGTCCTCTGTCGTGGTTCAGTTCGTAGCTACAACAGGGAATGTTCCACCATACAGAAACAAACCATCAGTCAAACCCTGTCCTCTGTCGTGGTTCAGTTCGTAGCTACAACAGGGAATGTTCCACCATACAAAAACAAACCATCAGTCAAACCCTGTCCTCTGTCGTGGTTCAGTTCGTAGCTACAACAGGGAATGTTCCACCATACAGAAACAAACCATCAGTCAAACCCTGTCCTCTGTCGTGGTTCAGTTCGTAGCTACAACAGGGAATGTTCCACCATACAAAAACAAACCATCAGTCAAACCCTGTCCTCTGTCGTGGTTCAGTTCGTAGCTACAACAGGGAATGTTCCACCATACAGAAACAAACCATCAGTCAAACCCTGTCCTCTGTCGTGGTTCAGTTCGTAGCTACAACAGGGAATGTTCCACCATACAAAAACAAACCATCAGTCAAACCCTGTCCTCTGTCGTGGTTCAGTTCGTAGCTACAACAGGGAATGTTCCACCATACAAAAACAAACCATCAGTCAAACCCTGTCCTCTATCGTGGTTCAGTTCGTAGCTACAACAGGGAATGTTCCACCATACAAAAACAAACCATCAGTCAAACCCTGTCCTCTGTCGTGGTTCAGTTCGTAGCTACAACAGGGAATGTTCCACCATACAAAAACAAACCATCAGTCAAACCCTGTCCTCTGTCGTGGTTCAGTTCGTAGCTACAACAGGGAATGTTCCACCATACAAAAACAAACCATCAGGCAAACCCTGTCCTCTGTCGTGGTTCAGTTCGTAGCTACAACAGGGAATGTTCCACCATACAAAAACAAACCATCAGTCAAACCCTGTCCTCTGTCGTGGTTCAGTTCGTAGCTACAACAGGGAATGTTCCACCATACAAAAACAAACCATCAGTCAAACCCTGTCCTCTGTCGTGGTTCAGTTCGTAGCTACAACAGGGAATGTTCCACCATACAAAAACAAACCATCAGTCAAACCCTGTCCTCTGTCGTGGTTCAGTTCGTAGCTACAACAGGGAATGTTCCACCATACAAAAACAAACCATCAGTCAAACCCCGTCCTCTGTCGTGGTTCAGTTCGTAGCTACAACAGGGAATGTCCCACCATACAAAAACAAACCATCAGTCAAACCCTGTCCTCTGTCATGGTTCAGTTCGTAGCTACAACAGGGAATGTCCCACCATACAAAAACAAACCATCAGTCAAACCCTGTCCTCTGTCGTGGTTCAGTTCGTAGCTACAACAGGGAATGTTCCACCATACAAAAACAAACCATCAGTCAAACCCTGTCCTCTGTCGTGGTACAGTTCGTAGCTACAACAGGGAATGTTCCACCATACAAAAACAAACCATCAGTCAAACCCTGTCCTCTGTCGTGGTACAGTTCGTAGCTACAACAGGGAATGCTCCACCATACAGAAACAAACCATCAGTCAAACCCTGTCCTCTGTCGTGGTTCAGTTCGTAGCTACAACAGGGAATGTTCCACCATACAAAAACAAACCATCAGTCAAACCCTGTCCTCTGTCATGGTTCAGTTCGTAGCTACAACAGGGAATGTTCCACCATACAAAAACAAACCATCAGTCAAACCCTGTCCTCTGTCATGGTTCAGTTCGTAGCTACAACAGGGAATGTTCCACCATACAAAAACAAACCATCAGTCAAACCCTGTCCTCTGTCGTGGTTCAGTTCGTAGCTACAACAGGGAATGTTCCACCATACAAAAACAAACCATCAGTCAAACCCTGTCCTCTGTCGTGGTACAGTTCGTAGCTACAACAGGGAATGTTCCACCATACAAAAACAAACCATCAGTCAAACCCTGTCCTCTGTCGTGGTACAGTTCGTAGCTACAACAGGGAATGTTCCACCATACAGAAACAAACCATCAGTCAAACCCTGTCCTCTGTCGTGGTTCAGTTCGTAGCTACAACAGGGAATGTTCCACCATACAAAAACAAACCATCAGTCAAACCCTGTCCTCTGTCGTGGTTCAGTTCGTAGCTACAACAGGGAATGTTCCACCATACAAAAACAAACCATCAGTCAAACCCTGTCCTCTGTCGTGGTTCAGTTCGTAGCTACAACAGGGAATGTTCCACCATACAAAAACAAACCATCAGTCAAACCCTGTCCTCTGTCGTGGTACAGTTCGTAGCTACAACAGGGAATGTTCCACCATACAGAAACAAACCATCAGTCAAACCCTGTCCTCTGTCGTGGTTCAGTTCGTAGCTACAACAGGGAATGTTCCACCATACAAAAACAAACCATCAGTCAAACCCTGTCCTCTGTCCTGGTTCAGTTCGTAGCTACAACAGGGAATGTTCCACCATACAAAAACAAACCATCAGTCAAACCCTGTCCTCTGTCATGGTTCAGTTCGTAGCTACAACAGGGAATGTTCCACCATACAAAAACAAACCATCAGTCAAACCCTGTCCTCTGTCGTGGTTCAGTACGTAGCTACAACAGGGAATGTTCCACCATACAAAAACAAACCATCAGTCAAACCCTGTCCTCTGTCGTGGTACAGTTCGTAGCTACAACAGGGAATGTTCCACCATACAAAAACAAACCATCAGTCAAACCCTGTCCTCTGCCGTGGTACAGTTCGTAGCTACAACAGGGAATGTTCCACCATACAGAAACAAACCATCAGTCAAACCCTGTCCTCTGTCGTGGTTCAGTTCGTAGCTACAACAGGGAATGTTCCACCATACAAAAACAAACCATCAGTCAAACCCTGTCCTCTGTCATGGTTCAGTTCGTAGCTACAACAGGGAATGTTCCACCATACAAAAACAAACCATCAGTCAAACCCTGTCCTCTGTCATGGTTCAGTTCGTAGCTACAACAGGGAATGTTCCACCATACAAAAACAAACCATCAGTCAAACCCTGTCCTCTGTCGTGGTTCAGTTCGTAGCTACAACAGGGAATGTTCCACCATACAAAAACAAACCATCAGTCAAATCCTGTCCGCTGTCATGGTTCAGTTCGTAGCTACAACAGGGAATGTTCCACCATACAAAAACAAACCATCAGTCAAATCCTGTCCTCTGTCGTGGTTCAGTTCGTAGCCACAACAGGGAATGTTCCACCATACAAAAACAAACCATCAGTCAAACCCTGTCCTCTGTCGTGGTTCAGTTCGTAGTTACAACAGGGAATGTTCCACCATACAAAAACAAACCATCAGTCAAACCCTGTCCTCTGTCGTGGTTCAGTTCGTAGTTACAACAGGGAATGTTCCACCATACAAAAACAAACCATCAGTCAAACCCTGTCCTCTGTCGTGGTTCAGTTCGTAGTTACAACAGGGAATGTTCCACCATACAAAAACAAACCATCAGTCAAACCCTGTCCTCTGTCGTGGTTCAGTTCGTAGCTACAACAGGGAATGTTCCACCATACAAAAACAAACCATCAGTCAAACCCTGTCCTCTGTCGTGGTTCAGTTCGTAGTTACAACAGGGAATGTTCCACCATACAAAAACAAACCATCAGTCAAACCCTGTCCTCTGTCGTGGTTCAGTTCGTAGTTACAACAGGGAATGTTCCACCATACAAAAACAAACCATCAGTCAAACCCTGTCCTCTGTCGTGGTTCAGTTCGTAGCTACAACAGGGAATGTTCCACCATACAAAAACAAACCATCAGTCAAACCCTGTCCTCTGTCGTGGTTCAGTTCGTAGCTACAACAGGGAATGTTCCACCATACAAAAACAAACCATCAGTCAAACCCTGTCCTCTGTCGTGGTTCAGTTCGTAGCTACAACAGGGAATGTTCCACCATACAAAAAGAAACCATCAGTCAAACCCTGTCCTCTGTCGTGGTTCAGTTCGTAGCTACAACAGGGAATGTTCCACCATACAAAAACAAACCATCAGTCAAACCCTGTCCTCTGTCGTGGTTCAGTTCGTAGCTACAACAGGGAATGTTCCACCATACAAAAACAAACCATCAGTCAAACCCTGTCCTCTGTCGTGGTTCAGTTCGTAGCTACAACAGGGAATGTTCCACCATACAAAAACAAACCATCAGTCAAACCCTGTCCTCTGTCGTGGTTCAGTTCGTAGCTACAACAGGGAATGTTCCACCATACAAAAACAAACCATCAGTCAAACCCTGTCCTCTGTCGTGGTTCAGTTCGTAGCTACAACAGGGAATGTTCCACCATACAAAAACAAACCATCAGTCAAATCCTGTCCGCTGTCATGGTTCAGTTCGTAGCCACAACAGGGAATGTTCCACCATACAAAAACAAACCATCAGTCAAATCCTGTCCTCTGTCGTGGTTCAGTTCGTAGCCACAACAGGGAATGTTCCACCATACAAAAACAAACCATCAGTCAAACCCTGTCCTCTGTCGTGGTTCAGTTCGTAGTTACAACAGGGAATGTTCCACCATACAAAAACAAACCATCAGTCAAACCCTGTCCTCTGTCGTGGTTCAGTTCGTAGTTACAACAGGGAATGTTCCACCATACAAAAACAAACCATCAGTCAAACCCTGTCCTCTGTCGTGGTTCAGTTCGTAGTTACAACAGGGAATGTTCCACCATACAAAAACAAACCATCAGTCAAACCCTGTCCTCTGTCGTGGTTCAGTTCGTAGCTACAACAGGGAATGTTCCACCATACAAAAACAAACCATCAGTCAAACCCTGTCCTCTGTCGTGGTTCAGTTCGTAGTTACAACAGGGAATGTTCCACCATACAAAAACAAACCATCAGTCAAACCCTGTCCTCTGTCGTGGTTCAGTTCGTAGTTACAACAGGGAATGTTCCACCATACAAAAACAAACCATCAGTCAAACCCTGTCCTCTGTCGTGGTTCAGTTCGTAGCTACAACAGGGAATGTTCCACCATACAAAAACAAACCATCAGTCAAACCCTGTCCTCTGTCGTGGTTCAGTTCGTAGCTACAACAGGGAATGTTCCACCATACAAAAACAAACCATCAGTCAAACCCTGTCCTCTGTCGTGGTTCAGTTCGTAGCTACAACAGGGAATGTTCCACCATACAAAAACAAACCATCAGTCAAACCCTGTCCTCTGTCGTGGTTCAGTTCGTAGCTACAACAGGGAATGTTCCACCATACAAAAACAAACCATCAGTCAAACCCTGTCCTCTGTCGTGGTTCAGTTCGTAGCTACAACAGGGAATGTTCCACCATACAAAAACAAACCATCAGTCAAACCCTGTCCTCTGTCGTGGTTCAGTTCGTAGCTACAACAGGGAATGTTCCACCATACAAAAACAAACCATCAGTCAAACCCTGTCCTCTGTCGTGGTACAGTTCGTAGCTACAACAGGGAATGTTCCACCATACAAAAACAAACCATCAGTCAAACCCTGTCCTCTGTCGTGGTTCAGTTCGTAGCTACAACAGGGAATGTTCCACCATACAAAAACAAACCATCAGTCAAACCCTGTCCTCTGTCGTGGTTCAGTTCGTAGCTACAACAGGGAATGTTCCACCATACAAAAACAAACCATCAGTCAAACCCTGTCCTCTGTCGTGGTTCAGTTCGTAGCTACAACAGGGAATGTTCCACCATACAAAAACAAACCATCAGTCAAACCCTGTCCTCTGTCGTGGTTCAGTTCGTAGCTACAACAGGGAATGTTCCACCATACAAAAACAAACCATCAGTCAAACCCTGTCCTGTGTCGTGGTACAGTTCGTAGCTACAACAGGGAATGTTCCACCATACAAAAACAAACCATCAGTCAAACCCTGTCCTCTGTCGTGGTTCAGTTCGTAGCTACAACAGGGAATGTTCCACCATACAAAAACAAACCATCAGTCAAACCCTGTCCTCTGTCGTGGTACAGTTCATACAGGGAATGTTCCACCATACAAAAACAAACCATCAGTCAAACCCTGTCCTCTGTCGTGGTTCAGTTCGTAGCTACACGAGGGAATGTTCCACCATACAAAAACAAACCATCAGTCAAACCCTGTCCTCTGTCGTGGTTCAGTTCGTAGCTACAACAGGGAATGTTCCACCATACAAAAACAAACCATCAGTCAAACCCTGTCCTCTGTCGTGGTACAGTTCGTAGCTACAACAGGGAATGTTCCACCATACAAAAACAAACCATCAGTCAAACCCTGTCCTCTGTCGTGGTTCAGTTCGTAGCTACAACAGGGAATGTTCCACCATACAAAAACAAACCATCAGTCAAACCCTGTCCTCTGTCGTGGTTCAGTTCGTAGCTACAACAGGGAATGTTCCACCATACAAAAACAAACCATCAGTCAAACCCTGTCCTCTGTCGTGGTACAGTTCGTAGCTACAACAGGGAATGTTCCACCATACAAAAACAAACCATCAGTCAAACCCTGTCCTCTGTCGTGGTTCAGTTCGTAGCTACAACAGGGAATGTTCCACCATACAAAAACAAACCATCAGTCAAACCCTGTCCTCTGTCGTGGTTCAGTTCGTAGCTACAACAGGGAATGTTCCACCATACAAAAACAAACCATCAGTCAAACCCTGTCCTCTGTCGTGGTTCAGTTCGTAGCTACAACAGGGAATGTTCCACCATACAAAAACAAACCATCAGTCAAACCCTGTCCTCTGTCGTGGTTCAGTTCGTAGCTACAACAGGGAATGTTCCACCATACAAAAACAAACCATCAGTCAAACCCTGTCCTGTGTCGTGGTACAGTTCGTAGCTACAACAGGGAATGTTCCACCATACAAAAACAAACCATCAGTCAAACCCTGTCCTCTGTCGTGGTTCAGTTCGTAGCTACAACAGGGAATGTTCCACCATACAAAAACAAACCATCAGTCAAACCCTGTCCTCTGTCGTGGTACAGTTCATACAGGGAATGTTCCACCATACAAAAACAAACCATCAGTCAAACCCTGTCCTCTGTCGTGGTTCAGTTCGTAGCTACACGAGGGAATGTTCCACCATACAAAAACAAACCATCAGTCAAACCCTGTCCTCTGTCGTGGTTCAGTTCGTAGCTACAACAGGGAATGTTCCACCATACAAAAACAAACCATCAGTCAAACCCTGTCCTCTGTCGTGGTACAGTTCGTAGCTACAACAGGGAATGTTCCACCATACAAAAACAAACCATCAGTCAAACCCTGTCCTCTGTCGTGGTTCAGTTCGTAGCTACAACAGGGAATGTTCCACCATACAAAAGCAAACCATCAGTCAAACCCTGTCCTCTGTCGTGGTTCAGTTCGTAGCTACAACAGGGAATGTTCCACCATACAGAAACAAACCATCAGTCAAACCCTGTCCTCTGTCGTGGTTCAGTTCGTAGCTACAACAGGGAATGTTCCACCATACAGAAACAAACCATCAGTCAAACCCTGTCCTCTGTCGTGGTTCAGTTCGTAGCTACAACAGGGAATGTTCCACCATACACAAACAAACCATCAGTCAAATCCTGTCCTCTGTCGTGGTTCAGTTCGTAGCCACAACAGGGAATGTTCCACCATACAAAAACAAACCATCAGTCAAACCCTGTCCTCTGTCGTGGTTCAGTTCGTAGTTACAACAGGGAATGTTCCACCATACAAAAACAAACCATCAGTCAAACCCTGTCCTCTGTCGTGGTTCAGTTCGTAGTTACAACAGGGAATGTTCCACCATACAAAAACAAACCATCAGTCAAACCCTGTCCTCTGTCGTGGTTCAGTTCGTAGTTACAACAGGGAATGTTCCACCATACAAAAACAAACCATCAGTCAAACCCTGTCCTCTGTCGTGGTTCAGTTCGTAGCTACAACAGGGAATGTTCCACCATACAAAAACAAACCATCAGTCAAACCCTGTCCTCTGTCGTGGTTCAGTTCGTAGTTACAACAGGGAATGTTCCACCATACAAAAACAAACCATCAGTCAAACCCTGTCCTCTGTCGTGGTTCAGTTCGTAGTTACAACAGGGAATGTTCCACCATACAAAAACAAACCATCAGTCAAACCCTGTCCTCTGTCGTGGTTCAGTTCGTAGCTACAACAGGGAATGTTCCACCATACAAAAACAAACCATCAGTCAAACCCTGTCCTCTGTCGTGGTTCAGTTCGTAGCTACAACAGGGAATGTTCCACCATACAAAAACAAACCATCAGTCAAACCCTGTCCTCTGTCGTGGTTCAGTTCGTAGCTACAACAGGGAATGTTCCACCATACAAAAACAAACCATCAGTCAAACCCTGTCCTCTGTCGTGGTTCAGTTCGTAGCTACAACAGGGAATGTTCCACCATACAAAAACAAACCATCAGTCAAACCCTGTCCTCTGTCGTGGTTCAGTTCGTAGCTACAACAGGGAATGTTCCACCATACAAAAACAAACCATCAGTCAAACCCTGTCCTCTGTCGTGGTTCAGTTCGTAGCTACAACAGGGAATGTTCCACCATACAAAAACAAACCATCAGTCAAACCCTGTCCTCTGTCGTGGTTCAGTTCGTAGCTACAACAGGGAATGTTCCACCATACAAAAACAAACCATCAGTCAAACCCTGTCCTCTGTCGTGGTTCAGTTCGTAGCTACAACAGGGAATGTTCCACCATACAAAAACAAACCATCAGTCAAACCCTGTCCTCTGTCGTGGTACAGTTCGTAGCTACAACAGGGAATGTTCCACCATACAAAAACAAACCATCAGTCAAACCCTGTCCTCTGTCGTGGTTCAGTTCGTAGCTACAACAGGGAATGTTCCACCATACAAAAACAAACCATCAGTCAAACCCTGTCCTCTGTCGTGGTTCAGTTCGTAGCTACAACAGGGAATGTTCCACCATACAAAAACAAACCATCAGTCAAACCCTGTCCTCTGTCGTGGTTCAGTTCGTAGCTACAACAGGGAATGTTCCACCATACAAAAACAAACCATCAGTCAAACCCTGTCCTCTGTCGTGGTTCAGTTCGTAGCTACAACAGGGAATGTTCCACCATACAAAAACAAACCATCAGTCAAACCCTGTCCTCTGTCGTGGTACAGTTCGTAGCTACAACAGGGAATGTTCCACCATACAAAAACAAACCATCAGTCAAACCCTGTCCTCTGTCGTGGTTCAGTTCGTAGCTACAACAGGGAATGTTCCACCATACAAAAACAAACCATCAGTCAAACCCTGTCCTCTGTCGTGGTACAGTTTGTACAGGGAATGTTCCACCATACAAAAACAAACCATCAGTCAAACCCTGTCCTCTGTCGTGGTTCAGTTCGTAGCTACACGAGGGAATGTTCCACCATACAAAAACAAACCATCAGTCAAACCCTGTCCTCTGTCGTGGTTCAGTTCGTAGCTACAACAGGGAATGTTCCACCATACAAAAACAAACCATCAGTCAAACCCTGTCCTCTGTCGTGGTACAGTTCGTAGCTACAACAGGGAATGTTCCACCATACAAAAACAAACCATCAATGAAACCCTGTCCTCTGTCGTGGTTCAGTTCGTAGCTACAACAGGGAATGTTCCACCATACAAAAACAAACCATCAGTCAAACCCTGTCCTCTGTCGTGGTTCAGTTCGTAGCTACAACAGGGAATGTTCCACCATACAGAAACAAACCATCAGTCAAACCCTGTCGTCTGTCGTGGTTCAGTTCGTAGCTACAACAGGGAATGTTCCACCATACAGAAACAAACCATCAGTCAAACCCTGTCCTCTGTCGTGGTTCAGTTCGTAGCTACAACAGGGAATGTTCCACCATACAAAAACAAACCATCAGTCAAACCCTGTCCTCTGTCGTGGTTCAGTTCGTAGCTACAACAGGGAATGTTCCACCATACAAAAACAAACCATCAGTCAAACCCTGTCCTCTGTCGTGGTTCAGTTCGTAGCTACAACAGGGAATGTTCCACCATACAAAAACAAACCATCAGTCAAACCCTGTCCTCTGTCGTGGTTCAGTTCGTAGCTACAACAGGGAATGTTCCACCATACAAAAACAAACCATCAGTCAAACCCTGTCCTCTGTCGTGGTTCAGTTCGTAGCTACAACAGGGAATGTTCCACCATACAAAAACAAACCATCAGTCAAACCCTGTCCTCTGTCGTGGTTCAGTTCGTAGCTACAACAGGGAATGTTCCACCATACAAAAACAAACCATCAGTCAAACCCTGTCCTCTGTCGTGGTTCAGTTCGTAGCTACAACAGAGAATGTTCCACCATACAAAAACAAACCATCAGTCAAACCCTGTCCTCTGTCGTGGTTCAGTTCGTAGCTACAACAGGGAATGTTCCACCATACAAAAACAAACCATCAGTCAAACCCTGTCCTCTGTCGTGGTTCAGTTCGTAGCTACAACAGGGAATGTTCCACCATACAAAAACAAACCATCAGTCAAACCCTGTCCTCTGTCGTGGTTCAGTTCGTAGCTACAACAGGGAATGTTCCACCATACAAAAACAAACCATCAGTCAAACCCTGTCCTCTGTCGTGGTTCAGTTCGTAGCTACAACAGGGAATGTTCCACCATACAAAAACAAACCATCAGTCAAACCCTGTCCTCTGTCGTGGTTCAGTTCGTAGCTACAACAGGGAATGTTCCACCATACAAAAACAAACCATCAGTCAAACCCTGTCCTCTGTCGTGGTACAGTTCGTAGCTACAACAGGGAATGTTCCACCATACAAAAACAAACCATCAGTCAAACCCTGTCCTCTGTCGTGGTTCAGTTCGTAGCTACAACAGGGAATGTTCCACCATACAAAAACAAACCATCAGTCAAACCCTGTCCTCTGTCGTGGTTCAGTTCGTAGCTACAACAGGGAATGTTCCACCATACAAAAACAAACCATCAGTCAAACCCTGTCCTCTGTCGTGGTTCAGTTCGTAGCTACAACAGGGAATGTTCCACCATACAAAAACAAACCATCAGTCAAACCCTGTCCTCTGTCGTGGTACAGTTCGTAGCTACAACAGGGAATGTTCCACCATACAAAAACAAACCATCAGTCAAACCCTGTCCTCTGTCGTGGTTCAGTTCGTAGCTACAACAGGGAATGTTCCACCATACAAAAACAAACCATCAGTCAAACCCTGTCCTCTGTCGTGGTACAGTTCGTACAGGGAATGTTCCACCATACAAAAACAAACCATCAGTCAAACCCTGTCCTCTGTCGTGGTTCAGTTCGTAGCTACACGAGGGAATGTTCCACCATACAAAAACAAACCATCAGTCAAACCCTGTCCTCTGTCGTGGTTCAGTTCGTAGCTACAACAGGGAATGTTCCACCATACAAAAACAAACCATCAGTCAAACCCTGTCCTCTGTCGTGGTACAGTTCGTAGCTACAACAGGGAATGTTCCACCATACAAAAACAAACCATCAATCAAACCCTGTCCTCTGTCGTGGTTCAGTTCGTAGCTACAACAGGGAATGTTCCACCATACAAAAACAAACCATCAGTCAAACCCTGTCCTCTGTCGTGGTTCAGTTCGTAGCTACAACAGGGAATGTTCCACCATACAGAAACAAACCATCAGTCAAACCCTGTCCTCTGTCGTGGTTCAGTTCGTAGCTACAACAGGGAATGTTCCACCATACAGAAACAAACCATCAGTCAAACCCTGTCCTCTGTCGTGGTTCAGTTCGTAGCTACAACAGGGAATGTTCCACCATACAAAAACAAACCATCAGTCAAACCCTGTCCTCTGTCGTGGTTCAGTTCGTAGCTACAACAGGGAATGTTCCACCATACAAAAACAAACCATCAGTCAAACCCTGTCCTCTGTCGTGGTTCAGTTCGTAGCTACAACAGGGAATGTTCCACCATACAAAAACAAACCATCAGTCAAACCCTGTCCTCTGTCGTGGTTCAGTTCGTAGCTACAACAGGGAATGTTCCACCATACAAAAACAAACCATCAGTCAAACCCTGTCCTCTGTCGTGGTTCAGTTCGTAGCTACAACAGGGAATGTTCCACCATACAGAAACAAACCATCAGTCAAACCCTGTCCTCTGTCGTGGTTCAGTTCGTAGCTACAACAGGGAATGTTCCACCATACAAAAACAAACCATCAGTCAAACCCTGTCCTCTGTCGTGGTTCAGTTCGTAGCTACAACAGGGAATGTTCCACCATACAGAAACAAACCATCAGTCAAACCCTGTCCTCTGTCGTGGTTCAGTTCGTAGCTACAACAGGGAATGTTCCACCATACACAAACAAACCATCAGTCAAACCCTGTCCTCTGTCGTGGTTCAGTTCGTAGCTACAACAGGGAATGTTCCACCATACAGAAACAAACCATCAGTCAAACCCTGTCCTCTGTCGTGGTTCAGTTCGTAGCTACAACAGGGAATGTTCCACCATACAAAAACAAACCATCAGTCAAACCCTGTCCTCTGTCGTGGTTCAGTTCGTAGCTACAACAGGGAATGTTCCACCATACAAAAACAAACCATCAGCCAAACCCTGTCCTCTATCGTGGTTCAGTTCGTAGCTACAACAGGGAATGTTCCACCATACAAAAACAAACCATCAGTCAAACCCTGTCCTCTGTCGTGGTTCAGTTCGTAGCTACAACAGGGAATGTTCCACCATACAAAAACAAACCATCAGTCAAACCCTGTCCTCTGTCGTGGTTCAGTTCGTAGCTACAACAGGGAATGTTCCACCATACAAAAACAAACCATCAGGCAAACCCTGTCCTCTGTCGTGGTTCAGTTCGTAGCTACAACAGGGAATGTTCCACCATACAAAAACAAACCATCAGTCAAACCCTGTCCTCTGTCGTGGTTCAGTTCGTAGCTACAACAGGGAATGTTCCACCATACAAAAACAAACCATCAGTCAAACCCTGTCCTCTGTCGTGGTTCAGTTCGTAGCTACAACAGGGAATGTTCCACCATACAAAAACAAACCATCAGTCAAACCCTGTCCTCTGTCGTGGTTCAGTTCGTAGCTACAACAGGGAATGTTCCACCATACAAAAACAAACCATCAGTCAAACCCCGTCCTCTGTCATGGTTCAGTTCGTAGCTACAACAGGGAATGTCCCACCATACAAAAACAAACCATCAGTCAAACCCTGTCCTCTGTCATGGTTCAGTTCGTAGCTACAACAGGGAATGTCCCACCATACAAAAACAAACCATCAGTCAAACCCTGTCCTCTGTCGTGGTTCAGTTCGTAGCTACAACAGGGAATGTTCCACCATACAAAAACAAACCATCAGTCAAACCCTGTCCTCTGTCGTGGTTCAGTTCGTAGCTACAACAGGGAATGTTCCACCATACAGAAACAAACCATCAGTCAAACCCTGTCCTCTGTCGTGGTTCAGTTCGTAGCTACAACAGGGAATGTCCCACCATACAAAAACAAACCATCAGTCAAACCCTGTCCTCTGTCGTGGTTCAGTTCGTAGCTACAACAGGGAATGTTCCACCATACAGAAACAAACCATCAGTCAAACCCTGTCCTCTGTCGTGGTTCAGTTCGTAGCTACAACAGGGAATGTTCCACCATACAAAAACAAACCATCAGTCAAACCCTGTCCTCTGTCGTGGTTCAGTTCGTAGCTACAACAGGGAATGTTCCACCATACAAAAACAAACCATCAGTCAAACCCTGTCCTCTGTCATGGTTCAGTTCGTAGCTACAACAGGGAATGTTCCACCATACAAAAACAAACCATCAGTCAAACCCTGTCCTCTGTCGTGGTTCAGTTCGTAGCTACAACAGGGAATGTTCCACCATACAAAAACAAACCATCAGTCAAACCCTGTCCTCTGTCGTGGTACAGTTCGTAGCTACAACAGGGAATGTTCCACCATACAAAAACAAACCATCAGTCAAACCCTGTCCTCTGTCGTGGTACAGTTCGTAGCTACAACAGGGAATGTTCCACCATACAGAAACAAACCATCAGTCAAACCCTGTCCTCTGTCGTGGTTCAGTTCGTAGCTACAACAGGGAATGTTCCACCATACAAAAACAAACCATCAGTCAAACCCTGTCCTCTGTCGTGGTTCAGTTCGTAGCTACAACAGGGAATGTTCCACCATACAAAAACAAACCATCAGTCAAACCCTGTCCTCTGTCGTGGTTCAGTTCGTAGCTACAACAGGGAATGTTCCACCATACAAAAACAAACCATCAGTCAAACCCTGTCCTCTGTCGTGGTACAGTTCGTAGCTACAACAGGGAATGTTCCACCATACAAAAACAAACCATCAGTCAAACCCTGTCCTCTGTCGTGGTACAGTTCGTAGCTACAACAGGGAATGTTCCACCATACAAAAACAAACCATCAGTCAAACCCTGTCCTCTGTCGTGGTACAGTTCGTAGCTACAACAGGGAATGTTCCACCATACAGAAACAAACCATCAGTCAAACCCTGTCCTCTGTCGTGGTTCAGTTCGTAGCTACAACAGGGAATGTTCCACCATACAAAAACAAACCATCAGTCAAACCCTGTCCTCTGTCATGGTTCAGTTCGTAGCTACAACAGGGAATGTTCCACCATACAAAAACAAACCATCAGTCAAACCCTGTCCTCTGTCATGGTTCAGTTCGTAGCTACAACAGGGAATGTTCCACCATACAAAAACAAACCATCAGTCAAACCCTGTCCTCTGTCGTGGTTCAGTTCGTAGCTACAACAGGGAATGTTCCACCATACAAAAACAAACCATCAGTCAAATCCTGTCCGCTGTCATGGTTCAGTTCGTAGCTACAACAGGGAATGTTCCACCATACAAAAAGAAACCATCAGTCAAATCCTGTCCTCTGTCGTGGTTCAGTTCGTAGCCACAACAGGGAATGTTCCACCATACAAAAACAAACCATCAGTCAAACCCTGTCCTCTGTCGTGGTTCAGTTCGTAGTTACAACAGGGAATGTTCCACCATACAAAAACAAACCATCAGTCAAACCCTGTCCTCTGTCGTGGTTCAGTTCGTAGTTACAACAGGGAATGTTCCACCATACAAAAACAAACCATCAGTCAAACCCTGTCCTCTGTCGTGGTTCAGTTCGTAGTTACAACAGGGAATGTTCCACCATACAAAAACAAACCATCAGTCAAACCCTGTCCTCTGTCGTGGTTCAGTTCGTAGCTACAACAGGGAATGTTCCACCATACAAAAACAAACCATCAGTCAAACCCTGTCCTCTGTCGTGGTTCAGTTCGTAGTTACAACAGGGAATGTTCCACCATACAAAAACAAACCATCAGTCAAACCCTGTCCTCTGTCGTGGTTCAGTTCGTAGTTACAACAGGGAATGTTCCACCATACAAAAACAAACCATCAGTCAAACCCTGTCCTCTGTCGTGGTTCAGTTCGTAGCTACAACAGGGAATGTTCCACCATACAAAAACAAACCATCAGTCAAACCCTGTCCTCTGTCGTGGTTCAGTTCGTAGCTACAACAGGGAATGTTCCACCATACAAAAACAAACCATCAGTCAAACCCTGTCCTCTGTCGTGGTTCAGTTCGTAGCTACAACAGGGAATGTTCCACCATACAAAAACAAACCATCAGTCAAACCCTGTCCTCTGTCGTGGTTCAGTTCGTAGCTACAACAGGGAATGTTCCACCATACAAAAACAAACCATCAGTCAAACCCTGTCCTCTGTCGTGGTTCAGTTCGTAGCTACAACAGGGAATGTTCCACCATACAAAAACAAACCATCAGTCAAACCCTGTCCTCTGTCGTGGTTCAGTTCGTAGCTACAACAGGGAATGTTCCACCATACAAAAACAAACCATCAGTCAAATCCTGTCCGCTGTCATGGTTCAGTTCGTAGCCACAACAGGGAATGTTCCACCATACAAAAACAAACCATCAGTCAAATCCTGTCCTCTGTCGTGGTTCAGTTCGTAGCCACAACAGGGAATGTTCCACCATACAAAAACAAACCATCAGTCAAACCCTGTCCTCTGTCGTGGTTCAGTTCGTAGTTACAACAGGGAATGTTCCACCATACAAAAACAAACCATCAGTCAAACCCTGTCCTCTGTCGTGGTTCAGTTCGTAGTTACAACAGGGAATGTTCCACCATACAAAAACAAACCATCAGTCAAACCCTGTCCTCTGTCGTGGTTCAGTTCGTAGTTACAACAGGGAATGTTCCACCATACAAAAACAAACCATCAGTCAAACCCTGTCCTCTGTCGTGGTTCAGTTCGTAGCTACAACAGGGAATGTTCCACCATACAAAAACAAACCATCAGTCAAACCCTGTCCTCTGTCGTGGTTCAGTTCGTAGTTACAACAGGGAATGTTCCACCATACAAAAACAAACCATCAGTCAAACCCTGTCCTCTGTCGTGGTTCAGTTCGTAGTTACAACAGGGAATGTTCCACCATACAAAAACAAACCATCAGTCAAACCCTGTCCTCTGTCGTGGTTCAGTTCGTAGCTACAACAGGGAATGTTCCACCATACAAAAACAAACCATCAGTCAAACCCTGTCCTCTGTCGTGGTTCAGTTCGTAGCTACAACAGGGAATGTTCCACCATACAAAAACAAACCATCAGTCAAACCCTGTCCTCTGTCGTGGTTCAGTTCGTAGCTACAACAGGGAATGTTCCACCATACAAAAACAAACCATCAGTCAAACCCTGTCCTCTGTCGTGGTTCAGTTCGTAGCTACAACAGGGAATGTTCCACCATACAAAAACAAACCATCAGTCAAACCCTGTCCTCTGTCGTGGTTCAGTTCGTAGCTACAACAGGGAATGTTCCACCATACAAAAACAAACCATCAGTCAAACCCTGTCCTCTGTCGTGGTTCAGTTCGTAGCTACAACAGGGAATGTTCCACCATACAAAAACAAACCATCAGTCAAACCCTGTCCTCTGTCGTGGTTCAGTTCGTAGCTACAACAGGGAATGTTCCACCATACAAAAACAAACCATCAGTCAAACCCTGTCCTCTGTCGTGGTTCAGTTCGTAGCTACAACAGGGAATGTTCCACCATACAAAAACAAACCATCAGTCAAACCCTGTCCTCTGTCGTGGTACAGTTCGTAGCTACAACAGGGAATGTTCCACCATACAAAAACAAACCATCAGTCAAACCCTGTCCTCTGTCGTGGTTCAGTTCGTAGCTACAACAGGGAATGTTCCACCATACAAAAACAAACCATCAGTCAAACCCTGTCCTCTGTCGTGGTTCAGTTCGTAGCTACAACAGGGAATGTTCCACCATACAAAAACAAACCATCAGTCAAACCCTGTCCTCTGTCGTGGTTCAGTTCGTAGCTACAACAGGGAATGTTCCACCATACAAAAACAAACCATCAGTCAAACCCTGTCCTCTGTCGTGGTTCAGTTCGTAGCTACAACAGGGAATGTTCCACCATACAAAAACAAACCATCAGTCAAACCCTGTCCTGTGTCGTGGTACAGTTCGTAGCTACAACAGGGAATGTTCCACCATACAAAAACAAACCATCAGTCAAACCCTGTCCTCTGTCGTGGTTCAGTTCGTAGCTACAACAGGGAATGTTCCACCATACAAAAACAAACCATCAGTCAAACCCTGTCCTCTGTCGTGGTACAGTTCATACAGGGAATGTTCCACCATACAAAAACAAACCATCAGTCAAACCCTGTCCTCTGTCGTGGTTCAGTTCGTAGCTACACGAGGGAATGTTCCACCATACAAAAACAAACCATCAGTCAAACCCTGTCCTCTGTCGTGGTTCAGTTCGTAGCTACAACAGGGAATGTTCCACCATACAAAAACAAACCATCAGTCAAACCCTGTCCTCTGTCGTGGTACAGTTCGTAGCTACAACAGGGAATGTTCCACCATACAAAAACAAACCATCAGTCAAACCCTGTCCTCTGTCGTGGTTCAGTTCGTAGCTACAACAGGGAATGTTCCACCATACAAAAGCAAACCATCAGTCAAACCCTGTCCTCTGTCGTGGTTCAGTTCGTAGCTACAACAGGGAATGTTCCACCATACAGAAACAAACCATCAGTCAAACCCTGTCCTCTGTCGTGGTTCAGTTCGTAGCTACAACAGGGAATGTTCCACCATACAGAAACAAACCATCAGTCAAACCCTGTCCTCTGTCGTGGTTCAGTTCGTAGCTACAACAGGGAATGTTCCACCATACAGAAACAAACCATCAGTCAAACCCTGTCCTCTGTCGTGGTTCAGTTCGTAGCTACAACAGGGAATGTTCCACCATACAGAAACAAACCATCAGTCAAACCCTGTCCTCTGTCGTGGTTCAGTTCGTAGCTACAACAGGGAATGTTCCACCATACAAAAACAAACCATCAGTCAAACCCTGTCCTCTGTCGTGGTTCAGTTCGTAGCTACAACAGGGAATGTTCCACCATACCAAAACAAACCATCAGTCAAACCCTGTCCTCTGTCGTGGTTCAGTTCGTAGCTACAACAGGGAATGTTCCACCATACAGAAACAAACCATCAGTCAAACCCTGTCCTCTGTCGTGGTTCAGTTCGTAGCTACAACAGGGAATGTCCCACCATACAAAAACAAACCATCAGTCAAACCCTGTCCTCTGTCGTGGTTCAGTTCGTAGCTACAACAGGGAATGTTCCACCATACAGAAACAAACCATCAGTCAAACCCTGTCCTCTGTCGTGGTTCAGTTCGTAGCTACAACAGGGAATGTTCCACCATACAAAAACAAACCATCAGTCAAACCCTGTCCTCTGTCGTGGTTCAGTTCGTAGCTACAACAGGGAATGTTCCACCATACAAAAACAAACCATCAGTCAAACCCTGTCCTCTATCGTGGTTCAGTTCGTAGCTACAACAGGGAATGTTCCACCATACAAAAACAAACCATCAGTCAAACCCTGTCCTCTGTCGTGGTTCAGTTCGTAGCTACAACAGGGAATGTTCCACCATACAAAAACAAACCATCAGTCAAACCCTGTCCTCTGTCGTGGTTCAGTTCGTAGCTACAACAGGGAATGTTCCACCATACAAAAACAAACCATCAGGCAAACCCTGTCCTCTGTCGTGGTTCAGTTCGTAGCTACAACAGGGAATGTTCCACCATACAAAAACAAACCATCAGTCAAACCCTGTCCTCTGTCGTGGTTCAGTTCGCAGCTACAACAGGGAATGTTCCACCATACAAAAACAAACCATCAGTCAAACCCTGTCCTCTGTCGTGGTTCAGTTCGTAGCTACAACAGGGAATGTTCCACCATACAAAAACAAACCATCAGTCAAACCCTGTCCTCTGTCGTGGTTCAGTTCGTAGCTACAACAGGGAATGTTCCACCATACAAAAACAAACCATCAGTCAAACCCCGTCCTCTGTCATGGTTCAGTTCGTAGCTACAACAGGGAATGTCCCACCATACAAAAACAAACCATCAGTCAAACCCTGTCCTCTGTCGTGGTTCAGTTCGTAGCTACAACAGGGAATGTTCCACCATACAAAAACAAACCATCAGTCAAACCCTGTCCTCTGTCGTGGTACAGTTCGTAGCTACAACAGGGAATGTTCCACCATACAAAAACAAACCATCAGTCAAACCCTGTCCTCTGTCGTGGTACAGTTCGTAGCTACAACAGGGAATGTTCCACCATACAGAAACAAACCATCAGTCAAACCCTGTCCTCTGTCGTGGTACAGTTCGTAGCTACAACAGGGAATGTTCCACCATACAGAAACAAACCATCAGTCAAACCCTGTCCTCTGTCGTGGTTCAGTTCGTAGCTACAACAGGGAATGTTCCACCATACAAAAACAAACCATCAGTCAAACCCTGTCCTCTGTCATGGTTCAGTTCGTAGCTACAACAGGGAATGTTCCACCATACAAAAACAAACCATCAGTCAAACCCTGTCCTCTGTCATGGTTCAGTTCGTAGCTACAACAGGGAATGTTCCACCATACAAAAACAAACCATCAGTCAAACCCTGTCCTCTGTCGTGGTTCAGTTCGTAGCTACAACAGGGAATGTTCCACCATACAAAAACAAACCATCAGTCAAACCCTGTCCTCTGTCGTTGTACAGTTCGTAGCTACAACAGGGAATGTTCCACCATACAAAAACAAACCATCAGTCAAACCCTGTCCTCTGTCGTGGTACAGTTCGTAGCTACAACAGGGAATGTTCCACCATACAGAAACAAACCATCAGTCAAACCCTGTCCTCTGTCGTGGTTCAGTTCGTAGCTACAACAGGGAATGTTCCACCATACAAAAACAAACCATCAGTCAAACCCTGTCCTCTGTCGTGGTTCAGTTCGTAGCTACAACAGGGAATGTTCCACCATACAAAAACAAACCATCAGTCAAACCCTGTCCTCTGTCATGGTTCAGTTCGTAGCTACAACAGGGAATGTTCCACCATACAAAAACAAACCATCAGTCAAACCCTGTCCTCTGTCGTGGTTCAGTTCGTAGCTACAACAGGGAATGTTCCACCATACAAAAACAAACGATCAGTCAAATCCTGTCCTCTGTCATGGTTCAGTTCGTAGCTACAACAGGGAATGTTCCACCATACAAAAACAAACCATCAGTCAAACCCTGTCCTCTGTCGTGGTTCAGTTCGTAGCCACAACAGGGAATGTTCCACCATACAAAAACAAACCATCAGTCAAACCCTGTCCTCTGTCGTGGTTCAGTTCGTAGTTACAACAGGGAATGTTCCACCATACAAAAACAAACCATCAGTCAAACCCTGTCCTCTGTCGTGGTTCAGTTCGTAGTTACAACAGGGAATGTTCCACTATACAAAAACAAACCATCAGTCAAACCCTGTCCTCTGTCGTGGTTCAGTTCGTAGTTACAACAGGGAATGTTCCACCATACAAAAACAAACCATCAGTCAAACCCTGTCCTCTGTCGTGGTTCAGTTCGTAGCTACAACAGGGAATGTTCCACCATACAAAAACAAACCATCAGTCAAACCCTGTCCTCTGTCGTGGTTCAGTTCGTAGTTACAACAGGGAATGTTCCACCATACAAAAACAAACCATCAGTCAAACCCTGTCCTCTGTCGTGGTTCAGTTCGTAGTTACAACAGGGAATGTTCCACCATACAAAAACAAACCATCAGTCAAACCCTGTCCTCTGTCGTGGTTCAGTTCGTAGCTACAACAGGGAATGTTCCACCATACAAAAACAAACCATCAGTCAAACCCTGTCCTCTGTCGTGGTTCAGTTCGTAGCTACAACAGGGAATGTTCCACCATACAAAAACAAACCATCAGTCAAACCCTGTCCTCTGTCGTGGTTCAGTTCGTAGCTACAACAGGGAATGTTCCACCATACAAAAACAAACCATCAGTCAAACCCTGTCCTCTGTCGTGGTTCAGTTCGTAGCTACAACAGGGAATGTTCCACCATACAAAAACAAACCATCAGTCAAACCCTGTCCTCTGTCGTGGTTCAGTTCGTAGCTACAACAGGGAATGTTCCACCATACAAAAACAAACCATCAGTCAAACCCTGTCCTCTGTCGTGGTTCAGTTCGTAGCTACAACAGGGAATGTTCCACCATACAAAAACAAACCATCAGTCAAACCCTGTCCTCTGTCGTGGTTCAGTTCGTAGCTACAACAGGGAATGTTCCACCATACAAAAACAAACCATCAGTCAAACCCTGTCCTCTGTCGTGGTTCAGTTCGTAGCTACAACAGGGAATGTTCCACCATACAAAAACAAACCATCAGTCAAACCCTGTCCTCTGTCGTGGTTCAGTTCGTAGCTACAACAGGGAATGTTCCACCATACAAAAACAAACCATCAGTCAAACCCTGTCCTCTGTCGTGGTTCAGTTCGTAGCTACAACAGGGAATGTTCCACCATACAAAAACAAACCATCAGTCAAACCCTGTCCTCTGTCGTGGTTCAGTTCGTAGCTACAACAGGGAATGTTCCACCATACAAAAACAAACCATCAGTCAAACCCTGTCCTCTGTCGTGGTTCAGTTCGTAGCTACAACAGGGAATGTTCCACCATACAAAAACAAACCATCAGTCAAACCCTGTCCTCTGTCGTGGTACAGTTCGTAGCTACAACAGGGAATGTTCCACCATACAAAAACAAACCATCAGTCAAACCCTGTCCTCTGTCGTGGTTCAGTTCGTAGCTACAACAGGGAATGTTCCACCATACAAAAACAAACCATCAGTCAAACCCTGTCCTCTGTCGTGGTTCAGTTCGTAGCTACAACAGGGAATGTTCCACCATACAAAAACAAACCATCAGTCAAACCCTGTCCTCTGTCGTGGTTCAGTTCGTAGCTACAACAGGGAATGTTCCACCATACAAAAACAAACCATCAGTCAAACCCTGTCCTCTGTCGTGGTTCAGTTCGTAGCTACAACAGGGAATGTTCCACCATACAAAAACAAACCATCAGTCAAACCCTGTCCTCTGTCGTGGTTCAGTTCGTAGCTACAACAGGGAATGTTCCACCATACAAAAACAAACCATCAGTCAAACCCTGTCCTCTGTCGTGGTTCAGTTCGTAGCTACAACAGGGAATGTTCCACCATACAAAAACAAACCATCAGTCAAACCCTGTCCTCTGTCGTGGTTCAGTTCGTAGCTACAACAGGGAATGTTCCACCATACAAAAACAAACCATCAGTCAAACCCTGTCCTCTGTCGTGGTACAGTTCGTAGCTACAACAGGGAATGTTCCACCATACAAAAACAAACCATCAGTCAAACCCCGTCCTCTGTCGTGGTTCAGTTCGTAGCTACAACAGGGAATGTTCCACCATACAAAAACAAACCATCAGTCAAACCCCGTCCTCTGTCGTGGTTCAGTTCGTAGCTACAACAGGGAATGTTCCACCATACAAAAACAAACCATCAGTCAAACCCCGTCCTCTGTCATGGTTCAGTTCGTAGCTACAACAGGGAATGTCCCACCATACAAAAACAAACCATCAGTCAAACCCTGTCCTCTGTCGTGGTTCAGTTCGTAGCTACAACAGGGAATGTTCCACCATACAAAAACAAACCATCAGTCAAACCCTGTCCTCTGTCGTGGTACAGTTCGTAGCTACAACAGGGAATGTTCCACCATACAAAAACAAACCATCAGTCAAACCCTGTCCTCTGTCGTGGTACAGTTCGTAGCTACAACAGGGAATGTTCCACCATACAGAAACAAACCATCAGTCAAACCCTGTCCTCTGTCGTGGTTCAGTTCGTAGCTACAACAGGGAATGTTCCACCATACAAAAACAAACCATCAGTCAAACCCTGTCCTCTGTCGTGGTTCAGTTCGTAGCTACAACAGGGAATGTTCCACCATACAAAAACAAACCATCAGTCAAACCCTGTCCTCTATCGTGGTTCAGTTCGTAGCTACAACAGGGAATGTTCCACCATACAAAAACAAACCATCAGTCAAACCCTGTCCTCTGTCGTGGTACAGTTCGTAGCTACAACAGGGAATGTTCCACCATACAGAAACAAACCATCAGTCAAACCCTGTCCTCTGTCGTGGTTCAGTTCGTAGCTACAACAGGGAATGTTCCACCATACAAAAACAAACCATCAGTCAAACCCTGTCCTCTGTCATGGTTCAGTTCGTAGCTACAACAGGGAATGTTCCACCATACAAAAACAAACCATCAGTCAAACCCTGTCCTCTGTCATGGTTCAGTTCGTAGCTACAACAGGGAATGTTCCACCATACAAAAACAAACCATCAGTCAAACCCTGTCCTCTGTCGTGGTTCAGTTCGTAGCTACAACAGGGAATGTTCCACCATACAAAAACAAACCATCAGTCAAACCCTGTCCTCTGTCGTGGTACAGTTCGTAGCTACAACAGGGAATGTTCCACCATACAAAAACAAACCATCAGTCAAACCCTGTCCTCTGTCGTGGTACAGTTCGTAGCTACAACAGGGAATGTTCCACCATACAGAAACAAACCATCAGTCAAACCCTGTCCTCTGTCGTGGTTCAGTTCGTAGCTACAACAGGGAATGTTCCACCATACAAAAACAAACCATCAGTCAAACCCTGTCCTCTGTCGTGGTTCAGTTCGTAGCTACAACAGGGAATGTTCCACCATACAAAAACAAACCATCAGTCAAACCCTGTCCTCTGTCGTGGTACAGTTCGTAGCTACAACAGGGAATGTTCCACCATACAAAAACAAACCATCAGTCAAACCCTGTCCTCTGTCGTGGTTCAGTTCGTAGCTACAACAGGGAATGTTCCACCATACAAAAACAAACCATCAGTCAAACCCTGTCCTCTGTCGTGGTTCAGTTCGTAGCTACAACAGGGAATGTTCCACCATACAAAAACAAACCATCAGTCAAACCCTGTCCTCTGTCGTGGTTCAGTTCGTAGCTACAACAGGGAATGTTCCACCATACAAAAACAAACCATCAGTCAAACCCTGTCCTCTGTCGTGGTTCAGTTCGTACCTACAACAGGGAATGTTCCACCATACAAAAACAAACCATCAGTCAAACCCTGTCCTCTGTCGTGGTTCAGTTCGTAGCTACAACAGGGAATGTTCCACCATACAAAAACAAACCATCAGTCAAACCCTGTCCTCTGTCGTGGTTCAGTTCGTAGCTACAACAGGGAATGTTCCACCATACAAAAACAAACCATCAGTCAAACCCTGTCCTCTGTCGTGGTACAGTTCGTAGCTACAACAGGGAATGTTCCACCATACAAAAACAAACCATCAGTCAAACCCTGTCCTCTGTCGTGGTTCAGTTCGTAGCTACAACAGGGAATGTTCCACCATACAAAAACAAACCATCAGTCAAACCCCGTCCTCTGTCGTGGTTCAGTTCGTAGCTACAACAGGGAATGTTCCACCATACAAAAACAAACCATCAGTCAAACCCCGTCCTCTGTCATGGTTCAGTTCGTAGCTACAACAGGGAATGTCCCACCATACAAAAACAAACCATCAGTCAAACCCTGTCCTCTGTCGTGGTTCAGTTCGTAGCTACAACAGGGAATGTTCCACCATACAAAAACAAACCATCAGTCAAACCCTGTCCTCTGTCGTGGTACAGTTCGTAGCTACAACAGGGAATGTTCCACCATACAAAAACAAACCATCAGTCAAACCCTGTCCTCTGTCGTGGTACAGTTCGTAGCTACAACAGGGAATGTTCCACCATACAGAAACAAACCATCAGTCAAACCCTGTCCTCTGTCGTGGTTCAGTTCGTAGCTACAACAGGGAATGTTCCACCATACAAAAACAAACCATCAGTCAAACCCTGTCCTCTGTCGTGGTTCAGTTCGTAGCTACAACAGGGAATGTTCCACCATACAAAAACAAACCATCAGTCAAACCCTGTCCTCTGTCATGGTTCAGTTCGTAGCTACAACAGGGAATGTTCCACCATACAAAAACAAACCATCAGTCAAACCCTGGCCTCTGTCGTGGTACAGTTCGTAGCTACAACAGGGAATGTTCCACCATACAGAAACAAACCATCAGTCAAACCCTGTCCTCTGTCGTGGTTCAGTTCGTAGCTACAACAGGGAATGTTCCACCATACAAAAACAAACCATCAGTCAAACCCTGTCCTCTGTTGTGGTTCAGTTCGTAGCTACAACAGGGAATGTTCCACCATACAAAAACAAACCATCAGTCAAACCCTGTCCTCTGTCGTGGTTCAGTTCGTAGCTACAACAGGGAATGTTCCACCATACAAAAACAAACCATCAGTCAAACCCTGTCCTCTGTCGTGGTACAGTTCGTAGCTACAACAGGGAATGTTCCACCATACAAAAACAAACCATCAGTCAAACCCTGTCCTCTGTCGTGGTTCAGTTCGTAGCTACAACAGGGAATGTTCCACCATACAAAAACAAACCATCAGTCAAACCCTGTCCTCTGTCGTGGTTCAGTTCGTAGCTACAACAGGGAATGTTCCACCATACAAAAACAAACCATCAGTCAAACCCTGTCCTCTGTCGTGGTTCAGTTCGTAGCTACAACAGGGAATGTTCCACCATACAAAAACAAACCATCAGTCAAACCCTGTCCTCTGTCGTGGTACAGTTCGTAGCTACAACAGGGAATGTTCCACCATACAAAAACAAACCATCAGTCAAACCCTGTCCTCTGTCGTGGTTCAGTTCGTAGCTACAACAGGGAATGTTCCACCATACAAAAACAAACCATCAGTCAAACCCTGTCCTCTGTCGTGGTTCAGTTCGTAGCTACAACAGGGAATGTTCCACCATACAAAAACAAACCATCAGTCAAACCCTGTCCTCTGTCGTGGTACAGTTCGTAGCTACAACAGGGAATGTTCCACCATACAAAAACAAACCATCAGTCAAACCCTGTCCTCTGTCGTGGTACAGTTCGTAGCTACAACAGGGAATGTTCCACCATACAGAAACAAACCATCAGTCAAACCCTGTCCTCTGTCGTGGTTCAGTTCGTAGCTACAACAGGGAATGTTCCACCATACAAAAACAAACCATCAGTCAAACCCTGTCCTCTGTCGTGGTTCAGTTCGTAGCTACAACAGGGAATGTTCCACCATACAAAAACAAACCATCAGTCAAACCCTGTCCTCTATCGTGGTTCAGTTCGTAGCTACAACAGGGAATGTTCCACCATACAAAAACAAACCATCAGTCAAACCCTGTCCTCTGTCGTGGTACAGTTCGTAGCTACAACAGGGAATGTTCCACCATACAAAAACAAACCATCAGTCAAACCCTGTCCTCTGTCGTGGTACAGTTCGTAGCTACAACAGGGAATGTTCCACCATACAGAAACAAACCATCAGTCAAACCCTGTCCTCTGTCGTGGTTCAGTTCGTAGCTACAACAGGGAATGTTCCACCATACAAAAACAAACCATCAGTCAAACCCTGTCCTCTGTCGTGGTTCAGTTCGTAGCTACAACAGGGAATGTTCCACCATACAAAAACAAACCATCAGTCAAACCCTGTCCTCTGTCATGGTTCAGTTCGTAGCTACAACAGGGAATGTTCCACCATACAAAAACAAACCATCAGTCAAACCCTGTCCTCTGTCATGGTTCAGTTCGTAGCTACAACAGGGAATGTTCCACCATACAAAAACAAACCATCAGTCAAACCCTGTCCTCTGTCGTGGTACAGTTCGTGGCTACAACAGGGAATGTTCCACCATACAAAAACAAACCATCAGTCAAACCCTGTCCTCTGTCGTGGTACAGTTCGTAGCTACAACAGGGAATGTTCCACCATACAGAAACAAACCATCAGTCAAACCCTGTCCTCTGTCGTGGTTCAGTTCGTAGCTACAACAGGGAATGTTCCACCATACAAAAACAAACCATCAGTCAAACCCTGTCCTCTGTCATGGTTCAGTTCGTAGCTACAACAGGGAATGTTCCACCATACAAAAACAAACCATCAGTCAAACCCTGTCCTCTGTCATGGTTCAGTTCGTAGCTACAACAGGGAATGTTCCACCATACAAAAATAAACCATCAGTCAAACCCTGTCCTCTGTCGTGGTTCAGTTCGTAGCTACAACAGGGAATGTTCCACCATACAAAAACAAACCATCAGTCAAATCCTGTCCGCTGTCGTGGTTCAGTTCGTAGCAACAACAGGGAATGTTCCACCATACAAAAACAAACCATCAGTCAAACCCTGTCCTCTGTCGTGGTTCAGTTCGTAGCCACAACAGGGAATGTTCCACCATACAAAAACAAACCATCAGTCAAACCCTGTCCTCTGTCGTGGTTCAGTTCGTAGCTACAACAGGGAATGTTCCACCATACAAAAACAAACCATCAGTCAAACCCTGTCCTCTGTCGTGGTTCAGTTCGTAGCTACAACAGGGAATGTTCCACCATACAAAAACAAACCATCAGTCAAACCCTGTCCTCTGTCGTGGTACAGTTCGTAGCTACAACAGGGAATGTTCCACCATACAAAAACAAACCATCAGTCAAACCCTGTCCTCTGTCGTGGTTCAGTTCGTAGCTACAACAGGGAATGTTCCACCATACAAAAACAAACCATCAGTCAAACCCTGTCCTCTGTCGTGGTTCAGTTCGTAGCTACAACAGGGAATGTTCCACCATACAAAAACAAACCATCAGTCAAACCCTGTCCTCTGTCGTGGTTCAGTTCGTAGCTACAACAGGGAATGTTCCACCATACAAAAACAAACCATCAGTCAAACCCTGTCCTCTGTCGTGGTTCAGTTCGTACCTACAACAGGGAATGTTCCACCATACAAAAACAAACCATCAGTCAAACACTGTCCTCTGTCGTGGTTCAGTTCGTAGCTACAACAGGGAATGTTCCACCATACAAAAACAAACCATCAGTCAAACCCTGTCCTCTGTCGTGGTTCAGTTCGTAGCTACAACAGGGAATGTTCCACGATACAAAAACAAACCATCAGTCAAACCCTGTCCTCTGTCGTGGTACAGTTCGTAGCTACAACAGGGAATGTTCCACCATACAAAAACAAACCATCAGTCAAACCCTGTCCTCTGTCGTGGTTCAGTTCGTAGCTACAACAGGGAATGTTCCACCATACAAAAACAAACCATCAGTCAAACCCCGTCCTCTGTCGTGGTTCAGTTCGTAGCTACAACAGGGAATGTTCCACCATACAAAAACAAACCATCAGTCAAACCCTGTCCTCTGTCGTGGTTCAGTTCGTAGCTACAACAGGGAATGTTCCACCATACAAAAACAAACCATCAGTCAAACCCTGTCCTCTGTCGTGGTACAGTTCGTAGCTACAACAGGGAATGTTCCACCATACAAAAACAAACCATCAGTCAAACCCTGTCCTCTGTCGTGGTTCAGTTCGTAGCTACAACAGGGAATGTTCCACCATACAAAAACAAACCATCAGTCAAACCCTGTCCTCTGTCGTGGTACAGTTCGTAGCTACAACAGGGAATGTTCCACCATACAAAAACAAACCATCAGTCAAACCCTGTCCTCTGTCGTGGTTCAGTTCGTAGCTACAACAGGGAATGTTCCACCATACAAAAACAAACCATCAGTCAAACCCTGTCCTCTGTCGTGGTTCAGTTCGTAGCTACAACAGGGAATGTTCCACCATACAAAAACAAACCATCAGTCAAACCCTGTCCTCTGTCGTGGTTCAGTTCGTAGCTACAACAGGGAATGTTCCACCATACAAAAACAAACCATCAGTCAAACCCTGTCCTCTGTCGTGGTTCAGTTCGTAGCTACAACAGGGAATGTTCCACCATACAAAAACAAACCATCAGTCAAACCCTGTCCTCTGTCGTGGTTCAGTTCGTAGCTACAACAGGGAATGTTCCACCATACAAAAACAAACCATCAGTCAAACCCTGTCCTCTGTCGTGGTTCAGTTCGTAGCTACAACAGGGAATGTTCCACCATACAAAAACAAACCATCAGTCAAACCCTGTCCTCTGTCGTGGTTCAGTTCGTAGCTACAACAGGGAATGTTCCACCATACAAAAACAAACCATCAGTCAAACCCTGTCCTCTGTCGTGGTACAGTTCGTAGCTACAACAGGGAATGTTCCACCATACAGAAACAAACCATCAGTCAAACCCTGTCCTCTGTCGTGGTTCAGTTCGTAGCTACAACATGGAATGTTCCACCATACAGAAACAAACCATCAGTCAAACCCTGTCCTCTGTCGTGGTTCAGTTCGTAGCTACAACAGGGAATGTTCCACCATACAAAAACAAACCATCAGTCAAACCCTGTCCTCTGTCGTGGTTCAGTTCGTAGCTACAACAGGGAATGTTCCACCATACAAAAACAAACCATCAGTCAAACCCTGTCCTCTGTCGTGGTTCAGTTCGTAGCTACAACAGGGAATGTTCCACCATACAAAAACAAACCATCAGTCAAACCCTGTCCTCTGTCGTGGTTCAGTTCGTAGCTACAACAGGGAATGTTCCACCATACAAAAACAAACCATCAGTCAAACCCTGTCCTCTGTCGTGGTTCAGTTCGTAGCTACAACAGGGAATGTTCCACCATACAAAAACAAACCATCAGTCAAACCCTGTCCTCTGTCGTGGTCCAGTTCGTAGCTACAACAGGGAATGTTCCACCATACAAAAACAAACCATCAGTCAAACCCTGTCCTCTGTCGTGGTTCAGTTCGTAGCTACAACAGGGAATGTTCCACCATACAAAAACAAACCATCAGTCAAACCCTGTCCTCTGTCGTGGTTCAGTTCGTAGCTACAACAGGGAATGTTCCACCATACAAAAACAAACCATCAGTCAAACCCTGTCCTCTGTCATGGTTCAGTTCGTAGCTACAACAGGGAATGTTCCACCATACAAAAACAAACCATCAGTCAAACCCTGTCCTCTGTCATGGTTCAGTTCGTAGCTACAACAGGGAATGTTCCACCATACAAAAACAAACCATCAGTCAAACCCTGTCCTCTGTCGTGGTTCAGTTCGTAGCTACAACAGGGAATGTTCCACCATACAAAAACAAACCATCAGTCAAACCCTGTCCTCTGTCGTGGTACAGTTCGTAGCTACAACAGGGAATGTTCCACCATACAGAAACAAACCATCAGTCAAACCCTGTCCTCTGTCGTGGTTCAGTTCGTAGCTACAACAGGGAATGTTCCACCATACAAAAACAAACCATCAGTCAAACCCTGTCCTCTGTCGTGGTTCAGTTCGTAGCTACAACAGGGAATGTTCCACCATACAAAAACAAACCATCAGTCAAACCCTGTCCTCTGTCGTGGTTCAGTTCGTAGCTACAACAGGGAATGTTCCACCATACAAAAACAAACCATCAGTCAAACCCTGTCCTCTGTCGTGGTTCAGTTCGTAGCTACAACAGGGAATGTTCCACCATACAAAAACAAACCATCAGTCAAACCCTGTCCTCTGTCGTGGTTCAGTTCGTAGCTACAACAGGGAATGTTCCACCATACAAAAACAAACCATCAGTCAAACCCTGTCCTCTGTCGTGGTTCAGTTCGTAGCTACAACAGGGAATGTTCCACCATACAAAAACAAACCATCAGTCAAACCCCGTCCTCTGTCGTGGTTCAGTTCGTAGCTACAACAGGGAATGTTCCACCATACAAAAACAAACCATCAGTCAAACCCCGTCCTCTGTCGTGGTTCAGTTCGTAGCTACAACAGGGAATGTTCCACCATACAAAAACAAACCATCAGTCAAACCCCGTCCTCTGTCGTGGTTCAGTTCGTAGCTACAACAGGGAATGTTCCACCATACATAAACAAACCATCAGTCAAACCCCGTCCTCTGTCGTGGTTCAGTTCGTAGCTACAACAGGGAATGTTCCACCATACAGAAACAAACCATCAGTCAAACCCTGTCCTCTGTCGTGGTTCAGTTCGTAGCTACAACAGGGAATGTTCCACCATACAAAAACAAACCATCAGTCAAACCCTGACCTCTGTCGTGGTTCAGTTCGTAGCTACAACAGGGAATGTTCCACCATACAAAAACAAACCATCAGTCAAACCCTGTCCTCTGTCGTGGTTCAGTTCGTAGCTACAACAGGGAATGTTCCACCATACAAAAACAAACCATCAGTCAAACCCTGTCCTCTGTCGTGGTTCAGTTCGTAGCTACAACAGGGAATGTTCCACCATACAAAAACAAACCATCAGTCAAACCCCGTCCTCTGTCGTGGTTCAGTTCGTAGCTACAACAGGGAATGTTCCACCATACAAAAACAAACCATCAGTCAAACCCCGTCCTCTGTCGTGGTTCAGTTCGTAGCTACAACAGGGAATGTTCCACCATACATAAACAAAACAACAGTCAAACCCCGTCCTCTGTCGTGGTTCAGTTCGTAGCTACAACAGGGAATGTTCCACCATACAGAAACAAACCATCAGTCAAACCCTGTCCTCTGTCGTGGTTCAGTTCGTAGCTACAACAGGGAATGTTCCACCATACAAAAACAAACCATCAGTCAAACCCTGACCTCTGTCGTGGTTCAGTTCGTAGCTACAACAGGGAATGTTCCACCATACAAAAACAAACCATCAGTCAAACCCTGTCCTCTGTCGTGGTTCAGTTCGTAGCTACAACAGGGAATGTTCCACCATACAAAAACAAACCATCAGTCAAACCCTGTCCTCTGTCGTGGTTCAGTTCGTAGCTACAACAGGGAATGTTCCACCATACAAAAACAAACCATCAGTCAAACCCTGTCCTCTGTCGTGGTTCAGTTCGTAGCTACAACAGGGAATGTTCCACCATACAAAAACAAACCATCAGTCAAACCCTGTCCTCTGTCGTGGTTCAGTTCGTAGCTACAACAGGGAATGTTCCACCATACAGAAACAAACCATCAGTCAAACCCTGTCCTCTGTCGTGGTTCAGTTCGTAGCTACAACAGGGAATGTTCCACCATACAGAAACAAACCATCAGTCAAACCCTGTCCTCTGTCGTGGTTCAGTTCGTAGCTACAACAGGGAATGTTCCACCATACAAAAACAAACCATCAGTCAAACCCTGTCCTCTGTCGTGGTTCAGTTCGTAGCTACAACAGGGAATGTTCCACCATACAGAAACAAACCATCAGTCAAACCCCGTCCTCTGTCGTGGTTCAGTTCGTAGCTACAACAGGGAATGTTCCACCATACAAAAACAAACCATCAGTCAAACCCCGTCCTCTGTCATGGTTCAGTTCGTAGCTACAACAGGGAATGTTCCACCATACAGAAACAAACCATCAGTCAAACCCTGTCCTCTGTCGTGGTTCAGTTCGTAGCTACAACAGGGAATGTTCCACCATACAAAAACAAACCATCAGTCAAATCCTGTCCTCTGTCGTGGTTCAGTTCGTAGCTACAACAGGGAATGTTCCACCATACAAAAACAAACCATCAGTCAAACCCTGTCCTCTGTCGTGGTTCAGTTCGTAGCTACAACAGGGAATGTTGCACCATACAAAAACAAACCATCAGTCAAACCCTGTCCTCTGTCATGGTTCAGTTCGTAGCTACAACAGGGAATGTTCCACCGTACAAAAACAAACCATCAGTCAAACCCTGTCCTCTGTCGTGGTTCAGTTCGTAGCTACAACAGGGAATGTTCCACCATACAGAAACAAACCATCAGTCAAACCCCGTCCTCTGTCGTGGTTCAGTTCGTAGCTACAACAGGGAATGTTCCACCATACAAAAACAAACCATCAGTCAAACCCCGTCCTCTGTCGTGGTTCAGTTCGTAGCTACAACAGGGAATGTTCCACCATACAAAAACAAACCATCAGTCAAACCCTGTCCTCTGTCATGGTTCAGTTCGTAGCTACAACAGGGAATGTTCCACCGTACAAAAACAAACCATCAGTCAAACCCTGTCCTCTGTCGTGGTTCAGTTCGTAGCTACAACAGGGAATGTTCCACCATACAGAAACAAACCATCAGTCAAACCCTGTCCTCTGTCGTGGTTCAGTTCGTAGCTACAACAGGGAATGTTCCACCATACAAAAACAAACCATCAGTCAAACCCTGTCCTCTGTCGTGGTTCAGTTCGTAGCTACAACAGGGAATGTTCCACCATACAGAAACAAACCATCAGTCAAACCCTGTCCTCTGTCGTGGTTCAGTTCGTAGCTACAACAGGGAATGTTCCACCATACAAAAGCAAACCATCAGTCAAACCCTGTCCTCTGTCATGGTTCAGTTCGTAGCTACAACAGGGAATGTTCCACCATACAAAAACAAACCATCAGTCAAATCCTGTCCTCTGTCATGGTTCAGTTCGTAGCTACAACAGGGAATGTTCCACCATACAAAAACAAACCATCAGTCAAACCCTGTCCTCTGTCATGGTTCAGTTCGTAGCTACAACAGGGAATGTTCCACCATACAAAAACAAACCATCAGTCAAACCCTGTCCTCTGTCATCGTTTAGTTCGTAGCTACAACAGGGAATGTTCCACCATACAAAAACAAACCATCAGTCAAACCCTGTCCTCTGTCATGGTTCAGTTCGTAGCTACAACAGGGAATGTTCCACCATACAAAAACAAACCATCAGTCAAATCCTGTCCTCTGTCGTGGTACAGTTCGTAGCTACAACAGGGAATGTTCCACCATACAAAAACAAACCATCAGTCAAACCCCGTCCTCTGTCATGGTTCAGTTCGTAGCTACAACAGGGAATGTTCCACCATACAAAAACAAACCATCAGTCAAATCCTGTCCTCTGTCGTGGTACAGTTCGTAGCTACAACAGTGAATGTTCCACCATACAAAAACAAACCATCAGTCAAACCCTGTCCTCTGTCGTGGTTCAGTTCGTAGCTACAACAGGGAATGTTCCACCATACAAAAACAAACCATCAGTCAAACCCTGTCCTCTGTCGTGGTTCAGCCACAACCTGCCCAAGTGCAACAAGAAAATGCTACATCAGTGACTCCATCCACTAGTAACGCAGCTAATTTGAACAAAAGTTTTCAGTTTTCAATTCCAATGAATGAACACTACCTGAATTCAACTAATTTCATGTCATCTGGCTTTATATCTAACTCCACTTTTACAAACTGTGTTTTTCAGTTCTCGGGAAACGATCAAAACCAAATTACAATGTAATACTGATGGCCTACTTCCGCCTACCACGGAACGTAACTTTTACGTGAAGTGAACAGTTGAATGACATTTGAGGGAGGCGTGACTTATGTCGTTTTCTTTGCATTACGTAATTCATTGGTCAATAAAAAATTTAATGACATAAGTGCATTTGACTTGGAAAGTGTGTCAACTGCTACCTGCATTTCAATAATATGCGCCCTCTTTTATGCCAGAAAAATAATATGTCTACCAGTTTTAGTTTTTAAGTCTTTGTTCGCTGAAGTAGAGGACGACTAACACTATTTATTTATTTGGGTCGCGAATGTTTAATTATAAGGAATGATCGTTTCTTTTTGTCAATTTCTTGAGTTATGAACCCCAAAAAACAAAGTCCAAACATCGCGTAAATACGCCCATTTACACAGTTTGGACTTTGTTTTTTGGGGTTCATAACTCAAGAAATAGACAAAAAGAAACGATCATTCCTTAACTCTTAACCTGCTGAGTATTTTCTACATATTTTTCATCAAATCTAGTCATGGCTGCTATAAAGCAGCCATGACTAGATTTGATGAAAAATTAACCAAATGTAACACAAGAAATCATTGGTGAAAACATTCATTCAGTTTACAGGGGGAAAATACGATTAAATGTGCCCAGCTTATACTTATTTCTGTAAGGAGAGAAACCCTATGCTGGGCAGGAATACCCGCCAGCAGCACGCAAAGAGTTAATTGTTACAAAAACTTCATAAAAAAGAACAACTAGAAAGTAATTACAAAAAATCCATTTCGGAATTTTGTGATTGGTTATTCACTGACTTGAGAAAACCTGAAACTTGTTATGAGAGACCACCTGTCTTGAGAGACCACTTCTGTGTGGCCCAAAGGGCGGTCTCTCAAGACAGGTTCTACTGTATCGCATTGAGCCCTTTAGTGCGAGTTGTGACACGTAACAGGAATGACATCGAGGTTTGATACAAGTTTGTCAACACATATGATATATTTTTAAACCATGACTACCTGTTCTACTATACATGAAAAGCCTACGACATAAATTTTAGCTTTACACATCAACCATGGTGAACAAGCCAGCAATGGAATTTCAGTAGTTAAAATTTACACCTACAGTGGAACTACATCCCAGCTCACCTTTGGTGACATCGACCTGAATGCGAACTTGTCTATATTTATTTCACGTTTATTTATATTTATTGGTGTTTTTAAGGTCACATATTTCTGCACAATGGCTAATCATGACCAAGACAGTTTTACGGGTGGAGGAAGCCAGAGTACCCGGAGAGAACCACGAGCAACGGCAAGCAACTGTCAGCTTCCCAACATACTAACTCCACACAAGCAGGTTTAGCATTCTTTGAAGACAAGTGCACCATCGACATGCAGTATGCCTTAGTACACAGCACCACCGTGCCCCCACATGGGCAATGGGGGTGAAGTGTCTTGCCCAATGACACAACGCGGTTGCTGCAGGTGGGATTCGAACCTCAGGACCTCTCGGCTTGCAGCCTACACCTCTACCTACTGTGCCACCGTGCCACCCCCTTACCTCATAAGGTGCCAAAAATTAACAAACATGCATTGTCTCATGTTAATACAGCATGCTTAACTCGAAATAGTAAGTTATTATGTTATTAAAACAAAAAAGGCTCAAGTTTCTTTTTTTCATTTCGTTTTGGTGATAAAATTGACAGCGGAAGTACTGTCCGCCAATGCTCGTGTAAACAAAAACAGATTTGCACGTATGTACATCTGGTGCTCAGTAAAATCGAGAAAAAATAATAACCAATTTATCTTATATTATTCCTCTCTTTCTTGACTTGTTCGTATTTTGTTAACCATTCAGCATCTATCAATTGATTTCTTTATACCTGAAGATTGAGATGATGTCTGTAATATGGTCCACAGAAAGCTATAATATGGTCCACAGAAAGATGTAATATGGTCCACAAAAAGCTGTAATATGGTCCCCAGATCGCTGTAATATGGTCCACAGGAAGCTGTAATATGGTCCACAGGAAGCTGTAATGTGGTCCATAGATAGCTGTAATATGGTCCACAGGAAACTGTAATATGGTCCATAGATAGCTTTAATATCGTCCACAGAAAGCTGTAATATGGTCCATAGATAGCTTTAATTTGGTCCACAGAAAGCTGTACTATGGTCCCCAGATAGCTGTAACATGGTCCACAGAAAGCTGTAATATGGTCCACAGAAAGCTGTAATGTGGTCCATAGATAGCTGTAATATGGTTCACAGGAAACTGTAATATGGTCCATAGATAGCTTTAATATGGTCCACAGAAAGCTGTAATATGGTCCATAGCTAGCTTTAATATGGTCCACAGAAAGCTGTAATATGGTCCATAGATAGTTGTAATATGGTCCACAAAAAGCTGTAATATGGTCCATAGATAGCTGTAATATCGTCCACAGAAAGCTGTAATATGGTCCACAGAAAGCTGTAATATGGTCCATAGATAGCTGTAATATGGTCCACAGAAAGCTGTAATATGGTCCATAGATAGCTGTAATGTAGTCTACAAAAAGCTGTAATGTGGTCCACAGAAAGCTGTAATATGGTCCACAGAAAGCTGTAATATGGTCCACAGATAGCTGTAATATCGTCCACAGAAAGCTGTAATATGGTCCACAGAAAGCTGTAATATGGTCCACAGAAAGCTGTAATATGGTTCATAGATAGCTGTAATATGGTCCACAGAAAGCTGTAATATAGTCCACAGAAAGGTGTAATATGGTCCACAGAAAGCTGTAATATGGTCCACAGAAAACAGTATTGTGGTGGCCTCGGATGCTCACATATCTGAGTCAAAGCTGTCATAATTGCTCAGCTGAGTCAAAGCAGTTTTAATCACTTGCCTGAGTCAAAGAAGCATTAATCAGTAATCTGAGAGAGTTGGGTGTAATTCAAAGCAGCCTTAATTGTTCACCTCAGTCAAAGCAGCCTTAATCCCTAACCTGAGTCAAAACAGCCTTAAATGCACACTTGAGTCAAAGCAGCCTTAATCCCTCACCTTAGTAAAAGCAGACTTAATCCCTCACCTGAGTCAAAGTAGCCTTAATCCCTAACCTGAGTCAAAGCCGCCTTAAATGCTCATTTGAGTCAAAGCAGCCTTAATCCCTCACCTTAGTAAAAGCAGCCTTAATCCCTCACCCGAGTCAAAACAGCCTTAATCCCTCACCTGAGTCAAAGCAGCCTTAATTGCTCACCAGGGTCAAAGCAAAATTATAATCACTTATGAGTCAAAGCAGCCTTAATCCCCCACCTGAGTCAAAGCTATTTTAATTACTCACCTGACTCAAAGCAGCCTTAATCGTCTACCTGATTCAAAGCAGATTTAATCACTGGACTGAGTCAAAGCAGCCTTACTTGCTCACCCAGGTCACAGCAGTCTTAATTGCTCACCTTAGTAAAAGAAGCATTAATCACTTGTTAGTCAAAGCAGCCTTTGTCACTAGCCTGAGAAAGTTGGGTTTCTTTCAAAGTGGGCCTTAATTGCTCACCTGCCTTGATTGCTTGCCTGAGTCAAAGCTGCCTTAATCGCTTGCCTGAGTCAAAGCAGCACATCTTCTTCTACTGGTCTTCTGTCTTCTACCCGTGTCCTCGTCTGTATGATAACTCAAATTCAAATCTTCCTATCTCACTGCGATTTAGCATACTGATAGACAATCACTTGTACTCAGCAATCTATGTTTTTCATGCTCCAGGGGCATAGGTGGTATTCCTAGGGCAGGGCGGTGAAATAATTTTCAAAGAGGGAGGGGCAGATCGCACGATGAATGGTCATCGGTATGAAGGGCCAACCATGATTCGGGCCGTAGTACGAAAATTTTAAATTCCAGGGTCCCAAAACCACCCATTTCCATGCATCTGAGTGGATATTTTGAGATTTTTCAAATGTATATGAAAGATTTCACACTCTGAGAGCCGTTAAAAAACGTTGGTAAAGCATACAGGTGAGGTCATAACGACCAAAGCTGATAAATAGACCTCACCAGTATGCTTTACCAGATGTTAACAGCAGTTATACTGTCAGTGAATTATCTTGTCTTGGGGTGGATTTGGTACTTGTATGTCTGTAAGATTACAATCAATTTCAGTTAACCGATTTTTTAACAGATTGCATACATTTTAGCGTTTGCTGCCACTTACTGATACACAATCACTAGTACTTGGCCATCTATATTTTTCAGGCACCTGGGGCATAGGTGGTATCCATAGGGGTGTTTTGAAAGTGGGTCAAGTCATATCTCCTGTGTCCAACACCAAATGTGTCCCAACTCAATGGAAGTTCAAAATATGGATCAAAGGGTACTGAAGTCATCCAGGACAGTCATTGCGTGCATTTATCAGAATTGCTGGAAATCACATTTTATTATCCCTTAATGCATCCCTGAAGTTCATACATGTATTTTTGCACTCACAAAAGTGGGTGGGGCTAAACATTTTGAAAGTGGGTCACACTCATGTCTCATGGGTGAAATGACTTATGAACCTCAGACCAAAACCAAATGAGTCGAAACACAATGAAAGTTTGAAATATTGGCCAAGATCAGGGGTGATTGAGTACATTTTTCTAAATTGCTGGAAATCACATTTTATGCCCCCCCCCCCCTCCCCCATGCAGGCCTGGCATTCTGAAAAATGCAGGAGGGCAAAAAATCGCTCTCCTCAATCAGCTTAGGAGAGCAATTAGCTTTACACAGCATTTTAAGTATCCAGTTGAACGAACTCATTGAAACTGAAACCAATAGACAACATCAGTGATTTTATTAACTTTACTAAGTAAGGTAAAGCGAAATCTCTTAGACATCTAGATGTCTCACTCAACAACCGAACACACACTTCACAAGACCTGTGTGTGTACCTAGTTCTGTTGTCCAAGAAAGTCATACGCCTACCACTACCATCTTCAACCCCCCCCAAGGGGGGTTGAAGGTGGTAGTGGTAGGCGTATGACTTTCTTGGACAACAGGTCTGCTTGAATCTACAGTCACATCCTGGTGCAAGTGCTTCAAGTGACAGGATAGTAGTAATAGTAGTATATTATCGTGTCAATATTCCTTGAATAATTACCCCTCAAACTGTGATGTCAGTTGTTGAACTTGAAACTGACAGAAAAAAAATATTGCTGTGACCCATTTTGCTTCAAATGATTGCAACTGTGTTTGGGTATGGTTGCAGCCATTACCTTTTACGACTAAACCACTTTCAAAATGAAATTACGCGATGTTATGTGACTTCGAAGTTAAATTACATTTTTGCTTTACAACAAAAATTTAATGTGAGCATAATACATGTAATCTCAATCATCCCAGACCAAAATATTTAGGAGGGCAATTTTTCGCTCTTCTTAATTCTTTCAGGAGGGCAGTAAGGAGAGCTAAAAAATCGCTCTCCTGAAATTGCCAAGCCTGCCCATGCATTCCTGCTGAAGTTCATACATGTATTTTTGTATTCAAAACAAAAGTGAGCAGGCTCAACATTTTGAAAAAGGGTCATGCTCATATCTCACGCATGGTATGTTCTGTGGACCTGGGTTCAATACCCAATGAGTCAAAACTCAATGGATGCTCAAAATATGGATGATAATCCCTGAGATTACTCCAGTTCTAATTGAGTGTATTTTACAGAATTGCTGGAAATGACATTTGTTAACTCCCTAATGCATTCCCAAAGTTCACACATGTATTTATGTATTAAAAAAGTGGGCAGAGTTAAACATTTTAAAAGTGGGTCTCATTTATATCACAAGCATGGTATGACCTGTGGACCAGGTACAAACACGAAACTAGGCAAATCTCAATACAGAGGATCAAAATGTCAGTCAGAGTATACTGAGGTCACCCAGGGGTCAGTGAGTGCATTTTACATAATTTTATGATCTCCCAAGTCATTCCTGAAGTTAATACATGTATTTTTATGCTCAAAAATGTAGACAAGCCAAAAAATCTGAAAGTGGGTCATGCCCATATCTGAAATATGCCATGACCTATTGATCTCAGACCATATCTAAATGAGTTCAAACTCAATGGATGTTCAGTGTATGGATCAAGATCACCCAGGAGTAATGAGTGCATTTCGCAGAATTTCTGGAAATCACATTTTATGGATCCCACAATGCATTCCCAAAGTTTCTATACTCAGAAAAAAATCTGAAACTGAGCCACACTCATACCTCAAACACAATAAGACCTATGGACCTGGGACCACCAAATGAGCCCAAACACACAGGAGGTTCAACATTTGGGTCAGGGTCACTGGCATTTCCCAATGGGGCATTAGTTCATTTTTTTAGATTTACTGGAAATTGAATTGAATTTTTAATACATTTCTGATATTTACACACGACCATGTATATACTTTCGAAAGTCCCGCTGGTGAAAACTACCGATGCTTCGTTGCCCGAAGCCATCATATTCTAATTACAGTAAAACCTGTCTTGAGAGACCACTGTCTTGAGAGACCACCTGACTTGAGAGACCACATCTGCCAGGCACCGATTGGTTTTACTCTATAATGGACCTGCTATGGGAGACCATTTGTCTTGAGAGACCACCGGTCTTGAGAGACCACTGTGACCTGGTACCAACTTGTATTTTTATGCCATAATGGACCTGTCTTGAGAGACCGCCCCTTTGAAGACTGAAACCATGATAAAAACTTTTTACCTGTTCTGGAATTGGAAAATCCATTGTGGTTATACTAACATAATTAAAAGTATTAAAAGCGCTTAATTGCATGGGTTTCAATTGCTAACTCATTAAAGATTGAGATGTTTTTATAAGACCCCTTGAAAAGATTAGGATTATTGCAGAATAAACAATTTCATACATACCTGAAATGTGACAGATAGGAATAAAAATAAATTTGTGTTGAAAATCTTTTTGTAACAAATTGAAAAGGACTGTCATCAAAATTATAAAAATAAATTAGTGTTGAAAATCTTCAAAGAAGATTTTCAACACTAATTTATTTTTATAATTTTTATAACAGTCCATTTCAATTTGTTACAAAAACTTCATAAAAAAGAACAACTACAAAGTAACTACAAAAATCCATTCTTCTCCATTTCGTGCATCCTAATTATCACCTTAATTATGGAAACACTGGAACTACCAGCGCGACTGAAGAGAACAATAGCAGCTCTGGGCATCTCTTTCCCTGTCACCTGGACTGTCCAGGAGACAGGCAAGAGAGTCCATCTGAACTTGGAGTTCTTCGTTGAAGAGCACAACACCACCACATCTTCTTCGGGGAGAGGTAGCACCTTTTGTGAGAGGAACCCCTCTCACACTCGTCCTCACCCGAAGAAGCCTGGATCTGGCCCTGAAAAGAAGAAGAGCAA
The DNA here is from genome assembly GCA_031216915.1 of Pictodentalium vernedei. Taxonomy (NCBI): domain Eukaryota; kingdom Metazoa; phylum Mollusca; class Scaphopoda; order Dentaliida; family Dentaliidae; genus Pictodentalium; species Pictodentalium vernedei. The sequence goes on from CM062296.1 coordinate 4,201,763, forward strand.
GAAGAAAAAGAGCCCATCCACCAGGCACCGGAATGCCCGGCGGCTGGAGACGTTCCTGAAAAAGAAGAAGGAAGAGAAAGCAGAAGAGAAGACGGAGGAGACCACTACCATTTCCTCCCCTCCAATTCCTGTGACTCCCATCCACTCCCCAGCTGCCTCTCCTTTGAGGGGCAACCTGGAGGATGACGATGTCACCAGCGAGTCAGAGACGGAATTGGAAACTGGTTCTCTCTTGTCTCCCTCTCCAATTTCATCCCCTTCTCTGGATCAGGAACAGGCACGGATACTCTTTGAGCAAATTCGCAGCCTAAGATAAGACATCAGGGCAACAATAGAAGAAACTAAAGACCACAACAAGACCACGACGACACTCATAGAACAACGCAACAACCACAGCACCAACACTCCTGAAGCAGCAAGGACTCGACCATTCCACCCCAGTCAGTCCTCCATTATCAACAGCCCAACTACATCAACAACTACCAGTCTCTCCTTCCCAGCCACCTCCACCCAAAAAGAAAAAACAATGACATAGACGATGCTAAAACCATCACAGACACTTGCCGAGTACCTGAACCTTCTCCTCCTTTGACACATCTAGACATATGAAACCAACCATCTACAGTCACTGAGGGTCGAAAGTGGCTTGTCCCCCAAATTGTCCCTGAGCGCCTTCAGCGCGTCAAACCATTTCGTTCTTTCTTCTCCATTTCTGAATTTTGTGGTTGGTTATTCACTGACTTGAGAAAACCTGAAACCTGTTATGAGAGACCACCTGTCTTGAGAGACCACTTTTGTGTGGCCCAAAGGGCGGTCTCTCAAGACAGGTTCTACTGTAGTTTAGATTGTCAATGGGATTCTCATGCATTGTATCCTCACTCACAGGAGTGACGTAATTGAGGAGATTAGTTTGTTTAACTCTTTTGGCGCGACAGGCGACTAAAGTCGACAGGCGGCAGACCGTGGAAAGGTACTGCAGTAGTCATTTTAGCCAACTGCGTGTAAGTCGACAGGCGGCAGACCATGGAAAGGTACTGCAGTAGTCATTTTAGCCAACTGCATGTGTCCATTTCCAAGTGCTCTTAACCCTTTACCCAATGCAGACGATATCAAAATTTATTATTTTAAATATCATTTTTTCAAATTTTTCAAAAGATTTCAACAAAACCATATCATGTAACTCCTCATTGGAACAAGCTCGACGAGCTTGTTCCAACGAGGGGTCACATGATATGGTTTTGTTGAAATCTTTTGAAAAATAATATTTTTTGAACTGCTGAAGTTGCATATTATGGCCGATTCGTTGGGTAAAGGGTTGAACAAACATACATATTCCTATGTTTCATGCAACATTTTGTCCTATCCATGAACAATGATATCGTCCATTGAAAGTATAAAGGTACCATTTGTACAGGAAATCATTTGAAAAAATGTCAATGAGATCATTATTTATTTATTTATTTATTTATTTATTTATTTATTTATTTATTTATCTATTGATGTTTAAGGTCACATATTTATGCACAATGGCTAATCATGAGCGTGACAGTTTTACGGGTGGAGGAAGCCAGAGTACCCAGAGAGAACCACCAAGCAACGACGAGCAGCTGCCAGCTCCCCAACATCGTAACTCCGCACTGCAGCACAGGCAGGGTTAGATTGGTTGAAGACATGAGTACCATCGACGTGCAGTACGCCTTAGTACACGGCGTCATCGTGCCCCCACGCGGGCAATGGAGATGAAGTGTCTTGCCCAAGGTCACAACGCGGTTGCCGCAGGTGGGATTCGAACCGAGGACCTCTCGGCTTGCAGCCTGCACCTCTACCTACTGAATGAGACCATTAGGACATCTTTTAAAATAATAACACTTTAGTCTAACAACATATACTTTTTGTAAAATTTCTGATGAATATTTGGTGCTAAGAATTCTGTTTCTCAGATTATTCCGTGCCAAAAGAGTTAATCTATTTACTCTAATAATGGTTAACCCATTGTTCATTTTAGCTGTTAGTGTGGTTTTTTTTGGTTGTGCAATAAACTTATATCTTATCTACATGTATTTCATCCCTTGTAAAAGTGGTTGGAACCAAAAATGGCCATTTCTTTATTGAATGGTGTGCACATAAGTTATTTCTCATTTCTTGAAAAACTATGATATCATGTGACCCCTCGTTGGAACGAGCTTGGAATGAGCTGGTTGAGCTCGTGCCAATGATGGCTCACATGATATGGTTTCGTTGAAATGTTTTGAAAAATTAAAAAATGATTTTTCAAGTAATAAGTTTTGATATCGTCTGCGTTGGGTAAAGGATTAAAGAAAGTTTACGCCCAAAACTAAGTCTCCAAAAATTCTCTTACTATCTTATTTCTGATTCTTTCACAATTGTTACACAGATTTGAATTTACTGATCACAGTAAATTTTATTTCTCTAGTTCATAACTCTACTTTATCCATGTCATATGGTTTAACCCCTAACACACTAGTATTGTGTTATCCATGTCATATGGTTTAACCCCTAGCACCCTGGTAGTGTGTTATCCATGTCATATGGTTTAACCCCTAGCACTCTGATAGTGTGTTATCCATGTCATATGGTTTATCCCCTAGCACACTGATAGTGTGTTATCCATGTCATATGGTTTAACCCCTAACACTCTGGTATTGTGTTATCCGTGTCATATGGTTTAACCCCTAGCACACTGTTTGTGTGTTATCCATGTCATATGGTTTAACCCTAGCACAATGCTAGTGTGTTATCCATGTCATATGGTTTAACCCTTAACACTCTGGTAGTGTGTTATCCATGTCATATGGTTTAACCCCCTAGCACTCTGGTAGTGTGTTATCCATGTCATATGATTTAACCCCTAACACTCTGGTAGTGTGTTATCCATGTCATATGGTTTAAACCCCTAGCACTCTGGTAGTGTGTTATCCATGTCATATGGTTTAACCCCTAGCACACTGGTATTGTGTTATCCATGTCATATGGTTTAACCCTTAGCGCCCTGGTATTGTGTTATCCATGTCATATGGTTTAACCCCTAACACTCTGGTAGTGTGTTATCCATGTCATATGGTTTAACCCCTAGCACTCTGGTAGTGTGTTATTCATGTCATATGGTTTAACCCCTAGCGCTCTGATAGTGTGTTATCCATGTCATATGGTTTAACCCCTAGCACTCTGGTATTGTGTTACCCGTGTCATATGGTTTAACCCCTAGCACACTGGTAGTGTGTTATCCATGTCATTTTACCCTTAGAAATATGCTAGTGTGTTATCCATGTCATATGGTTTAACCCCTAACACTCTGGTAGTGTGTTATCCATGTCATATGATTTAACCCCTAACACTCTGGCATTGTGTTATCCATGTCATATGGTTTAACCCCACGCATCCCTAGTATTGTGTTATCCATGTCATATGGTTTAACCCCTAGCACTCTGATAGTGTGTTATCCATGTCATATGGTTTAACCCCTAGCACTCTGGTAGTGTGTTAACAATGTCATATGGTTTAACCCCTACACTCTGGTATTGTGTTATCCATGTCATATGGTTTAACCCCTAGCACTCTGGTAGTGTGTTAACAATGTCATATGGTTTAACCCCAACACTCGGGTATTGTGTTATCCATGTCATATGGTTTAATCCTTAGCACACTGGTAGTGTGTTAACCATGTTGTATGGCTTAACCCCTAGCACTCTGCTAGTGTGCTATCCATGTCATATGGTTTAACCCCTAACACTCTGGTAGTGTGTTATCCGTGTCATATGGTTTAACCCCTAACACTCTGGTATTGTGTTATCCATGTCATATGATTTAACCCCTAACACTCTGGTATTGTGTTATCCATGTCATATGGTTTAACCCCAGGTGTCCCTAGTATTGTGTTATCCATGTCATATGGTTTAACCCCTAGCACTGTGATAGTGTGTTATCCGTGTCGTATGGTTTAACCCCTAGCACTCTGGTAGTATGTTAACAATGTCATATGGTTTAACCCCTAGCACTCTGGTAGTGTGTTAACAATGTCATATGGTTTAACCCCTACACTCGGGTATTGTGTTATCCATGTCATATGGTTTAATCCTTAGCACACTGGTAGTGTGTTAACCATGTTGTATGGCTTAACCCCTAGCACTCTGCTAGTGTGCTATCCATGTCATATGGTTTAACCCCTAACACTCTGGTAGTGTGTTATCCGTGTCATATGGTTTAACCCCTAACACTCTGGTATTGTGTTATCCATGTCATATGATTTAACCCCTAACACTCTGGTATTGTGTTATCCATGTCATATGGTTTAACCCCAGGCGTCCCTAGTATTGTGTTATCCATGTCATATGGTTTAACCCCTAGCACTCTGATAGTGTGTTATCCGTGTCATATGGTTTAACCCCTAGCACTCTGGTAGTATGTTAACAATGTCATATGGTTTAACCCCTACACTCTGGTATTGTGTTATCCATGTCATATGGGTTAACCCCTAGCACTCTGATAGTGTGTTAGCCGTGTCATATGTTTTAACCCCTAGCACTCTGGTAGTGTGTTAACAATGTCATATGGTTTAACCCCTAACACTCGGGTATTGTGTTATCCATGTCATATGGTTTAATCCTTAGCACACTGGTAGTGTGTTAACCATGTTGTATGGCTTAACCCCTAGCACTCTGCTAGTGTGCTATCCATGTCATATGGTTTAAACCCTAACACTCTGGTAGTGTGTTATCCGTGTCATATGGTTTAACCCCCAGCACTCTGGTATTGTGTTATCCATGTCATATGGTTTAACCCCTAACACTCTGGTATTGTGTTATCCATGTCATATGGTTTAACCCCAGCACTCTGGTATTGTGTTATCCATGTCATATGGTTTAACCCCTAACACTCTGGTATTGTGTTATCCATGTCATATGGTTTAACCCCTAGCACTCTGCTAGGTTGCTATCCATGTCATATGGTTTAACCCTCAACACTCTGGTATTGTGTTATCCATGTCATATGGTTTAACCCCTAGCACTCGGGTAGTGTGTTATCCATGTCATATGGTTTAAACCCTAGCACACTGGTAGTGTGTCATCCATGTCATATGGTTTAACCCCTAGCACTCTGGTAGTGTGTTATCCATGTCATAGGGTTTAACCTCCTAGCACTCTGGTATTGTGTTTTCCATGTCATATGGTTTAACCTTAGCACACTGGTATTGTGTTATCCATGTCATATGGTTTAACCCCTAGCACTCTGGTAGTGTGTTATCCATGTCATATGGTTTAACCCCTAGCACACTGGTATTGTGTTATCCATGTCATATGGTTGAACCCCTAGCACACTGGTAGTGTGTTATCCATGTCATATGGTTTAACCCCTAACGCTCTGGTATTGTGTTATCCATGTCATATGGTTTAACCCCTAGCACTCTGGTAGTGTGTTATCCATGTCATATGGTTTAACCTTAGCACACTGGTAGTGTGTTACCCATGTCATATGGTCTAATCCATAACACTTTGGTATTGTGTTATCCATGTCATATGGTTTAACCTCTAGCACTCTGGTATTGTGCTATCCATGTCATATGGTTTAACCCTCAACACTCTGGTATTGTGTTATCCATGTCATATGGTTTAACCCCTAGCACTCAGGTAGTGTGTTATCCATGTCATATGGTTTAACCCCCTAGCACTCTGGTATTGTGTTTTCCATGTCATATGGTTTAACCCCTAGCACTCTGATAGTGTGTTATCCATGTCATATGGTTTAACCCCCTAGTACTCTGGTAGTGTGTTATCCATGTCATATGGTTTAACCCCTAGCACTCTGATAGTGTGTTATCCATGTCATATGGTTTAACCCCCTAGCACTCTGGTAGTGTGTTATCCAAGTCATATGGTTTAACTTCTAGCACACTGGTATTGTGTTATCCATGTCATATGGTTTAACCCCTAGCACTCAGGTAGTGTGTTATCCATGTCATATGGTTTAACCCCCTAGCACTCTGGTATTGTGTTTTCCATGTCATATGGTTTAACCCCTAGCACTCTGATAGTGTGTTATCCATGTCATATGGTTTAACCCCCTAGTACTCTGGTAGTGTGTTATCCATGTCATATGGTTTAACCCCTAGCACTCTGATAGTGTGTTATCCATGTCATATGGTTTAACCCCCTAGCACTCTGGTAGTGTGTTATCCAAGTCATATGGTTTAACTTCTAGCACACTGGTATTGTGTTATCCATGTCATATGGTTTAACCCCTAGCACTCTGATAGTGTGTTAAACATGTCATATGGTTTAACCCCTAACGCTCTGGTAGTGTGTTATCCATGTCACATGGTTTAACCCCTACACTCTGGTATTGTGACAGAATTTTCTGCAATTTCTCTGTTATTCTCTTGTCTAATTTAACCAATAATATCAGTCAGCTCTGTCAAACAAGGTATATTTAGTTTAACCCTTTACCTAATGTAATGGCCAAAACCGTCCAGCGCTATTCTCAAAAATCGCCAATTAATTTTCATTATTTTTTTCATTTTTTGTCTCAAAAACATAGATTATGACCCCTCGTTGGAACGAGCTCCTTCCAATGAGGGGTCATAACCTATGTTTTTGAGACAAAAAATGAAAAAAATTAGTTATTCAAGAATTATTTTTGCAAGTGTCGCCTGCTTTTCAGGTTAGGTAAAGGGTTAATATCAAACTGTATTATGGGAAATATTTGCTGCTGAAAACTTTGCCATTTTGACATCAGAATGCAGATAGTTAAATGCCTGAAATTCCAGTATTCCAGTAAAATGCTACAAACAACCTGTTTTTCTGGCACCTGGAATTCTAAATCGCTATTCTCCAGTACTTCTTTCAGTTTCTGGAGTGTGTGAGGTGGGGAGGGGGGGGGGGGGAGGAATTGCAGGATCCATTGATTGAGTATGTTTCACCTAATGGTCCCCACTCAGTGGTCCCTGCACTATCCACTCACCCCATAGGATGAACTGAGTGAATTTCTTCTATTTTTGCAAAAAATCACTCATAAAACCATCACAACTCATTTTAAAGGGAAAAAAATTCACACAATGGGTGCCATCCCAACCACCCAATCTACGGGGGTTAAATAGATGAAATTATTTTTAGGATAAAATCACTCAAAATCTTTCAAAACTTCATTTAAAAAATCATCCAATGGACTCACCCCATCTCTACCCACATCACAAGTCTATAAACCACCCAGTGGATCCCAGTTGAACAAATCTTGTTCACCCATGTATACAGCTGACTTATCCACACATGTATACAGCTGACTTATCCACCCATGTATACAGCTGACTTATTCACACATGTATACAGCTGACTTGCCAAATTAAACATTTAAGCAAACAACTAGTCAATTCAAGTTCTATATTACATTTCAAACCCCTCTCTTGCCCTCTATGCCCTCTCTACCCCCCCCCCCCCCCCCCCCCCCACCCAAATGAGGTGAGTGTAACAACTTGAATAACCTTTAATCTAGACTTATAGTAATGCTTATATACTACACATTTTATTGTGAGTGGTGGATCCGAAGAAAATCTTTGAATAATATTTCTCGGACACCACCCACATGTCAGAAATTGAAACAAGACAAAATAAGACGCATATCTCTGGGAAGAATTCTTGGGCAGTGCTGGTGTTCAAACTCATTTTGGCAAAAAGCAAATGATGCCTATTCAAGTTACCATGCCGACATCTCCTCATAGACAGAGAGGTGGACAGATGGATGGACACAGGGATGGACAGAAGGATGGACACATGGATGGGCAGATGCACACCAGCCTTCATGAGAACATAGACTGAATTCTTGACTGAACCAAAGATTATTAGAAAGACACTACACTAATAGCATGACTACAAAGTTTGTTTCATTAATAAGAAAGATTTTAAACTTACTATTTTCACAGTTTGTACCATTAAAACCTTTTACACAAGCACAAGAGTATCCATTAACTAAGTCAGTACATGTTCCTCCATTCTGGCATGGATCAGGTAAACAGTCATTAATGTCTAAAGAAAAGTTACAAATCAGAAGAAACATACATATCGCTGCATATCAAGGTAAAAACTTTATTTTGTATTGTATTTTGTATTGTATTTTGTATTGTATTTTTGACTAAAATCAACCTAATATAATTTCAGACAAGTGTAACACCAAGAGTGGCTATACCCCCACCCCCTACTACCAAGCATGAGCTTCTTGTCATTTAACTTTGTTGATATAGAATTAATAAATATCTTATCTTATCTCTATTAAACCATAGAACCAATACAGCAGACCACTCAATGTGTCCATGGGACACTGATGCCCCCACTTTATGATAAACACCAAGGGTGGCTATACCCCCACCCCCTACTACCAAGCATGAGTTTCTAGTCATTTAACTTTGTTGATATTGAATTAATAAATATCTTATCTCTATTAAACCATAGAACCAATACAGCAGACCACCCAATGTGTCCATGGGACACTGATGCCCCCACTTTATGATAAACACCAAGGGTGGCTATACCCCCACCCCCTACTACCAAGCATGAGTTTCTAGTCATTTAACTTTGTTGATATTGAATTAATAAATATCTTATCTCTATTAAACCATAGAACCAACATGGCAGACCACCCAATGTGTCCATGGGACACTGATGTCCCCACTTTATGATAAACACCAAGGGTGGCTATACCCCCACCCCCTACTACCAAGCATGAGTTTCTAGTCATTTAACTTTGTTGATATTGAATTAATAAATATCTTATCTTATCTCTATTAAACCATAGAACCAATATGGCAGACCACCCAATGTGTCCATGGGACACTGATGCCCCCACTTTATGATAAACACCAAGGGTGGCTATACCCCCACCCCCTACTACCAAGCATGAGTTTCTAGTCATTTAACTTTGTTGATATTGAATTAATAAATATCTTATCTCTATTAAACCATAGAACCAATATGGCAGACCACCCAATGTGTCCATGGGACACTGATGTCCCCACTTTATGATAAACACCAAGGGTGGCTATACCCCCACCCCCTACTACCAAGCATGAGTTTCTAGTCATTTAACTTTGTTGATATTGAATTAATAAATATCTTATCTTATCTCTATTAAACCATAGAACCAATATGGCAGACCACCCAATGTGTCCATGGGACACCGATGCCCCCACTTTATGATAAACACCAAGGGTGGCTATACCCCCACCCCCTATTACCAAGCATGAGTTTCTAGTCATTTAACTTTGTTGATATTGCATTAATAAATATCTTATCTCTATTAAACCATAGAACCAATACAGCAGACCATCCAATGTGTCCATGGGACACTGATGCCCCCACTTTATGATAAACACCAAGGGTGGCTATACCCCCACCCCCTACTACCAAGCATGAGTTTCTAGTCATTTAACTTTGTTGATACTGCATTAATAAATATCTTATCTCTATTAAACCATAGAACCAATACAGCAGACCACCCAATGTGTCCATGGGACACTGATGCCCCCACTTTATGATAAACACCAAGGGTGGCTATACCCCCACCCCCTACTACCAAGCATGAGCTTCTTGTCATTTAACTTTGTTGATATAGAATTAATAAATATCTTATCTTATCTCTATTAAACCATAGAACCAATACAGCAGACCACCCAATGTGTCCATGGGACACTGATGTCCCCACTTTATGATAAACACCAAGGGTGGCTATACCTCCACCCCCTACTACCAAGCATGAGTTTCTAGTCATTTAACTTTGTTGATATTTAATTTAATTAATATCTTATCTTATCTCTATTAAACCATAGAACCAATACAGCAGACCACCCAATGTGTCCATGGGACACTGATGCCCCCACTTTATGATAAACACCAAGACTGGCTATACCCCCACCCCCTACTACCAAGCATGAGCTTCTTGTCATTTAACTTTGTTGATATTGAATTAATAAATATCTTATCTTATCTCTATTAAACCATAGAACCAATACAGCAGACCACTCAATGTGTCCATGGGACACTGATGTCCCCACTTTATGATAAACACCAAGGGTGGCTATACCCCCACCCCCTACTACCAAGCATGAGCTTCTTGTCATTTAACTTTGTTGATATTGAATTAATAAATATCTTATCTTATCTCTATTAAACCATAGAACCAATACGGCAGACCACTCAATGTGTCCATGGGACACTGATGTCCCCACTTTATGATAAACACCAAGGGTGGCTATACCCCCACCCCGTACTACCAAGCATGAGCTTCTTGTCATTTAACTTTGTTGATATTGAATTAATAAATATCTTATCTTATCTCTATTAAACCATAGAACCAATACGTCAGACCACTCAATGTGTCCATGGGACACTGATGTCCCCACTTTATGATAAACACCAAGGGTGGCTATACCCCCACCCCGTACTACCAAGCATGAGCTTCTTGTCATTTAACTTTGTTGATATTGAATTAATAAATATCTTATCTCTATTAAACCATAGAACCAATACAGCAGACCACCCAATGTGTCCATGGGACACTGATGCCCCCACTTTATGATAAACACCAAGGGTGGCTATACCCCCACCACGTACTACCAAGCATGAGCTTCTTGTCATTTAACTTTGTTGATATAGAATTAATAAATATCTTATCTCTATTAAACCATAGAACCAATACAGCAGACCACCCAATGTGTCCATGGGACACTGATGCCCCCACTTTATGATAAACACCAAGGGTGGCTATACCCCCACCCCCTACTACCAAGCATGAGTTTCTTGTCATTTAACTTTGTTGATATTGAATTAATAAATATCTTATCTTATCTCTATTAAACCATAGAACCAATACAGCAGACCACCCAATGTGTCCATGGGACACTGATGTCCCCACTTTATGATAAACACCAAGGGTGGCTATACCCCCACCCCCTACTACCAAGCATGAGCTTCTTGTCATTTAACTTTGTTGATATTGAATTAATAAATATCTTATCTTATCTCTATTAAACCATAGAACCAATACGGTAGACCACCCAATGTGTCCATGGGACACTGATGTCCCCACTTTATGATAAACACCAAGGGTGGCTATACCCCCACCCCCTACTACCAAGCATGAGTTTCTAGTCATTTAACTTTGTTGATATTGAATTAATAAATATCTTATCTCTATTAAACCATAGAACCAATACAGCAGACCACCAATGTGTCCATGGGACACTGATGCCCCCACTTTATGATAAACACCAAGGGTGGCTATACCCCCACCCACTACTACCAAGCATGAGTTTCTAGTCATTTAACTTTGTTGATATTGAATTAATAAATATCTTATCTCTATTAAACCATAGAACCAATACAGCAGACCACCCAATGTGTCCATGGGACACTGATGTCCCCACTTTATGATAAACACCAAGGGTGGCTATACCCCCACCCCCTACTACCAAGCATGAGTTTCTAGTCATTTAACTTTGTTGATATTGCATTAATAAATATCTTATCTCTATTAAACCATACAACCAATACAGCAGACCACCCAATGTGTCCATGGGACACTGATGTCCCCACTTTATGATAAACACCAAGGGTGGCTATACCCCCACCCCCTACTACCAAGCATGAGTTTCTAGTCATTTAACTTTGTTGATATTGCATTAATAAATATCTTATCTCTATTAAACCATAGAACCAATATGGCAGACCACTCAATGTGTCCATGGGACACTGATGTCCCCACTTTATGATAAACACCAAGGGTGGCTATACCCCCACCCCCTACTACCAAGCATGAGTTTCTAGTCATTTAACTTTGTTGATATTGAATTAATAAATATCTTATCTTATCTCTATTAAACCATAGAACCAATACAGCAGACCACCCAATGTGTCCATGGGACACTGATGCCCCCACTTTATGATAAACACCAAGGGTGGCTATACCCCCACCCCCTACTACCAAGCATGAGTTTCTAGTCATTTAACTTTGTTGATATTGAATTAATAAATATCTTATCTCTATTAAACCATAGAACCAATACAGCAGACCACCCAATGTGTCCATGGGACACTGATGCCCCCACTTTATGATAAACACCAAGGGTGGCTATACCCCCACCCCCTACTACCAAGCATGAGTTTCTAGTCATTTAACTTTGTTGATATTGCATTAATAAATATCTTATCTCTATTAAACCATAGAACCAATACGGCAGACCACCCAATGTGTCCATGGGACACTGATGTCCCCACTTTATGATAAACACCAAGGGCGGCTATACCCCCACCCCCTACTACCAAGCATGAGTTTCTAGTCATTTAACTTTGTTGATATTGCATTAATAAATATCTTATCTTATCTCTATTAAACCATAGAACCAATACGGTAGACCATCCAATGTGTCCATGGGACACTGATGCCCCCACTTTATGATAAACACCAAGGGTGGCTATACCCCCACCCCCTACTACCAAGCATGAGTTTCTAGTCATTGAACTTTGTTGATATTGAATTAATAAATATCTTATCTTATCTCTATTAAACCATAGAACCAATACAGCAGACCACCCAATGTGTCCATGGGACACTGATGCCCCCACTTTATGATAAACACCAAGGGTGGCTATACCCCCACCCCCTACTACCAAGCATGAGCTTCTTGTCATTTAACTTTGTTGATATTGAATTAATAAATATCTTATCTTATCTCTATTAAACCATAGAACCAATACGGCAGACCACTCAATGTGTCCATGGGACACTGATGTCCCCACTTTATGATAAACACCAAGGGTGGCTATACCCCCACCCCGTACTACCAAGCATGAGCTTCTTGTCATTTAACTTTGTTGATATTGAATTAATAAATATCTTATCTTATCTCTATTAAACCATAGAACCAATACAGCAGACCACCCAATGTGTCCATGGGACACTGATGCCCCCACTTTATGATAAACACCAAGGGTGGCTATACCCCCACCCCCTACTACCAAGCATGAGTTTCTAGTCATTTAACTTTGTTGATATTGAATTAATAAATATCTTATCTTATCTCTATTAAACCATAGAACCAATACGGTAGACCACCCAATGTGTCCATGGGACACTGATGCCCCACTTTATGATAAACACCAAGGGTGGCTATACCCCCACCCCCTACTACCAAGCATGAGTTTCTAGTCATTTAACTTTGTTGATATTGAATTAATAAATATCTTATCTCTATTAAACCATAGAACCAATACAGCAGACCACTCAATGTGTCCATGGGACACTGATGCCCCCACTTTATGATAAACTATATTTAGTGATTAACAAAGTCCAAAAAGGGGCCCATAACTGGGATTAAAAATTATCGTACCACTCTCAAAATCAAACAGCCTGGTATACTGTCTACAATAAGCTATATTCCAAGTTTGATTGGAATCGGACACCTATAATTCAAGTTACCATCCACAAACTAATATCAACATGTCTTCTTTAAGTTGGGAAAGGGCCACAACTCTGCAAAAAAAAATCGGACCAAGCCCATTATCAATCCCAATCTGTATTATGTGGAGATAAACTGATGTATAAAATTTTGTTTCAGTCAAACTATAATGTTATCATCTGGAAGCCAATATCAACATGTTTTCTAAGTTGAAAAAGGGCCATATTTATGTTAAAAAATATTGGACCAAGCCCACTATCAATACCAACCTGTATTATGTGGTTAGGTTATAAACCTATGCATGAAATTTTGTTTCATTTCATTCAGTCAAACTAAAGTTATCACATGGAAACCATATTCGGGACGGACACACAGACATACAGATGAACAAGGATAACACTTAACTGGTAAGGTGCTGAGTTTTTTCTGACAACAAATCAAAGCTCATCATATACTGCTCTCTTACATTTAATTGGATAGTGCCTTATAGGCACTATCCAATTAAATGTCAGAGAGCAAGGTTTTGTATAAAAAATCTGATTCATATCGGGGACAATAAAGGCTTCCTCAGGCAGAATGTAGCTACAGACAGTTATTGTCTGTAACTTTTAGTAAAGCCCAAAATAGGGCTTCCAGCACTCTACCAGTTAATGTCCCTTGCCAATTTTGACAGGGACATAAAAATTTGTTTATTATCAGGCAGCTTGGTATGAAGTTATGATAGGGCATTGGTACTGCAACATTTTTTGCATATTAGATGAGAGAGCTTGACAAAAATGTTTTTGAATATTTCTCTGAAAAGCATTACCAAATATATCCATTTTCAACGTACAGTACGTGGAGAGTGTATTATCACTAAATCACCCGCAGAGTGGAGATTTCACCCGAGCAATAATTGCAAATTTGTTGCAAAGCATAACCAGCACCAGCAAAGTTTCAGCCAATGGACCTCCGGGTTAAACCCGGAGGTCCATTGGCTGAAACTTTGCTTGTGTTTTTGTCGATATGTACAAAATTTGAAAGTTATAGCTTGGGTGATAACTCCACTCCGGAGGTGATTTAGTTACAATCCACTCTCCACGTACTGTAGGTATCATATGATCGCCATCATTTTCAAGAGCTTATTTCCAAAGATGAGAAAAGAAAAATTTCTAAAAAACTAAATTCTTTGTTTCCACTTGTACATCCAATACAGAGTCATGTCAGAATGTGCATCCTTTTCTAATGTCCCATCACCTCACCCAAAATAAACACAAATAAGTAACAAAAACATCTTTTTCTCAGTTTTTACTGCCAACTGTGTACAAGAAAAGATAAATTTGTTGCAGTGACTAATTTTCAAACTCATCCAATACATTCTTGAGTAAACCTCACAGACCAAATTTTGTAACAATTGAATAACGTTTAAGTTATCATGATGACTCTGCCTCTAAGTTAGAAACTCAAATTCGAAAACAGTCTTGGACACATAACTCCTAAAAAAAAACATAGACAGGACTAAATTTCAGACACATCCAAGATATTCTTCCAAGATATTCTTGAGTAGAACTCACAAACAAAATTTGATAAAAATTGGATAATGTTGTTAAGTCATCATGCTGACAAAGCAACAAAGACCAATGGGAGTCAGATGGATGGACAGAAGGAACGATCGATGAAGGGACACCCACCAACCTTTATCAAAACATAGGTGCAATTGCTGACACAATTTGACCAAATATAATTATCAGAAAGACAATAAACTAACAACATGGCAAGAAACTTTGAAGCATGAATAAGAAAGATTTTAAACTTACTATTTTCACAGTTTGTACCATTATAACCTTTTACACAAGCACAAGAGTATCCATTAACTAAGTCACTACATGTTCCTCCATTCTGGCATATACCAGCTAAACAGTCGTTAATGTCTGAAATAAAAGTTACAAATGAGAAGAAACATACATATTGCTGCATACTGAGGTAAAAACTTTATTTTGTATTGTATATTTGACTAAAACCAATCTGATATTTTTTCACAAAAAGTGTTCATTATCGACCTGGTTGGTATGGACTTGTGATAGGGTATTGGTGCTGCAATATTATTGGCCTGATTGGTATGGACTTGTGATAGGGTATTGGTGCTGCAATATTATTGGCCTGATTGGTATGGACTTGTGATAGGGTATTGGTGCTGCAATATTATTGGCCTGGTTGGTATGGACTTGTGATAAGGTATTGGTGCTGCAATATTATTGGCCTGGTTGGTATGGACTTGTGATAGGGTATTGGTGCTGCAATATTATTGGCCTGATTGGTATGGACTTGTGATAAGGTATTGGTGCTGCAATATTATTGGCCTGGTTGGTATGGACTTGTGATAAGGTATTGGTGCTGCAATATTATTGGCCTGATTGGTATGGACTTGTGATAGAGCAATGCTACTGCAACATTCTTTTAGCATAAAATGAGACATCATAAAGAGTTTTTAAAAAAAATTCTGAAAATATTCACCAAATATATTGATTTTTAATGAGGGATAATTTCAGGCAGAACTGGTTTTTGAACTTAATGAAGACATCATGAGTACGACCAACTGATCAAAGTTGACAATTGGATAACATTTGTTCAATTAACCATGCTGACATTGCCCATAGGTAGGAAATGGAGACAAGAAAAGAATATAAGAGGCATAATTCCTGAAAAAAGAAACTCATGAAGGAACAGTTCTCAAATTTATACAAGACATAATTTGACTGAACTCACAGATCATATTTTGTGACAACCGGATAATTTTTGTTCAAGTTTACATACCGACCCCCACCCCTCTTTCCAGTTTGAAAAACTAAACAAAAAAACAATATACTCAGCACAACTCCTGAAAAAAAAAAACTAGGAATGATTTTGAAACACATACTAGATAAACACATACTAGATAAACACATACTAGGTAAATGTATACTAGATAAACACATACTGGGTAAACACATACTAGATAAACACATACTAGGTAAACACATACTGGATAAACACATATTAGATATCCTTGAGGAGAATTCACAGACCAAATTTGTAAAGAACTGGATATTTGTTCCTTAGAGCTGTAGGTTTTTAAATTTCTTGTTCGGTTTCGGTTTTGGTTTTTCAGGGGGAGTAAAACCTCGGTTCTGTTCGGTTTTCGGTTTGTTCAAGAGGCCAAATAAAATTCAATAAAACTCATTCTAAGGTCCGGAGTCATAACTGAATGGCAGTGAAACTGAATGAAACTCAATGAATGCCCGAAATGAGCTATAATACACGAAGAATCAGGAAGGCCAATATAATAATTACCAAAATATACAGAACTGTTATTGTGCTTGGCCATTTTTCGAGGTCTGACACCTACACGCAACTTGAGGAAAGCTGCAAACACAACTAAACTGAAATGTCGGAAATTCACAGAATGTAGCCTTCCCAGAGTAGTGAGAGTACCCAGACACTGCCATTGGCAGTGTGTCTGGGTACTCTCACTACTCTGGGATGGCTACATTCTGTGAATTTCTGCAGCAAGAAAGTATTTAATAAAAAAACGAAAAACCTTAGATTACGGGATGTCGATGGTTTCGGTTTTTCAAAAAACAACTAAAAACCTTGGTTCGGTTTCGGTTAACCTACAGCTCTATTGTTCCTGTTATTTTGCTAAAATAGCAACATGGACAGATGGACAGATGGATGGATGAACAGACACACCAGCCTCCATCAAAACATAGGGTGGATTGTGAACATAACTTGACCAAAAATTATTAGAAAGACAAGAAACTAACAGCAAGGCTACAAAGTTTGAAGCATTAATAAGAAAGATTTTAAACTTACTATTTTCACAGTTTGTACCATTATAACCTTTTACACAAGCACAAGAGTATCCATTAACTAAGTCACTACATGTTCCTCCATTTTGACATGGATCAGGTAAACAGTCATTAATGTCTGAAAAAAAGTTAGAAATTAGAAAAAAACAGTGACAATAAATGTAGGTAGGAAAACTTATTGCTCCATTAGATACAGTACATGGAGAGTGGATTGTAACTAAATCACCCGTGGAGTGGAGTTATCACCCAAGCTATAACTTTCAAATTTTGTATATACCGGTATCGACAAAAAACACAAGCAATGTTTCAGCCAATGGACCTCTGGGTTTAACCAGGAGGTCCATTGGCTGAAACTTTGCTTGTGCTGGTTATGCTTTGCAACCAAATTGGCAACTATTGCTTTGGTGGAATCTCCACTCTGTGTGTGATTTAGTGATATACACTCTCCATGTACTGTACATATCAGGGGGCGCGGTGGCTGAGTTGGTAGCGGTGCAGGGTACAAGCCGAGAGGTCCTCGGTTTGAATCCCACCTGTGGCAACCGCGTTGTGTCCTTGGGCAAGACACTTCACCCCGATTGCCTACATGGGGGCAGGATGATGCTGTGTACTGAGGCGTACTGCACGTCGATGGTACGCATGTCTTCAACCAATCTAACCCTGCCTGTGCGGCGGTGCAGAGTTCAGAGTTACGATGTTGGAGAGCTGACAGCTGCTCGTCGTTGCTCGGTGGTTCTCTCCGGGTACTCCGGCTTCCTCCACCCGTAAAACTTGTCACGGTCACGATTAGCCATTGTGCATAAGTATGTGACCTTAAACACCAATAAAATAAAATAATATAAATAACTGTACATATCAAGATAAAAACTTTATTTTATATTGTATTTCTAACTAACATCAATCTGATATAATTTGACAAAATTTGTTCATTATCAGGCAGTTGGGTTTGAAGTTGTAATAGGGCATTGGTACTGCAACATCTTTTGCAAATGAGGTGAGACAGCTTGATAAAACTGTTTTTGAATATTTCTCTGAAAATCACTACCCAATATATCCATTTTTAATGAGGGTTTCACTTGATTGCCATCATCTTCAAGAGCTTATTTTCATAGATGAGAAAAGAAAAAATCTAAAAATCTAAATACTTTTTTTCTGTTCATACATCCAATTAAAATAAACAGTAACAAAAATGTCTTTTTATTATTTTTACTGCCAACTGTGTACAGGAAAAAATAAATTTGTTGCAGTGAAATATTGCACTAAAGACAATATATCCAAAGACTTTAGAAGTACCAGGTGTAAAGTCATTAAGCAAAAATCACCAAAATGGGAAAATGCACTTTCAATGTGTTCTCAGCATTTTGAAACCAAATAAAATATTGAAAAGTTAACATTCGATATTACATTAGAGACTTGATTATTGAAGACAATAAAAAGAACTTCTTATTGGAGATGCTGGGATCGAGTCATGATGATTAAGAAGAATTCTGTGTTAGTACCTTAAACTACTAAAACTGGGAAAGAATGTAACAGGTATAGAATAAATTTGGTAAAAAATGGATAATGGTTGTTCAAGATATCAAGCTAACGCTGCCTGGAAGTCAGAAATTGAAACAAGAGAACACTCTAAGATGGGATAACTGCTGAAAAAAAGATTTTGACCAGACTGGTTTTCAAACTCACCCAAGACATTTTTGAGTAAACTTCAGACCAACTTTGGTAAAAATTGGATAACGTTTGTTTAAGTTATTGTTATGATGCTGCCTGTAAGTTGGAAACTCAAATAGGTCTGTCATAACTTTTTAATTTAGGAATCGATTAATCGTCGAAAATAATTAATTAATCATACCTAGATGACATCTCCCTCTCTTTGAAGTCGTTAAAAATGAAGTTCAAGTCAGTTGACCTCTACCTCAAGTAAACAACAAACACGATCCTCGTTTAGTTTCTGAACCGTCAGTGAAATAATCGAGACCGGTCATCAGTTGTGAACTTCACAGAACAAATTTGTCAAAAATTGAATGTTTGTTCAAGTTATTGCGCTAAAATAGCAACACAGACAGAATGATTGACAGACAGGTGGATGGACTGACACACAAACCTCCATCAAAACATGAGTTGGATTGTGGACACGACTTGACCAAAAATTATTAGAAAGACTAGAAACTAACAGCAAGGCTACACAATTTGAAGCATTAATATGAAAGATTTTAAACTTACTATTTTCACAGTTTGTACCATTATAACCTTTTACACAAGCACAAGAGTATCCATCAACTAAGTCAGTACATGTTCCTCCATTTTGGCATGGATCAGGTAAACAGTCGTTAATGTCTGAAAAAAATTAGAAATTAGAAAAAACAGTGACAATAAATCATTAGGTAAATATTATGATAAAAAATTTATTTTATATTGTATTTTGAACTAACATCAATCTGATATAATTTGACAAAATTTGTTCATTATCAGACTTGGGTTTTAGGTTGTGATAGGGCACTGGTACTGCAACATTTTTGCAAGTGAGGTGAGACAGCGTGATAAAAATGTTTTGAATATTTCTCTGAAAATCATTACCAAATATATCCATTTTCAATGAGGGTTTCATTTGATTGTCTTCATCTTCAAGAGCTTATTTTCATAGAGAAGAAAAGAAAAATTCTAAAATCCTAAATACTTTGTTTCTGCTTGTACATCCAATTTTTAGTCATGTCAGAATGTTTATCCTTCTCTAATGTCCCATCATTTCACCCAAAATAAACAGAAATAAGTAACAAAAACCTCTTTTTCTTATTTTTACTGCCAATTGTGTACAGGAAAAAATAAATTTGTTGCAGTGAAATATTGCACTAAAGACAATATATTCAATGACTTTAAAGGTACAGTAGAATCCTCTTAACTGGATATCCATTTTGTCAGTGAAAATTTATCAATTAACAGGAGAATAAATTAACAGGGATTTGGTCAGTTTCCTTTGTTCTGGAGGTAAATTAAGCATTTATTCTATTATATCTTGTTTGACAGAGCTCAAAGAGCTCTGTCAAACAAGATATAATAAAATAATTGCCTTTATTGAATGTAGTGAGGCCAAAAAGGTTGATAAATAAGGGGAATTTGGAGCATGTCACAGTAACTTTTTCGACATATTACAAAAAATTATATACAATTAACAGGAGTTTACTCTACAACCCATATGCAATTAACAGATCAAATTTGGACTGAAAGTATGGTAAATGGTTTTGTGTTTGAAAATGATATTCAATTAACAGGGATATACAATTAAGAGATATCCAATTAAGTGGGCTCCACTCTATCACATGGAAAGTCATCGAGTGAAAATTACCAAAATGGGAAAATGCACTGTCAATATGTTCTCAGCAATTTAAAACCAAATAAAATATTGAAAAATTAACCTTCTCATCAGAGATGCTGGGATTGAGGTGTGATGGCTAAAAAGAATTTGGTGCTAGCACCTACTGAAACAATGAAAGAATGTAACAGGCAAAGAACAGATTTGGTTAAAAGTGGATAATGTTTGTTCAAGTCAACGGACTGACTCTGCATGTAAGTTAGAAATATAGAAACAAGAGAACTATATAAGAGGGATAACTCCTGAAAAAAAACTTTTTGGCAGGGCAGATTTTCAAACTCATCCAAGATATTCTTGATTAAACTTCACAGACCAAATTTGGTAAAAATTGGATAACGTTTAAGTTATCATGATGACAAAGCAACACAGACAGATGGGTGGACAGATGGTCAGATGGACAGATGGAGAGATAGATGAAGGGACACCCACCAACCTTCATCAAAACATAGCTTGAACTGCTGCCACAACTCAACCATAAAAATTATCAGAAAGACACTACACTAATAGCATAGCTACAAAGTTCATTTCATTATAATAAGAAAGATTTTAAACTTACTATTTTCACAGTTTGTACCATTATAACCTTTTACACAAGCACAAGAGTATCCATCAACTAAGTCAGTACATGTTCCTCCATTCTGGCATATACCAGGTAAACAGTCATTAATGTCTGAAAAAAAGTTACAAATGAGATGAAACATACGTTCGCCCACATCCGCCTACATAATATGCAAATTGAGCAGTTGAAAAAATTAAATTTTTCAAAATATTTCAACAAAACCATATCATGTGACTCCTCATTGGAACGAGCTCATTGAACTTGTTCCAATAAGGGATTACATGATATGGTTTTGTTGACATTTTTTGAAAAAATTTAAAATTGGATAACATTTGTTCAATTTACAATGCTGACATTGCCCATATATTTATTTATTTATTTATTGGTGTTTAAGGTCACATACTTATGCACAATGGCTAATCATGACAGTGACAGTTTTATGGGTGGAGGATGCCAGGGAGCTACTGAGCATCGATGAGCAACTGCCAGCTCCTCAACATTCTAATTCTGTTCAAGCTCTGCTCAAGCAGGGTTACAGCAGTTGAAGACATGTGCACTATCAACATGCAGTATGCCTTAATATACAGCATCATCATGCCTCCGTGTAGGTAACTGGGATGAAGTGCCTTGCCCAAGGACACAAAGCAGGGCTTCCCAGATGGGGATCTAACTCGAGACCTCTAGCATAGAAGACCAACAGTGTATCACTGAGCCCCCGCACTCCTGACATTGCCCATAAGTAGGAAATGGAGACAAGAAAAGAATATAAGGGGCATAATTCGTGATAAAAAGAAACTCAGAAAGGAACAGTTCTCAAACTTATACAAGACATAATTTTATCATATGACTATGACATTTTTACCCTAAATATCACTACTGTTTGACGATGTTTTCCAAACTGTTGTATCACACCGGGTGAGATTTTTCCGGATCAAAAGTCCATATCACACTCTTACGGAAATCAAAAATCCATATCACACTCCCACGGAAATATCAGAGAGTTTCCGTGAATAGTTTTCGTAACTAAGGAAGTCGTTGTTGTTTCGTCTGCTATTTTGTAACCGGCTTTTCACCGCATATTAATTAAAATGGCAAATTTGGGTGAATTTGACATCGAAACAATGTCATATGATAAACATATCATCATAACAGTGTGTTGATCCGTATCGTCGCATCACGTCTCGTTGAGGTAGCCAGATTTTCGGATCACACTTGCTGCCTGCGGCAGCTCGTGTGATCCGAAAATCTGGCCACCTCAAGTCGACGTGATACTACAGCACGGATCAACACACTGTTATGATAATATCTATTGACTGAACTCATAGATCACATTTTGTAACAACCGGATAATACTGGAAACTAAACAAGAAAACTACTATAAGCAGAATAACTCCTGAAAAAAAAACAAACTTAAGTCGGAATGGTTTTCAAATTCAATCTAAACATTCTTGAGTAGAATTCACAGACCAAATTTGGCAAAAATCGGATGTTTGTTCAAATAATGCTAAAATAGCAGCACGGAGAGATGGATGGATGGATGGATGGATGGATGGATGGATGGATGGATGGATGGATGGACACACCAACCTCCATCAAAACAGGTTGAATTGTGGACACAACTTGACCAAAAATTATCAGAAAGACTAGAAAACTAACAACATGGCTACAAAGTTTGAAGTATTGATAAGAAAGATTTAAAACTTACTATTTTCACAGTTTGTACCATTATAACCTTTTACACAAGCACAAGAGTATCCGTCAACTAAGTCAGTACATGTTCCTCCATTTTGGCATGGATCGGGTAAGCAGTCGTTAATGTCTGAAAAAAAAGTTCAAATTAGACAAAACTGACAATAAATGGAGAAAAGAAAAATGATTGCTCCATTACATAAAGATCAAGTTAAAAACTTTATTTTGTATTTTTAACTAAAAATCAATCGGAGGTAAGTTCCCAAAATTACTTCATTGTCAGCCTGGAAATATTTACCAGGTATATTGATTTAAAATGAGGGAAAATGAGGGTTTCTTGTGATTGACATCCCCTTCAATAACTTATTTTCCTTGATCCTATGGTAAACTAAGTAATTAATGAGTTTAGCTCCTTCAATGAATGAAAGCATGACATGGTTTACGGTTATTGTAAGGTCACACCTGGTGTGATATGCAGAATATAACCATAGTATTCCTAAAACTTATTTATGCTGGGACAAAACTGCTAAAAAAAAAAGTTTTCAAATGCATCCATGATATTTTTGAGTAGGAGTCACAGACCATATTTGGGAAAAATCATGTAACATGTGTTTAAGTTCTCACACTGACGATGCCCACAAGTCGGAAATTAAATGAAGAAAACAATTTAACCCTTTACACAACGTAACGGCCAAAACCGGCCAGTGCTATTCACAAAAATCGTCTATTAATTTTCATTATTTTTTCAGCTTTTGTCTCAAAAAAATGGGTTATGACACCTCTTTGGAATGATCCAGTGCTGCCGAGAGAAAATACAGGCCCCGGGAGGGATCAATTAGATGGTATCACCTGGGCCCCCTTGTTTCAAACCCAACTTACCACGGGCCCATGGAAATATCAGTTCTCAGAACTGACCAGGAATACTGAAGCGGGATATCTATATAACCGAATTACAAAACAGCATACAGTGGGCGGATCGACCCACGATATATCTAATAACTTAGACAGTTCTTGAAAGGAATATATGCTTACTAGTGAATTCAAGTGCCCGCCTGAAGATTCACACACACTGGGCATTGAAAAAAAGCTCACAAACTAGCTGTCTCCGGTGGTATGGCTTCGTCCTCGTGGGCCCCCCCCCCCAGACTACCAGGCCTCAGGGTTACTACTCCGGCTCTCCCCAACCCCCCACCTCCCCCCACCCCCACTCTTGATGGCCCTGGAACGATCTTGTCCAGCTCATTCCAATGAGGAGTTATAACCTATGTTTTTGAGATAAAAAATGAAAAAATTAGTTATTCAAGAATATTTTTTACAAGTGTCGTCTGCTTTTCATGTTAAGTAAAGGGTTAAGAGGTATCATGTGGTAGTGTGATGTTTTACAACATTTCAATATTTATTTAATTTACAACTTAAAAGTTATTTCAGGTTAGTTGGGGTTAATTTTATTGTTAACCCTTTATCCAACGTAACGGCCAAAACCGGCCAGCACTATTCTCAAAAATCGCCAACTAATTTTCATTATTTTTTTCATTTTTTGTCTCAAAAACATAGGTTATGACCCCTCGTTGGAACGAGCTCATCGAGCTCGTTCCAACGAGGGGTCATAACCTATGTTTTTGAGACAAAAAATGAAAAAAATAGTTATTCAAGAATTATTTTTGCAAGTGTCGTCTGCTTTTCATGTTAGGTAAAGTGTTAAAGTTACAGTATAAAGCTGCTGTCTTTCTCTATTGGGAGAGAGTTAACACAACTCATCTCACCTGCACTTACAAATGGTGTTTGTCTAGTTTTCTGACGGGAAGTTATTTTGTGTCAGAAGTCATTTGGAATTTGTGTTGGAAAGTTGTATTTGTTGAAAAAAGATTTATCTCGTAGAATTTATATAGTTTTGTTGGCTAACTGAAGTTGTCATGAATTGGGTTATGTCAGAGACATCAGATGTGAATAAATAAAGAGTATATTATATGTATAAGTAAACTTCATTAACTGTTTTCTGTGTTTTGATTGAATACGTCCACACTTTATCGAAGATGGCTCGAGAGGTACACCCACACCACCTGCGATAATAACTCCTGAAGAAAAACCTGAGCACCAATAGTTTTCAAATGCCCCCAAGACATTTTGTAGTAGAACATCAAATCAAATCTGGTAAAAAAATACATCATGTTTGTTGAAGTTATCATGCTGATACTGCCGAAAGTTGGAAATTGAAACAACAAAACAATTTAAGAAGCATAATTCCTAAAAAAAAAAACTTGGGCAGGACTGGTTTTCGAATTCATCCACAACATTCTTGAGTGAAACTTCAGAAAATTAGCAAAAATCAGAAAACATTTGTTCAACGTATCATGCCGACATCATGGCATGAACAAATGAGTAGCCTACTGACTTTCACAAAACATAGATCCAATTGTTGATACAACTTGACCAAAAATTATCAGAAAGACCAGAAGCTGAGAGCATGGCTACAAAGTTTGAAGTATTAATAAGAAAGATTTTAAACTTACTATTTTCACAGTTTGTACCATTATAACCTTTTACACAAGCACAAGAGTATCCATCAACTAAGTCAGTACATGTTCCTCCATTCTGGCATATTCCTGCTAAACAGTTATTAATGTCTGAAAAAAGTTACAAATTAGAAAAAACAGTGACAAAAATGTAGATAAGAAAAATTATTGCTCAATTGGATAAATATCAAGATAAAAACCTTATTTTGTGTTGTATTTTAAACTAAAATCAATTCGATGGAATTTTTAAAAAATTTGTTCATTATCAGCCTAGTTGACACAAACTTGTGATAGAAAGCTGGTGCTGCAACATTTTTTGCAAGCAAGATAAGACGCCTTGATAGAAGATTTTTTAAAATTTCTCTGAAAACCTTGACCATGTATATTGACTTTTAATGAGAGAAAACGAGATTGACATCTGCTTTAAGAGCTTATTTCCTGTGATGAGAAAAGAAAAAATTCTAAAAATGTGGAGAAAAGACTAAAGAGAAAAAAGACTTCTAAAAGAGATTCTGAAAATTTCTCTGAAAATTTTAACTAAAGATACTGACAAGACATTCTCGAGTTGAATTCACAGACCAAATATGGTAAAAATAGGATAACTTTTAATTTATCATACTGATACATGGATGAATGGATGGGACAGCCCCTGTGAAGGGACCCTTAACCCTAAAGGGACAATTGTCTAGAACTCACACCTGACAGTTGCTTGCCATTGCACAATGGTACTCCAGCTTCCTCCACCAAGGTACTCTGGCTGTCAAAAGTGTCATTGAATAAATAAATAAATAAATAAATAAATAAATAAATAAATAAATAAATAAACAAGAGGCCCCACGTGGCCTTAATCGCTCACCTGACAAAGTGACTCTAAGAAGTATTTTAGGTCACCTTCACCATGTCATGCCTCATCAACATTAACTGGTTGAGTGATAGATTTTGTTTGAAGTTCAACATTTGTTACCTAAAATTAGTTTTATTTAAAATCATTGGTGTGTGGCCAATCTCCAATGTTTTTTAATAAAGCAAATTTATCTCTGCAGACAAACTGGTTTAGCATGAAGCACAAACAAGGAATGTGAAGAGATAGCCTTGGACATCTCTCCCCAACTGTGGATATCTTCCATGTGCTACATGTACATATTTGCATGCAAGAAAACAAAAATTTTCACAAATTTTCCAAAATATTAGTTTTTTTATCATCATTGGAACAAGCTCAAACAGCTTATTCCAATAGGGGTATGGGAAGATCAGGTATATTTTTGAGACAGAAATGTGAATATATAAATAATGGTGTTTTTTTGTGAATGATGCTGGAGAATTTTGCGTAAAGATATGGTAAATGGTTTGTTCTAGATACAGAATGATGCAAAAGTATTTAAATTTGATTAGGCAAGTTGTTCCTATAATGCATTTAAAAATTGAAGTAACTGTTTTTTTGCTGCCGAACTTTTAGATGTGTGTGTCTGTGGTCTGTGTTTGTGTGTGTGTGTGTGTGTGTGTGTGTGGGGGGGGGGGGGGGGGGGGGGGGGGGGGTAAGAGTGTTCTTGCAAACAAAATTCCTGAATAAATGGAAAATTTTATTTTTTGTGTGAAAGACATAGTGCGTGAATGTTGATTGGAACAAGCTTAGAGAGCTCATTTTAATGTGAAGTCATAAAGCTGTGTTTTACGTACGAAATTCTGGAATAACTAAAAAATTGCTTTTTTGACTCAAAAAGCATGGTGTGCGACCTCTCACTGGAATGAGCTCAAAAAGCTCATTCCAATGGGGTATTTACAAGCGATAAGTACATGTATGTTTAAGAGACAAAAATTAAAATTTGAATAGCGATTTTTGCGAAGAATGCTGACAAGTTTTGGCAGTTATGCTGGTAAAAAGGTAAGATATGCAAAGTGGTTGTTTTTTAGAGGCGACATTTAATTAAGGGGAATTAACCCTTGATTACTGAGGTAACTTCTAAAAGTACTGAAATTTCATGAAGCAATGTGAATAACAGACAACAGTTGCCTAAAAATTTCATGAATAACTAAAATTTTTATTCTTTTGTCTCGAAAACATGGCATATGACCTTTGTTGGAATGAGCTGAATGCGTGTGTTCCAATGAGGGGTCATAAAATTTGAACGGAGATTTGTGTGAATAATGCATTAGTACTGCTAAATTTGGGTAAACGGTTCACCCTGGATACCACCCCTTCTATAGTAGATCTTTTCTGCAAATTTTGTCTAAGATTCTATCAACTTTACAAATAAATACGTTCATGAATCACAATCAGATCCACCCCACAATGTTGCATACCAAATATCAAAAGATTCTGCCTGCTGGATCTGGAGAAGAAGATTTTTTAAGAAATATGCCTGAAATGCACTAAGTTAAAATTTGGGCTCCTATACGGAGCCCAAATATAAACCCAGGGGGGCGATTTGAACAAACTTGAATCAGATCCACCCCACAATGTTGCTTACCAAATATGAAAAGTTTCTGAAGCTGGATCTGGAGAAGAAGATTTTTTAAGAAATTTGCCTGAAATGCACTAAGTTCGAATTCGAGCTTCTATAGTGAGCCCAAATATGAAACTAGGAAGCCGATTTGAACAAACTTGAATCAGATCCACCCCACAATGTTGCATACCAAATATCAAAAGATTCTGCCTGCTGGATCTGGAGAAGAAGATTTTTTAATAAATTTGCCCGAAATGCACTAAGTGCGAATTCAGGCTTCTATATTAAGCCCAAATATGAATCCAGGGGGCCGATTTGAACAAACTTGAATCAGATCCACCCCGCAATGTTGCATACCAAATATCAAAAGATTCTGCCTGCTGGATCTGGAGAAGAAGATTTTTGAAGAAATTTGCCCGAAATGCACTAAGTTTGAATTCGAGCTTCTATAGTGAGCCCAAATATGAATCCAGGGGGCCGATTTGAACAAACTTGAATCAGATCCACCCCGCAATGTTGCATACCAAATATCAAAAGATTCTGCCTGCTGGATCTGGAGAAGATGATTTTTTAAGAAATTTGCCTGAAATGCACTAAGTTCGAATTCGAGCTTCTATAGTAAGCCCAAATATGAATCTAAGGAGCCGATTTGAACAAATTTGCATCAGATCCATCCCACAATGTTGCATACCAAATATCAAAAGATTCTGCCTGCTGGATCTGGAGAAGAAAATTTTTTTTTAAGAAATTTGCCTGAAATGCACTAAGTTCGAATTCGAGCTTCTATAGTGAGGCCAAATATGAATCTAGGAAGCCGATTTGAACAAACTTGAATCAGATCCATCCCACAATGTTGCATACCAAATATCAAAAGATTCTGCCTGCTGGATCTGGAGAAGAAGATTTTTTAATAAATTTGCTTGAAATGCACTAAGTTCAAATTTGGGCTCCTATACTGAGCCCAAATATAAACCCAGGGGGCCAATTTGAACAAACTTGAATCAGATCCACCCCGCAATGTTGCTTACCAAATATGAAAAGATTCTGCCTGCTGGATCTGGAGAAGAAGATTTTTTAAGAAATTTGCATGAAATGCACTAAGTTCAAATTCGAGCTTCTATAGTGAGCCCAAATATGAATCTAGGAAGCCGATTTGAACAAACTTGAATCAGATCCACCCCACAATGTTGCATACCAAATATCAAAAGATTCTGCCTGCTGGATCTGGACAAGAAGATTTTTTAAGAAATTTGCCTAAATGCACTAAGTTCGAAATCGGGCTTCTATACTGAGCCCAAATATGAACCCAGGGGGCCGATTTGAACAAACTTGAATCAGATCCACCCTACAATGTTGCATACCAAATATCAAAAGATTCTGCCTGCTGGATCTGGAGAAGAAGATTTTTGAAGAAATTTGCCTGAAATGCACTAAGTTCGAAATTGGGCTCCTATACTGAGCCCAAATATTAACCCAGGGATTCGATTTGAACAAACTTGAATCAGATCCACCCCACAATGTTGCTTACCAAATATGAAAAGATTCTGCCTGCTGGATCTGGAGAAGAAGATTTTTTAAGAAATTTGCCTGAAATGCACTAAGTTCGAATTCGGGCTTCTATAGTAAGCCCAAATATGAATCCAGGGGGCCGATTTGAACAAACTTGAATCAGATCTACCCCGCAACGTTGCATACCAAATATCAAAAGATTCTGCCTGCTGGATCTGGAGAAGAAGATTTTTGAAGAAATGTGCCTGAAATGCACTAAGTTCGAATTCAAGCTCCTATAGTGAGCCCAAATATGAATCTAGGGAGCTGATTTGAACAAACTTGAATCAGATCCACCCTACAATGTTGCATGCCAAATATCAAAAGATTCTGCCTGCTGGATCTGGAGAAGAAGATTTTCAAAGAAATTTGCCTGAAATGCAGTAAGTTCAAATTTGGGCTCCTATACTGAGCCCAAATATAAACCCAGAGGGCCGATTTGAACAAACTTGAATCAGATCCACCCCACAATGTTGCATACCAAATATCAAAAGATTCTGCCTGCTGGATCTGGAGAAGAAGATTTTTTAAGAAATTTGCCTGAAATGCACTAAGTTCGAAATCGGGCTCCTATACTGAGCCCAAATATGAACCCAGGGGGCCGATTTGAACAAACTTGAATCAGATCCACCCTACAATGTTGCATACCAAATATCAAAAGATTCTGCCTGCTGGATCTGGAGAAGAAGATTTTTTAATGTTTTTCCCATTGCCTACAGTGTTAAAAAGTGCTGACTCAGCACTTTTTCAAAGTCCCGAAACTGTACCCTATGATAAAACCGATGGCAATTTTTTTTTACCAATCCTTTCTGTTGGTCCTAAGGAAGCTGCACACCAAATAAAAATTCTCAGTGCCGTGCAGTTTTGGAGATATGGGCGTTTTAAATTTTTTCTATTTTTAGCTCCTGCGGTTCCCACGGGGCTGCAGGAAAATTTTTTTTTGCATAAATCAAGTACTCATGACCCAATAAGCCCTCACATAAAATTTGGTTCAAATCAGCCTCTCGGTTTGGAAAATAGAAATTTTGGGCGGGGCAAAAAATTTTGCCCCTCCCATAACGACGCCAAGTATAGCCCCACAAACTTCTCTTGAACAAATCTGAGTCTACACCTCAAAAGGAAGCTGCACACCAAATATCAAGTCTCTGCTACTGCTGGTTCATGAGAAGAAGATTTACAAAGATTTTGGTGCCCCTTGGGGGCGTGGCACCACCCAGGAGGAGGGGCAACTTCATTTGAACAAATCTGAATTGGCATCAGGTAATAAACATTTAGCCAACATTTGAATAAAATTGGGCTAGTGGTTTAGGAGGAGAAGTCGATAATGTAAAGTTAACGCCGGACGGACGACGACGGACGATGGACAGAAAGTGATTAGTAAAGCTCCCCTTGAGCTTCGCTCAGGTGAGCTAATAAATAAGAACTCACACCTGACCACAGTCTGTACACATCCAGTGGCTTAGCAGTGGTTTCTAGTCAAGTCTTGAATGCCTGCATAGGCAACCAAGACTTGATTAAAAACCACTGCCTAGGTAATATGACTATTGTTAGAAGGATTTCCTCATGATGATGTGTTGAGGGCACCTGTTCTGATGTTGTAAAACTCAAAAATAGGCCCTCCAAGGGTTAAGTGTTTTACCACCTCCAACCACTTAAGAACAAAGAAATTACCACTTAGGAAACAATACCTAATAGGAAGATAAAAGAAATCTTTTGTGTCTGGCCACACCCCTTACCACTGAAGAATATAAGCAGCCCCGAGGGACAGACAGATGGACAGACATGAACTAACAATTATCAAAATATAGCTCGAATTGTTGACACAACTCGATCAAAATTCCATAGGCCAGAATTGTTAGCTCCATTTATTACATATACAGAGGATATGGAATGAGTGTTTTTCTCATATAATATTTATGAAACGAGCCTAAGAATTTTCCGTTTGGGCGAGCCTCAGACAAGTTTCATGAATATTATATTAGAAAAAAACTCATTTCATATTTTATTTATCATATGACACACACATGCACAAATTGGCCACTTAATATGACTTTTTAACCCATCACCTACAGTTAAAACTAGAAGTCCTGTCATGAAATGTGCACAAATAGCACGTTGATATGCACGTTAATGTACGCGTTATGGCCCAAGTAAAGCTATTAAATTCTGTACATATGGCCTGTGCACAAGCAATGTTTCAGCCAATGGACCTCCGGGTAACCCGGAGGTCCATTGGCAGAAACATTGCATGTGTTTGCTATGTGTAACCAAGAGAACCTGCCGTGCTTTGGATGCCATTCGATATGGCAAATGCGCGCAATTCCATCGCGCAATTAAACCTAGATAAGCACACTACTCGTGGCAGGACTTCTAGTTTTAACTGTAGCTTGAGTTGCAGACGCCTCTTGGCAAAAACATCCTCGTAAAACTAAAAATTTTCATTTTTTTGCTTTCAAAACATAGGTTATGACCCCTCATTGGAACGAGCGTGACACGCTCATTCCAATGAGGGGTCATAATCATGTTTTGGAACCAAAAAGTGAAAACATAAAAAAAAAATGAATGGCGTTTCTCTTGTATTGCACGAGACAGTTTCTCAGGCCCTCCCTCATGGTCCTTTTTACAACCAATGCAAACTTCAAAAAATAAAAATTAAATAGTTTAAGTCTGATATTTTACCAGTCAATAAAATTAATAAATTTGTCCCTTCAGTGCAAGAAGGCTTTGCAATGTATTGCAAAGCCTTCTTGCACTCAAAGGACGATTTATACCACCACCCATGCTATTCTGTGGATTATTAAGGCCTAAAACATAAAACAAACCAAACATATTTGATGGCAAAGTAATAATTACAAAAATAAAAAATAAAATAAAAAAACATACACATCCAGGCAATTTTATAAAACTGGCCTGAGAAACAAAATATCTACTTTGTGGGGCCTATCTGAAGGACAATAAACTAACAGCACTGCCACCACAACGTTTGTTTCATTAATAAGAAAGATTTTAAACTTACTATTTTCACAGTTTGTACCATTATAACCCTTTCCGCAAGCACAAGTGTATCCGTCAACTAAGTCAGTACATGTTCCTCCATTTTGGCATGGATCAGGTAAACAGTCATTAATGTCTGAAATAAAAGTTACAAAATAGAAACATGGTGACAATAAATATACATTAGGTGTACAGTACCCATATGAGACTGGTCAATTAAAACCCCAGTTATTGATGCTAAATTTAGATTAGTGCTGTCTATTTATAGAGGAACTATTTATGAGTGGGCGTGTACAATTAATTACTTATCTTCATTGATATCAGAGCAACAATAACAAGAACATTGGCTTTGATATATTTTATTTCATTCAAGTGTTTCAACTTTTAACAAGCGATAAACTAGAAACATAATACACTGCACATAGATATTAACATAAAAAAGTTTGTTTTTTGCACATTGATATTTACATAAATGAGTTGTCTTGTTTTAATCTTTTAACTTCATTTGGTTTCTTATAACTAACATTACAGTACGTTCAACGTGGATTGAAACAAAAACGCCGCCGCGGTGTGTTCTCCATCGTGGAGTTTCAGTGGACCATGGTGTTTGATCAGTGGAAGACAGTTTTCAAAACACTGTGACCCATCGTGGTCACGAGTGTTAAGGGATTAGCTTATAATTGCTTTTGCATGTCAGTTTCTCTGCTGATTAATAAATACTGTCTTGCGACGTCAACTGGCAAAACAACTGCGTTTGTTACTGGCAGTAGATAATTTATTTTAAATTAAAATTGGAATTTGGAGGAGGCAGACGGAGACTATTGAACTTTGTGGTTTGAAATTGTAAATTGGGAATAGAACAGTCAGTTCCATTTGGTTAAGTACAAAGTCCTCGTCACTTTCGAAACTAAACTGTTGTGTTTGCGCGATCAATTTGATCGAGGAAATAAATAAATCAGACTTGAGAAAAACAACTAATAATCGCGAAGTTCCCAATTTCACATTTTGTTTACAGCTGTAGGCCAACACGTGATGAACCGTGCTTGGGTGGGAAGTTTAGGCGAAAAAACCTCCTGCGACCAGCCCATCCTCTTTCCCGTCTTACTCTTGTCGGGCTACGCAATTAAAGATTCTTATAAAAGGATATAGTAAAAAGAAAAAATAGTGTTTTTAAATGGATACCAAAAAGTATCTCACTCGTGACTGAAACTAATAATTATATCACATGGGGGAGGAGGGGGGTGGACGGGAGATATTTGCATACCGCGGAAACAAACATCCTTCATCCAATTCTGTAGGGGTTTGTAAATACTTTTATACTCTTTGCATTTGCAGATTTTTCAACGTTCCTCCACATTGTTGTTATTTGTATTATCAATTGAAATTGCTAAGGCGGTGGGGGGGGGGGGGGGGAGGGGGGGGCGGTGGTGTCGCGGTAACCAGTTCTCGACAGATCACCGAACTTAAGCAACGTCGAGCACGGTTAGTAGTTGGATGGGTGACCATTTCAGCGACCGATTCGTGCTCCCGTGTTGTGTCCTTGGGCAAGGCACTTAACCCCGATTGCCTACATGGGGGCACGATGATGCTGTGTACTAAGGCATACTGCACGTTGATGGTGCGCATGTCTTCAACCAATCTAACCCTGCATGTGCCGTGGTGCAGAGTTCAGAGTTACGATGTTGGGGAGCTGACAGCTGCTCGTCGCTGCTCGGTGGTTCTCTCCGGGTACTCCGGCTTCCTCCACCCGTAAAACTGTCACCGACATGATGTGGCTGTTAATGTGTCCTGTTAATGTGTCGTTAAACCCTAATAAATAATAACAAATAATAGCTAAGCCTGAGTGTATGTAAAAATACGTGGGTGAATAGGGGGATACTGATTTAAAATATCTGCGAATGTGCCATTCTAAGAGAGAGTACACTTCAGTGGGAAAGAGATAGAGAGAGACAGATATACGTGATTGGGGGGGGGGGGGCAAGTAAGAAAAAGTGAAAGAAAATTAGTACACGAAAGTATACCCAAGTGCACTTGGGCATATGTCTGCATATTACTCTGTGTGTGTGTGTGGGGGGGGGGGGGGGGGCAAGGGTGTGTGTGTGTGTTGGTGTGCATGCATGTGTTTTGGTTTTTCGGGTTTGGGTTTTTTGGGGGTTTTTTTTTGGGGGGGGGGGGGCTTTTATGAACTTCTGTAAAAAAAGACCTACCTCTGATGAAGATATGTCTCATAAGCCTTCATAGGCTGGATTTCATATAAATATTTTGAAAATACTCTGTATATTATGTATGTGTGTGGAAATGTGACACTTAAATAAAATATTCTACTACTACATTAAAGTAGTCGGGATTGATGTGATTAATTAAATATAGTAGATTAAATTACCACTTGGACAAGGTGTGAAATAACATTTGAGTGGCGCAACAAAGCACAGAGCTGTCCTTCAAACCAACATCTGTTTTAACACCTCTGCACATGACAAGCTTGAGAAAAAATAAGAGACAAATCAACATTTTCAATTACTTTTTTTAAATTCAGCAATCATAATTATAACCATACAGTACCAACGGAAATAACTTGTACATTAAACGCCGTTATTCTTCGTTTGTAAACGCGTTCACAAATAGCATTTAAACGAAAAACGGGTTTATTTTCCGCTTACCAAACGTTTATAAACGATCCGTATTTCGATGATTTAAACGAAGGCTAAACGAAAGGTAAACGATTTTTCGTTTAGCTAAACGAAAGCTAAACGTTTTTTCGTTTAGCTGAACGGAAGACAAACGATAGTCCATTTATATGTACACGTACTGAACGACATATAAACGGTTTGCAAACAGACTGATCATTTCCGCAATATCGGAACAATTCATTTTATTGCGTTCACTTTTATCGAAGCACGGTTACAAATTAATGGGGAAGATTTTTAAAATGGTACGTTTTTGCTTTTAAGATAGGCGTATAACAGATGACTGGAATGGGACGTGAAATCTGGCGTTTTATTTCCATTTGTGAATTTTTAGGTTTCAATATCAATACCAAGTTAATTTTCAAACCGAAACTGAAAGTTGAAGGGCTTCTGAAAAGTGTTTTCTGGAAAAGTAATGGTGTTGCATTTTTGCAGAAAAAACATTGTTTTAAAAATTGTCTCGACTTTGTATTCATACATGTACATTGTATCATTTCCCTTTCTATTTGATTGTTGTCGACCCCAAGCGGCCAAGCCACATAAAAGCTGGCATCCCATATTTCTTCTAAGAATACCATTCAGATTTGTCATTTTAAGTTTGGTTGTTATTGTAATTAAAATTTACTGCGGTACGAACCTTTGATACCAAGCACTGAGAACCTTTTCTGTTTGTATCTAAAACAATGGGTCTAAAAACAGTTTTTTGTAAAAATAAAAATAACAAGATGTTGTTCTTAACATTAAAGGCACTAGGACACACCTACATTTGTACATGCAGTCATTGGTCAAGACAGTATAAACAGAACAAATTTCCCTTTTAAAAAGGTGATTACTTGACTTGAATTTATCACTCGACTTTTCTGAATCAAAATGAACCGACGGAAAATGTCTTCAACGCCGAGTCACCATTTGGTGAGGTATATTGAAGACAATGCAATACAAGTGAGAAGCTCGGTTTTTTTTAAAGAACTGACAGACCCAATAAAGATAGGAGAATCTTACCTCATTCAGTGGAGAAGAGTGCACGAGGTTGCTGTTGGAAAGGTACGTGTTTTATTTTTAACCCTTTACTTACATGTATGACCAAAACAAGGAACTGAAAAATATCCGACAGGGTCGGCGAGAGTTAATGTCGATCATGGTAGGCCTGGAAATAACTACTGAACCTCCGCTTAGGTCAGGCCCGAAGCCAGCAGTAAATAAAACTCCGACATGGAGAGTGTGGGGCGCCCCTCCCCTGCCACCTCACCCACCTCTGCATGTCGGATAGCATCCTGGTGCGAAGGCGAAGGCCATTTCCGAATTGCCTAGCCCCGACGGGGGTGGTGGTGTAGTGGGGTGCTGGGGGTTCTCCCCTTCCCGATTTGTTTTTACAATTCAAGGCTCTGAGCGCTCCCACCAGTATCGGCCCTGGTTTAGGTTATGTGGGGCTTGTCATTTGTAAAATACGTGAACAAGCTATTTGATTATACGACATGTCGTTTATCTTTTCACAGAATTATCGCCAAAAATAAATAGCAAAATTTAACGCGCGATCTCGCCAAAATGAGATTGCAGGTAAGTTTTTGCTCTTTATTATTGTGATAATTTTGTTGAAATGAAAGCAATTCCTACATGTAACTAATAATATACCCCCCCCCCTCCACCCGGACATACCTTTAACTATAAGTAGAAGGGGGCAACACAACCATTAAATTGGAATTGCCCTGAGACCCGGGACTATTGGCACTAAAAGGACAAAATGAGAAAAAAAGGTGAGGGCGGCCTGCAGCCATAGGGGGAATGAGCAAGAGCCCCCACCCAAAAATATCCCCCCCCCCACCTCTAAAAAAATACAGACAACATTTTTTAATTTGTATCCATTTTTCATTCACCTGCGCATTAACACAAAGCAGTACATTCGTCCAGTGGGTTGTGTGCACAGGAATAATAATTATTATATTTCCCTGTACTGATAATACCAGCTTCTGGTATCAATCATTCGAAAGCTCGTTTCTTGTGTGTTCTCAATAAATGAGGTCGGGGTCAACTCGCCACTGGGTCAACTCGCCACCAGTACTTTTTCCGGGTCAAGTCGCCACATGTTAGCGGCGACTTGACCCACTTTTTGTGGCGAGTTGACTCACTTTTGATAAGTGTTTTTCCAATATTTTTCTACTTATTTTTAACATTTTTTTCCAAAAAATAAATTTGATTGTACTCACTGTTCACTCCGTGACCGTCCGGCAGTAATTTTCACATGAAAATGAATAAGAGAAGATACGTTTGGGTTTGTTTTTATTGCACAGATTGTTGAATCAGCTGCCGTTGAAAGTCAGGGCTTAAAGTTCGTCCGATATCGCGAGAATCTTAACTAGATTCTCGCGAAATATATTCGCGCGAATCCATATAGGCCAAAACATGAAATTCTGCAAACGCCAGCTGAATGTTGCTGGAGAGATCACGAAATAAGTTTCCACACATGGTTTACCACATGCTTCACATTTTCTTGAGTTTCGTATCAAATCAAGTCAGGGCTGCTAATAGCAGCCATGACTTGATTCGATACCAAACTCAAGGAAATGTGAATAGACAGTTTCTCATGATTATGTATCTTATGATACAAAACGATCAGAGCGTAATTATGAATCAAAGACATCAGTCTTTCATAACGTGAATCCAAGAGTAAACTGACGCAAATCCACTGATCCCCCCAAAACGTTTTCCAAGTTTTCAATGTAACTGTCGATTTTCCCCCATTTATAAATAGAATATTTCACAATTATAAGATTATGTGCTGGGAGGAATGCTAAAGGTATAAAAAAAATCGTCAAAATATGATATTTCCCTACTGTATACAGTGTGTAGTGTCAAACCTGTCTTATACATGTATATATTTTTTTTCTGGTGGCGAGTTGACCCGTGGACAGTTGACCCGTGGCGACTTGACCCGGTGGTGACTTGTCCCGGTGGCGAGTTGACCCATTCCCAATAAATGATACCATAAATTCATTTTACCAACATGAGAAAATGGAAGTCCTGCTGTTGTGACTTATCACACATTGAAATTCCACTGTTACGGCCACTCACCGAAGTTAATGTTCAAGAACTTAGTTTGTACATGCAGTCATTTTATTTTGTAGGTTTTGGATTCAGGAAATAGTTCCGAGATGAGCAAACGTTATAGCGAGGTCATAAAGGAAAATCCACAAGGAGTTGCGTCACCAGAGCCACCATCTTCGCCAAACCAGGCACCATCTGCATCAAGTACTCCATTAGATAAAACACCAACACCAGCAACAGAACAAAGACAAAGGCAAACTACCACAAAGACAAAAAACGTTAAAAAGGTAAAAAAAATATGTTGCTACATGTAGATTCCTTTACAAATTGAACGTGTGACAGTGACATAGCTATTCCACTGTCTGGTCACTAATCTTGTTGCAGCGACTGTCTGATCACCGGTTTTAATTACCCAACAATCAACTATAATTTATAATTTATTGCCACGATTTTAATAACCCAATAATCAACTATAATCACCTGTAGTCACAGAAGCCACACCAATAGACTTGCTGGGGTCACTTGCATATCCATTTTTATTGGGACGTTGTGTCAAAATGAAAAAAATTATATTATTTTTTGGGGTGTCATTTCATGTCGAAAATCATTGCAAGCATTTTTTGTAATGATTAGGGATACAGTTTTCCACATTAAAATTGAAAATTAAGTAATTGCATCTTGTTCAACATAGCTCATTAAGCCCTGTTGAATAAGATGCAGTTTAGTTAAATTTTTGGCCCCGAATAGTGCCATTGAAGAAGATTAACATTATGGTACTACATGTATAGAGTTAAACGAATGGGTGAGTTTGTATGATCTCAAAGTGACCGAATATTCCCCCAGTGTGTGATTTTACGACATTTGAAATGTTAGCCCTTTACCCAACATAACAGTCCAAACCGACCAACACTAAATGTATTCACTAAATTCAAAGGGTTAAAGTTTAAAATTCCCTGTTAAATTTTGAACAAGAAATGTGAACTTTTATGTTTGAGGCGCGTTACTCCTAAATAAAGCTGATTAAATGTTATTTCTTTCTTTCATTTTCTTTCTTCCAAACCACATCTTATGACCCTACTTGGGGGTCATAAGATATGTTTTGGAAGAAAGAAAATGAAAAAATAAAATAAAAAGGCTTGACCATTTTTCGATATTTCGCTTTTAATAAGTTCCAAATTGTTATTTATTTTTTTTCCTTCCAAACCACATCTTATGACCCCACTTAGGGGGTCATAAGATATGTTTTGGTAGAAAAAAAAATAAAATATAAAGGCTTGACCATTTTTCGATATTTCGCTTTTAATAAGTTGCAAATTGTTATTTTTTTCTTCCAAACCCCATCTTATGACCCTACTTATGGGTCATAAGATATGTTCTGGAAGAAAGAAAAATGAAAAAATAAAATAAAATAAAAAGGCTTGACCATTTTTCGATATTTCGCTTTTAATAAGTTCCAAAGTGTTATTTGTTTTTTCTTTTTTTTTCCCCAAACATCTTATGACCCTACTTAGGGGTCATAAGATGTGTTTTGGAAAAAATAAAAAAAATAATAAAAAGCTTAACCATTTTTTCGATATTTCGCTTTTAATAAGCTCCAACGTGTTATTTATTTTTTCATTTTTTTTTCAAACATCTTATGACCCTACTTAGGGGTCATAAGATATGTTTTGGAAGAAAGAAAAGTGAAAAAATAAAATAAAAAGGCTTGACCATTTTTCTTCTTGCTAATACAATGACGTTATTTTTTTCTTTTCAGAACAAAGCAGCAATTGTAGTTTCTGCTTCACCTGCAAAGCCTACAGCACATGTGATCCCAACAGAAAAGGTTGGCATGAACAACTCTGCTGCGGAAGTGGTGGTCCAAGGGCGGTATTGCCTCAGCGAGAAAGCTAAGGAGATATTGTCAAATGATACCACAAGTCCACCGACAGTACGTGTGGATCCTCCAGTTGACGACACACCCATAGAGGTGGTAAACTCATTTTTGTCATCCACACGAATCCCTGATAATAGAGAGGCTGAAATAGCAAATGATGGAATACTACCCTGTATTTATCTTCCTGAGACGTGGGTGTCTTCTCCGATTCCATCCCCAGATTTTACACAGATCGAGCCACAAGCGTGCGAATGCAGCAGCATTTTAACTGAGGTCAGACAGGAGTTGGAAAAGTTAAAGACAGATATGGCCAATCTTCAAAAACATAATTCGGAAATGCAAGCAAGATTGGATAAATTAGAGGGTACTACATGTAGACGTATGCTCCAAAATGGTTCTGTTGTTGACAACGCCACTGGTAATGCTGTGGCCCCCCAAGAAATGCTTAAGTTGAAAACTGATGACGTTTCTGCGTTGTCTCTCATCGTTTTGTCAAGAAGGTTTAAATTGTCATCTGTTAAAAGTTTTGGCCTTCCACTCCTGGCCCTATCACATATTGTCCCTGTGATTCTATAACTCCTGATCACCCTGCTGATGGTTCTGCGATCTATATTCATTCTCTCTTCTTCTTTTATGATTCTAACTATTTCAGCAAAGTTTGAGCCTCCTTCATTCAGACTGACAATCTTCTGGCGTATAATATACGGGACCCTAGTTCGTTTAATAGAATTCATTTTGCTAACTGGGTGTATTCAAGGTGAGTTGGGAGACTTGGTCATTATATCATTACGAG
Organism: Pictodentalium vernedei; assembly: GCA_031216915.1. Taxonomy (NCBI): domain Eukaryota; kingdom Metazoa; phylum Mollusca; class Scaphopoda; order Dentaliida; family Dentaliidae; genus Pictodentalium; species Pictodentalium vernedei. Next base: position 4,242,558 of record CM062296.1, read on the forward strand.
CAACCAATGATACAAAAAGAGAGGAATGTTTTCCTCGTAAAGGGCATTTTCGAATCCTCGTAAAAGGCGTTTTCGAATATTGTAGGGCCAATGGTCAGCATTTATTTTTCTCCTTTGAAAACGGAAAAATAACACTACTAATAAAAAATAACCCCAATTACGCAAAATAAACACACTAATCATGAGAGCTACTAATAAAATAATTACCGACAGTAGCAAACAGAAGGGATCAAACAAACGAATTAAAACACATGGTTAATTGACTTTACTTAATCCAATTACCAGAGGACCATGGCAAATCAGTGACTGGCCAAAGTTTTATTATGGAAAGGGAATATCGGTGTTTTAAGTTTTAAATTGTGTTTTGTCTTTTCATATTGGCTGAGTAAATAGCAACTGTAATATCTATCTTGACAATTAACAAATACAAACGTGATATCTATCGTTGATATTCAATGATTGGTAACCGACAAAATTCCTCTTTTTTATTATTTTAAACAACCAAGAAATAAAGTTCACGTTTATGTACATGTATATGTATCCTGGTAAAAAGAATCAAGCATAAAATAATTTTCCCCGACCCCATCTGTGGGAGGTGGCACCTCCGCGCCGACCAAGGCACTTGAAGCAGCATACAGGCCTTACAATCGAAAAGAGCAAAGTGACATAGACAGCTTTTCGGTGACCGGGGTTCACGCCAAAATAGGCGTATGTTTCAGGGAGGCTTGAGGACTGCAGTTCCCCTCCAGTCGGGGCAAATACATTTTTTTCGGCCAGTTTTTATGATTGTTTCGGGCAAGTTTGACTGACCTACTCACTTGGGCAGTTTTATCTTCAATAAAGGATTATGTCCCATCAGTTCTAACTTGGATACAAAGTCTGTAATATAATGTTTTGGTGTAGTACGTCCCACAGGTCGTACCACACCAAAAAAGTATATTACGGACTTCAGGTCCATGTTCGTACATATACCTGTAATACCGTCTTATCAGATTGATATCGCATCTGAGGGTTGTAGACACGCCAGCGTAACAGTTTGTTCTAGCTAATTACAGACATAAACAGGCCGTTAGCTACAACTGTGGAAGGGGAACACCTCCTCCCACACCCAAACCCACCCAAGGACCACTTCACTCAATAATGCTCGCAGCATCACTTTTCGGAAAAATATTTGAGACCCCCCCCCCGAAAAGGTGTCCCGTACGCCTAAGCAAGCCCAAATTTTGTGACTCTGTTTGGTCGGAAATTTTGTGGTGTGCCCCCCCCCCCCCCCACTCCCTCCAACTCACACACAAAACGCCCATATTTTTATGCTATTACACGTATAGGCATAAATTCGCCTAGAATGGTCCCAATAATTTTCCTACGGGACTGCACATTATCTTCCCAGTGTCTACGCCACTGACACCGAATGATCACACTGACTTGGTTGTGATATTGTCTGAACACGACTCAATTGATGCATGTGCTCGGGTATCATGAACGACGAGTTTCGCTTATGTAAACGAACTTAAACGAATAAAACGTTTACTTAATCGAAGGTAAACGAAACATATTCGTTTACAAACGCACTGAAAACGAAAAACGCCGTTATATTTCGTTTAGAAACGCAATGCCAAACGGAACCGTAAACGCCGTTATTTTGCGTTTACATGTACAAGTTATTTCCGTTGGTACTGTATGTAAATAAAATCAATAGAAAATAATATTTTTTTTATTTTTCAATAATGACATGCCGATCGACAAGCCTGACCACCACACGTCATAACTCTAGCTCAAACATGCCCCGAAATTTCGTATTATAATTTTTGGGGTTTGTCCCCCCACACGTGTCTTGAAACCCCAAAAATTAAAATAGGTCTTTCAGGCAGGAGATTTTAGTTCCTCTATCGGAGATTTTCTGGCGCTACCCCTGATTTTTACGTGCAGCCAGCACATCAAAAATTTCAGTGTCTTGGCAGTGTAAGATTCAGTCATCCATACCACTCCTAAATGGTGAAGTAAATAGTCCCCCCCCCCCCCCCCTCATTCCCCATCCCAGAAACGAGGCAATTGGACTCCAGACTCCCATAAACCCACACGCACAAATAGGCCTATATCATCGATTGCTTGCCCATCTGCACCCCACCCCCACCCCCCCACCCCCCCCCCCCCCCAATCTTGGCCAGTTTTCCTTGTTAGTGCATGCAGATGCTTCAATATATGGATTCCGAAGCGTGTTGGGCTGAAACGTCCCAGGGCCACCACAAGCATTCCGTTTTCGTTAATGTAGTTTATTTATGTTAATTCCACTCTCAACATGTACATTTTAACATTCCACTCTGGACTTAATATTTAAAATCTTAAATCGGATTCCCTTCCTACCCAACCCACAATTTATTCAAAATTCAGTACTGGTAACATGATTCTTCTCCGTCAATAGCTACAGTTAGGTAAAGACCGTCGGAGAATGTCCAGATATTGTGCTGGTCAAGTTATAATTATTTCAACTCACATCCATGATTTCAGTACGGTATAATATTTATTTTGTCGTAATTCCTCGAGTTCTGAATCGATTTTGATGAACAACATTCGGAATCGCAATAGCTTTTAATAACTTTTTCAAATATTGAACTATCTTTTTAATATTTCAAGTAAAAGTAAAGGTAATTTTTCACTGACTGTGAAAAAAATTGATCTAATTAAGAGCCGGTGACTGAGAGATCAAAAGGTAAACCGACGTCAGCCGAACGTCCCATCACACAGTTTGACATATTCATGCAAGATTAAAAACACTATTCAAACTCCATATTTTGATCGTTTTTTCTGCCATATTAATGCGTTTTATTATCACAAAACATGTATGGAGTATACGTATTCAATTTATACTTAAGTGCAATACCTAACAATCACTAAACAACAATGAACTGAAACTATTTTTGGTGGAAGAATAAACCTGATTACTGCACTTGCAAAAAACACAAGTTAATTATAGACACATTGAAGTCACGTGGTGGGGTTTTGAGACCCCACCTCGTAGTGTAATTAGTGGGGTCTCAATTTCTGTGTTCATATGGGCAGCGTACACGACATGTAGATAAAAAAAATGATTGCTCCATTAGATAAATATCAAGGCAAAAACTTTATTGTGTTTTATACTTTTTACTGAAATTAATCCGATATAATTTCACAAAAATTTGTTCATTATCGGTCAGGTTGGTATGGACTTATGATAGGAAACTGCTACTGCAATATTTTTGCAAGCGACATGAGACAGCTTGATAAAAGATTTTAAAAATTTTCTCTTAAAATCTTGACCATATATATTGACTTTTAACTCTCTACCCAACGAATCGGCTGCATCCGCCTGCGTTATATGCAAATTCAGCAGTTGAAAAAAATATTATTAAAATATTATTTTTAAAAAAATTTCAACAGAACCATATCATGTGACCCCTCGTTGGAACGAGCTCATTGAGCTCGTTCCAACGAGGGGTCACATGATATGGTTTAGTTGAAATTTTTTGAAAAATTTGAAAAAATGATATTTAAAATAATAAATTTTGATATCGTCTGCATTGGGTAAAGGGTTAATGTGGCAAAGTGAGACTGGCATCTGTTTTAACCCTTTACCCAGACAATATCACAGTTTATTATTTTAATATTTGTTTTTTCAAATTTTTGAAAAAGATTCAACCAAACCATATCATGTGATCTCACATTGAAAGAAGCTCAAAGAGTTCATTCCAATGAGGGGTCACATGATATGGTTTCGTTGAAATCTTTATAAAAATTTTTTTAATTTGTAAATTACATGCGTGGATTGGGCCGATTCGTTAGGTAAAGGGTTAAGAGCTTATTTTCTGTGATGATAAAAGAAAAATTTCAATTTTATGGTAAATTTCCTTTCTTATTATACCTACCACAATTGTTTACTACAGGTTTGCACTACAGTGGAAGTCCCTAACTCGGAAAATATACTCTCTATTTTGATCTTTCCCAAGTAATTTGGGAAAGAAAAGTGGTGCAAAAACACCAAGATAAAATAAGCCAAAACTGGGTCGAGTGCAGACCCAGTAGGGGATGCTCTTCTACTAGTACTAATCCACGACTTCTGTGACCTGTGTGCAGACACGTAGCTAATGACTCATTCTTTTGAATCCGCCAATGTTGGAGTTATGTGATCAGAGGGGAGGAAGAATTCTTACCCGAATAAGAAGACTGGAGGACCTCCATGTAAACAATTGTGGTAGGTATAATAAAGAAAGGAAATTTACTATAAAATTTAAATTTCTTATCAACGTATCTTACAACTGTTTACTACAGGCTGAATAGACAATAGGATGGAGGGAATCACATAACCAACCCACACATAACACAAGTGCTCTGGAAAAGTGGATAGAGGAAGAGGTCCCCAGCCCTATCAAACCATAGCCTTACAAACAAGAGTAAAAGACAATGACAGATAAGGTGTACGGTTCTGTGTGATGCACATACAGAAAAGTGCAGTAACAGCACAGACCTGGTAACTAGCCTAATGGCTAGGGTAAACAAAAGCCTGAGTAGAAAAAGAGGGCCCAAAGCAAAAAGGTCCTCAGACTGCTCCTGCAACTGACGCAGATAGAAGGTGGAGAAAGTAGAAGCATTTCACCAGTAGGCTGCCTGCATAACATCTGACAGCTTGACAGAGTTAGTATAAGCCCAAGAGGTAGACAATGCACACAACTCGTGGGCAGAAATATGGTTGGTAATACAATCGGCAGTCACTCGACGAGCGTAAGCAGTGCGCATAGCAAGACAAATCTATCGAGAAATGGATTGAGAGATCTTCTGTCGACCAGGAATAAGAGACAGAAAAAATCGTTTCCTGCCCTTCTTAATGAACTGCGTCCGATTGAGATAAATGCGAATTGCACAAACCGAACAGAGCAAAGGGTGATTACCCTCAACAGAAGGAAGAGCTCTAGATCTGATACAGATAGGAGGTGGAGTCGTTTCTGATATCTGATTCTTGGCCAGAAAGGAGCAATCAGTGGTAAACATAACACTGTTGGGAGAGCTCCTGAAAAAGGCCAACCGAGAGGGCGTGAAGCTCACTAACCCGTATGGCTGAGGCAAATGCCATCAGAGAAGCCATCTTGTATGTGTGAAAATGCATATTCACCTGGGATAAAGGTTCAAATGGTGCCGCCCCCCAAGCAAAGCAGCATCCAAGAAAGATTCCATCTTGGGGTAAGCTGCAAAGTCCTAGGCCTTTTCAAGGAAAAGTGCCGAACATGCTTGGTGAGGTAAGGATTTGTGCTGATACGCTTACCCACATATGAAAAGGTCTCGGAAAGCATGGACCTGTACCCTTTGATGGTAACAGGCTGGAGACCCTGGGAATCAAACAGATATACCAGAAACTTCACAGTCTGTGTTATCGTAGGATTGGCATAATCAACAGAATGATCAGCACACCATCGAGAGAAGACCTTCCACTTAGCCGCATAGGCTAAACCAGTGAAATGCCTCCTTGAAGAAGAAATGCACTCCACTGCTCGTCTCGAAAAACCCCTACGGAGGAGAAAGGACCTGACAAAAGATATGCGTGAAGGCACAATGAAGTCGGGTCATCGTGAAACCTCCTCCGGTGACCTTGGCAAAGAAGGTTGTGATGTAGAGGGAGACGTGCCGGAACTGCCGGCAACAGAGAGCTGAATGATCCACACCCACTGAGGCGACATGGTAGCGATCAGAATGATTCGGCAACTGCAGGTTCGTATCTTGGATAGAACCTGAGGCAGAATCGGAATGGGCGGGAAGGCATAGCCGGCAAGACTGTTCCAATCGAGTGACAGAGCATTCACGTCAAAAGCCAGAGGATCTGGACACAGGGACACGAAAGTGTCCACCTGATGATTCCAAAGAGTCGCAAAGGGATCGATGTGGGGCTGACCCCAGAGATGGCAAAGCGACCACCCTGTGGAGCATCTACTCTGTGGAAATTACCCTGCCCCGTCGGGACAGGGAGTCGGCTAGGACATTCAGACGACCGGGAATGTGACAAACCACCACCCCGACATTGACATCCTGAGCGAGCAGTAGAAGATCCCGAGCCAATTCGTATATGGGAACCGAGTGCGTGCAGCACAACAGAAGGACCTGGCGATTTGAAAGGTGGGGGATCCACTGCCGGAAACTCAGAAGAAAAGCAAGAAGCTCCTTCTGGTTGATATGAAGAGCTGCTTGATCCAGGCCCCATGCCCTGTGAAGGGAAAGACCTAGAGGACCCAAAGTCGCAACCCTATCTGAGATTGCTGGCGTCTGACGTCAGAACATGATCAGACGTGGTTAAGTCCAACAGAGCCCCCTGCGTAAGTCACTGAACATCTATCCAGGGAAGAAGGTGAGGATGAAGAGATTCTGGTAACTAAAGCACCAGATCCAGAGGATTGACATTCGGCTTTCAACAACTGAGCAGAAAGTTTTAGAGATGACTGACATTCAGCTGACCTAGAGGAATGAGATCCGTCACCGAACCGCAGAGAACACACATTCGGAGTATACTCCAAGTTGTTGTGGACTGGGACAGTGTCAGGGCAAAAGCTGAGAGAATCACAGCCCTTGCCCGGGGAACCACTACCGTATGAACTGAGTATGGAAGTCCATCCCCAGATAACAAAACGACTGAGAAGGGACCAGGTCCAACTTCTCCTTGTTGACTTTGAACCCTAGCGACTTGAGCAGGCTCAACAGTGTGTCGACATCTGACTCCAGAAAGGCAGCATTGGAATGCCTCTGGAGGATATCGTCTAGATATGTCAAAGTAGTCCCCCTGGACTGTGTGCGATGGAAAGCTATCACATGCGACATCAGATCGGGTGAAGGCCCAAGGAGCCAGGTTGAGGCCGAAAGGCATGGGCTTGAACTGGTAAACTCGCCCCAGAAAAGCGAACCAGTGAGATACTTTCGCGATGTCCGATGAATGGGGATGTGAAAGTAAGCGTCTCGCAGGTCGATGCTGGAAGCGAAATCTCCCTGGTGGATGGAACAGTGAACCGACCTGAATGTCTCCATGCTGAACTTGGGAGCAATGAGAGACTGGTTCAGGATACTCAAATCGATAACTGGTCAGAGTCGGCCATCCTTCTTCAGCACCAAGAACAGGCAGGAATAAAATCCCACTGACTGACTGTTCTTGACCTCGATCGCCCTGTTTGCCAGGAGATTGTCTATCTGCATGGTCAAAAGCTCCCAACGTGAAATGGCTGAAGGAACTGGAGTTGGAAGAGGCACACTCAACAGAGTGGGGTGCCTCCAGAAGGATAATCGCAGCCCGGACTGTACAACATTTAACAACCAAGGATTGGATATGATGGTGGCCCAATGGTCTGCAAATTCTGATATCCTTTCTCCAACCTGGGACAAATCGAGGCGAGCTGGGACAAATCGAGAGGAGAAACCAGCTCCTCTACTATATGAAGAATCCTGATTCCTCCCTCTAGACTGCCGATGCTTACCCTTACCTCGTGAGTAAGAAGCAGAAGCAGTGGCAGGAGGATCAGCCCTTTGCTTTGCAGTGGAAGCAGAAGGGCCCTTGTTAGGCTTTGGACGGCCCTGCCTCCAACAGAAGGCTTATCAAGCTGATGAAGAACGTCATCTTGGACCGTCGCCATGGAACCAATGAACAGTTGTGGACTTGCCAAAGAAGCAGATCGAAGAGCAGCATGCTGCCCCTCAGGAAGGGAACGGCTTGTTCCAGCACAGCGTGTGTTCAAACTAATTCTAAGTTAGCCGTGTTACAGGGATGCGTGTGAGTAAGATGCATGAACGCCTTGGACAGCACATGCAAAGGAGCCTGTACATCACCAAATTTATCTGGAGGCAGATAAGCAGCTAAAGATGACGTGATCTGAGAGAGAAAACATGCCCAGCATCTCTCCTGATAAGGCCAACATGGACTCCAGAGTTGCCACAGGAATAACGGATGACTTGGGCTTGGAAAGCCTGCAGGAGATGGAGTCCTGATCCAAGACCATCAAAGTCTGGTAGACTGAGGGATTGGCAGAATCGAAGGAACGATAATGCGACGGAGGCAAAAAAAGTGTCAACCCTGGTGAAGAATGAAGTCTTCATAGCCTTGGAACTCAGCCTAGAGTCCAAAGCTGTAAACGCTTCAACCAACTGTACCGAGTGGCACAGTCGAAGGTGCCCACAAGCAGGTTGCTCCACAGGCTGTAGGCGCGCGACCAATGATCGTGGCCTGGCTGACACTGTCGTCTGGTTTGCCGGTTTGAGATCCGGAAGGAACGCAAAGACAAAGTCAAGAGCTGCCCCCAAGTCAGAAGACTGTTGGCTCTCGATGTCAGGTATTTCGGACTCATCCTCTGAGTCGGAAGACACCTATCCCCTCATGGGCAAACCAGCCGATGCCTCCCATGGTGTAGGCACACCAGGGGGATCAGAAAGCAGCCTGCTTCCAACCCTGGGAGGCGGTGCCATAGGGGACGCTGGAAACCACTAGTAGCCTCGCTGGAAGCAACTGGAAGGTTCTTGGACAGAACCTGAGTGTCGGCTGGTTCAACAAGGGAACGAACTGGCAAAGTGTCTTCAAATCTTAACCTTTCAACCAGCGAAGGGTCACAATCCTCAAATACACCTGACTCGGGGCAACAGGTGGCAGCCAAAACATCTGCAGGCAGATGTGTATAGGGGTATGACAAAACCCCGAGGATCTACAGAATGGTAACTCAGGAGAGTCACCGCGGACCTCTCAGAGACAGAAGGACCAGGCTGCACAAAAGGCGATGGTCCCGCAAAACTGGCCACGTGACCAGAGCATGTGGACACCATGAACATCCGAATCCAATGAAAAAACTGCGGTGCTCGATGGCGGAGAGACCACAGTAGAATGTTCGGCAGGCAGCCCCTTCCGACTTCGCCGAGTTGAAGTCAGGGAAGGCTGAGGCCAATATTCCATGTCTACACTACCAGGCATCTCTGCAGACCCCTGCATGGATAAGCCGAGGCCGGCTGAAACGATGACATAGCAGACGGAACAGCAGTAGCAGAAGATACATCGGGAGTCGTTCAGGCTGGTGTAAAGGTGGAGAGAGCACCCATGCTCGGCTCCGAAGGAGGTGTCACAACCCTACTGACAGCCTCAGATGTCGGCTGGCATGGAGAGGGATCGCAGTCCCAGAACCAGGCATCTCTTCACCAGACAACTCAACGGCTCCTGCAGTATCCACCACAGGAAATGACTGCACATCGCCCACGGAGGAGGAATAACTCTCACCAGACGTGGTCATTTCGGGAGGCCCCGAACAACAGTGTTCTTCCCCTTTCCCATGGGTGCGAGGGACATAGCCACGAGAACGCACAACACGGTTCACAGACACCCAAAAGGTGGATGACCATGATCCACAAAGCCCACAGGGTCGATCAGAAGAACTCCCATTGCAAGAAGAGCAGCAAGCATGTGAATCATGTACATGTTTGGGCAGAAGGCATTGCCCACAAGGAATAGTTCTGGGCATGACAGAAGTGAAAGCTGATGAGAAGAAGGTGAATTCAACAGATGACAGAAAAACAACCTCAACGAAGAAAGAAAGGTGACAGAAGAAAATAGACCGGCGGGAACACAACAGACTCCAGACGGTCGACAGGGACCCCAAAAACATAACCTCCACTCTCAATAGAGAGAAGAAATTCTGTTCAAGAAGCACCCCACTGACTCCTAACTCCAACACAAATAACAGTATCAAAAATGATAATAGAAATTAAATGTGAAAAAATTTCTATGTCCAAACCGCAAGGCTCCTGAAATACGCACCCGACACGGAGAAGAAAAAATAATACATAATGTTAAATAAATTTATAAGCGAGAATATAAATAAAACACAATGCTGATAATAGAGGATCCTTAGATCCAACAACTTTGCACACAATCAACGAGCCAGGATGGTCACTGATTTCAAATGCAGAGAAGAACATGACAGACGAAAAACGAATGAGTCATTAGCTACGTGTCTGGGCATTGGCAACAGAAGTCGTGGATTTGTACTAGAAGAGCATCCCCTACTGGGTCTGTGCTGGTAGCACTCAGTTTTGGCTTATTTTTTCTTGGTGCTTTTTTTTCCCAAATCGTTGGGAAAGATCAAAATAGAGAGTATATTTTCCGAGTTAGGGACTTCCACTGTAGTGCAAACCTGTAGTAAACAATGGTAAGGTAGACTGATAAGAAATTCTAAAAACTAAATATTTTTTTTTTTTCCTCAAAGCATCCAATATAAAGTCATGTCAGAATGGGCATCATTATTTTTTAGGGTCCTGCAAATATTCAAGATTCGATTCGATATAATATCATATGTCTGCTTCAATATCCCCAAATCAGTCTCAAGATCCATTCCAAATCAGTCTCAAGATCCATCCCAAATCAGTCTCAAGATCCATCCCAAATCAGTCTCAAGATCCTTCCCAAATCAGTCTCAAGATCCATCCCAAATCAGTCTCAAGATCCATCCCAAATCAGTCTCAAGATTCGATTATTTTGAATCTCTCATGCTTAGTGCAATTTGTTACATTTCCTATGAAAATTGGATAAAACTGACATTAGACAATTCATTCATATATTTTACCGAGTAATTAACATCATTTAATTATTTATTTATTAGGGTTTAATGACACTTCAACTGCGAGGATCGTATGTCAGTGACAGTTTTATGGGTGGAAGCAGCTGAAGTACCCGGAGAGAACCACCGAGTAACGACGAGCTGCTGCCAGCTCTTCAACATCGTAACTCTGAACTCTGCACCGCAACACAGCCATGGTTAGCTGATTGGATGAAGACATTCACATGATCGGCATGCAGTACGCCTTAGTGAATAACATCATTCCCCCATGAAGGCAATAGAGGTTAAGTGCCTTGCCCAAGGACACAGTGCAGGAGTGCGAATCAGTTGTTGAAAACAATGTTTAATTGTTAGGTTAATAGTAGAGAGACTATAGAACATCTACAGGTTAACCCTTTACCCAACAAAGACAATATCAAAATTTATTATTTTAAATGTCATTTTTTTAAATTTTTCAAAAAATTTCAACAAAACCATATCATGTGACCCCTCGTTGGAACGAGCTCAATGAGCTCGTTCCAACGAGGGGTCACATGATATGGTTTTGTTGAAATTTTTTGAAAAATAATATTTTTTCAACTGCTGAATTTGCATATTACGCGGGTGGATGCGGGCGATTCGTTAGGTAAAGGGTTAATGTGCAGTTAATTTCTCAGACCTACTTTTCAATGACTAATTGAGCATTTTTGTGGTGATACAGTGAAGCCCACTTAATTAGATATCTCTTAATTGTATATCCCTGTTAATTGAATATAATTATCAAACACAAAACCATTTACCATACCTTCAGTACAAATTTGATCTGTTAATTGCATATGGATTGTAGAGTCAACTCTTGTTAATTGTATATAAATTTTTGTAATATGTCGAAAAAATTACTGTGACACGCACCAAATTCCCCTTATTTATCAACTTTTCTGGCCTCACTACATCCAATACAGACATTTATTCTATTATATCTTGTTTGACAGATCTCTAAGACACAACACATGACACCCAGGACCAATACAATAAAACTTTTACAAATGGATATTCAATTAAGAGGATTCTACTGTACAACACATGACACCCAGGACCAATACAATAAAACTTTTACAAATGGATATTCAATTAAGAGGATTCTACTGTACAGCACATGACACCCAGGACCAATACAATAAAACTTTTACAAATGGATATTCAATTAAGAGGATTCTACTGTACAACACATGACACTCAGGACCAATACAATAAAACTTTTACAAATGGATATTCAATTAAAAGGATTCTAGTGTAGTAACATGTTAATACTGTGAACTATACAATCCTGTTCACAACAATATTTCAGACAGTGACATTGACCATTATCAATGGTATTAACAAAGTGATGTGTTACAAAGACCGTCGCCAGGTGTGACCCACTAACAGGTCTTTTTGCACCTTTACCAGTTTGTCCCCAGGTCATTTTGTTCCTTTACCATTTCGTAGTGAGTCGATTTGCAGAGTCGTTTCATACCCATACAAAAGGACTGGATTAATAGAGTTATTTGGAGCCTGAGTGGATTCATGTGCTGGTTTCTCATTTCAAAGGGCATCATGGGTTTGATCTCCCCTTGGGTGAGATTCCGAGATGACCAAATACATTCGCAACATTAATTGTGATATTGATTTTGCTACAATGTACAAGCCCTATCATACTATCAATACAAATATGAATGGAACACTGGATATAATGAAGAACAGAGGTAGCAGTGCACAATTTAATATACAACCACAAACATACCTCCCTCTCCCCACCTGCCTCCCGCACTGTCCATACACCAAACTGAAGGAACAATATTGACTGATGTGGAGAAGGTGACATTTTGTACAGAAGTGGTTGTCGCTGTCACAGATTGCAGTGAATAGTAACAAGCCAAGCCTTTACTAAGCCTACCTGTACTGCTAGTAACAAGCCAAGCCATTACTAAGCCTACCTGTACTGCTAGTAACAAGCCAAGCCATTACTAAGCCTACCTGTACTGCTAGTAACAAGCCAAGCCATTACTAAGCCTACCTGTACTGCTAGTAACAAGCCAAGCCATTACTAAGCCTACCTGTACTGCTAGTAACAAGCCAAGCCATTACTAAGCCTACCTGTACTGCTAGTAACAAGTCAAGCCTTTACTAAGCCTACCTGTACTGCTAGTAACAAGCCAAGCCTTTACTAAGCCTACCTGTACTGCTAGTAACAAGCCAAACCATTACTAAGCCTACCTGTACTGCTAGTAACAAGCCAAGCCATTACTAAGCCTACCTGCACTGCTAGTAACAAGCCAAGCCATTACTAAGCCTACCTGCACTGCTAGTAACAAGCCAAGCCATTACTAAGCCTACCTGCACTGCTAGTAACAAGCCAAGCCTTTACTAAGCCTACCTGTACTGCTAGTAACAAGCCAAGCCTTTACTAAGCCTACCTGTACTGCTAGTAACAAGCCAAGCCATTACTAAGCCTACCTGTACTGCTAGTAACAAGCCAAGCCATTACTAAGCCTACCTGTACTGCTAGTAACAAGCCAAGCCTTTACAAAGCCTACCTGTGCTGCTAGTAACAAGCCAAGCCATTACTAAGCCTACCTGTACTGCTAGTAACAAGCCAAGCCATTACTAAGCCTACCTGTACTGCTAGTAACAAGGCAAGCCATTACTAAGCCTACCTGTACTGCTAGTAACAAGCCAAGCCATTACTAAGCCTACCTGTACTGCTAGTAACAAGCCAAGCCATTACTAAGCCTACCTGTACTGCTAGTAAAAAGCCAAGCCATTACTAAGCCTACCTGTACTGCTAGTAACAAGCCAAGCCATTACTAAGCCTACCTGTACTGCTAGTAACAAGCCAAGCCATTACTAAGCCTACCTGTACTGCTAGTAACAAGCCAAGCCATTACTAAGCCTACCTGTACTGCTAGTAACAAGCCAAGCCATTACTAAGCCTACCTGTACTGCTAGGAACAAGCCAAGCCATTACTAAGCCTACCTGTACTGCTAGTAACAAGCCAAGCCATTACTAAGCCTACCTGTACTGCTAGGAACAAGCCAAACCATTACTAAGCCTACCTGTACTGCTAGTAACAAGCCAAGCCATTACTAAGCCTACCTGTACTGCTAGTAACAAGCCAAGCCATTACTAAGCCTACCTGTACTGCTAGTAACAAGCCAAGCCTTTACTAAGCCTACCTGTACTGCTAGTAACAAGCCAAGCCATTACTAAGCCTACCTGTACTGCTAGTAACAAGCCAAGCCTTTACTAAGCCTACCTGTACTGCTAGTAACAAGCCAAGCCATTACTAAGCCTACCTGTACTGCTAGTAACAAGCCAAGCCATTACTAAGCCTACCTGTACTGCTAGTAACAAGCCAAGCCTTTACTAAGCCTACCTGTACTGCTAGTAACAAGCCAAGCCATTACTAAGCCTACCTGTACTGCTAGTAACAAGCCAAGCCATTACTAAGCCTACCTGTACTGCTAGTAACAAGCCAAGCCTTTACTAAGCCTACCTGTACTGCTAGTAACAAGCCAAGCCATTACTAAGCCTACCTGTACTGCTAGTAACAAGCCAAGCCATTACTAAGCCTCTACCTGTACTGCTAGTAACAAGCCAAGCCATTACTAAGCCTACCTGTACTGCTAGTAACAAGCCAAGCCATTACTAAGCCTACCTGTACTGCAGTTACCTATTTGCTTATTCACATTTATGTGAAGTTAGAAATTTATTGTAAAGTTTCCCAGTTACCAATTTGCTTATTCATATTTATGTGAAGTTAGAAATTTATTGTAAAGTTTCCCAGTTACCTATTTGCTTATTCACATTTATGTGAAGTTAGAAATTTATTGTAAAGTTTCCCAGTTACCTATTTGCTTATTCACATTTATGTGAAGTTAGAAATTTACTATAAAGTTTCCCAGTTACCAATTTGCTTATTCATATTTATGTGAAGTTAGAAATTTATTGTAAAGTTTCCCAGTTACCTATTTTGCTTATTCACATTTATGTGAAGTTAGAAATTTATTGTAAAGTTTCCCAGTTACCAATTTGCTTATTCACATTTATGTGAAGTTAGAAATTTATTGTAAAGTTTCCCAGTTACCAATTTGCTTATTCACATTTATGTGAAGTTAGAAATTTATTGTAAAGTTTCCCAGTTACCTATTTATTTAATCACTTTGATGTGAAGTTGGAACCTTATTGCTTAATTTCTCAGTTGCTTATTCACATCACATTTCTTGTGAAGTTAGACATTTATTTGAATCAAAAGTTGATAGGTTCTTTGACTTCGGGATGTGGCTTGATGATTTTTAAATCATACTGTTAATTAAATTCAGAGCTAAAAGGTTTGTCTTTGAACTCTGAGCTGACAATTTTTTTAGGGGGGAAGATTCTTGTAGACCCACTTGACAGAAAACTTAGTGAAATATATCTTGTTTCAATCCAACAAGCAATGGGTCAGATGTACTTGTCAAAACATGAACAGGGAATTTCCTGGTTATTTGTAAAAATGCATTACCTTTGGTAAAATATGTGATAAAAATAAAACAATATTTTTTGTTAAAATTTATTATTTTTTCTAATAAACACCTGGAGAGGTGTCAAACGCGGAGTCCACTACTAGGCCACATAGGATACATATACAGGAAACCCAGATCTGTTACAGTATATCCCTGTTAATTGAATATCATTTTCAAACACAAAACCATTTACCATACCTTCAGTACAAATTTGATATGTTAATTGCATATGGGTTGTAGAGTAAACTCCTGTTAATTGTATATAAATTTTTGTAATATGTCAAAAAAACTATTCTGACACCCACCAAATTCGCCTTATTTATCAACCTTTTTGGCCTCACTACATCCAATACAGGCATTTATTCTGTTATATCTTGTTTGACAGAGCTCTATGAGAATAAATGCTCAGTTTACCTCCAGAACAGAGGAAACTGACAAAATCCCTGTTAATTGTATACTCCTGTTAACTGAATAATTTTCACTGGCAAAATGGATATTCAATTAAGAGGATTCTACTGTACCACTGAATCACCTGCAGAGTGGAGATTCCACCCAAGCAATAATTGCAAATTTGTTGGAAAGGATAACCAGTACAAGCAAAGTTTCAGCCAATGGACTTCCAGGTTAAACCCGGAGGTCCACTGTCGATATATACAAAATTTGAAAGTTATAGCTTGCGTGATAACTCCACTCTGTGGGTGATTTAGTTACAATCCACTCTCCATGTATGTAATATGAAAGCCCTGATAGTGGTTTCTAGCATGGAACCAGTTAACCCTTTACCTAACATGAAAAGCAGACGACACTTGCAAAAAAAATTCTTGAATAACTAAATTTTTTCATTTTTTGTCTCAAAAACATAGGTTATGACCCCTCGTTGGAATGAGCTCGATGAGCTCGTTCCAACGAGGGGTCATAACCTATGTTTTTGAGACAAAAAATGAAAATATTTTGAAAATTAATTGGCGATTTTTGAGAATAGCGCTGGCCGGTTTTGGCCGTTAAGTTGGGTAAAGGGTTAATAAATGCTTTGTCAATATCACTTGTAGTTAAATACCATGCAGGTGATGTTCTAATCACATTGTTAGATGCCCTGGTGCCCGTTTGCTGCAGAATGGACATCCAGTAGATTATCAATCTTGTTCTTTAAGCAAGGAAGAGAGCGATTATGCAAAATTAGAAAAAGCAATGCGTGTTATTATATTTAGAGCTAACAAACTGCATCAATACATATATGGAAAAAATACAAGCCTTCGGATCAAAAACTGTGGCAAAGCTTATTTAAACAAGAGGCCCCAATGGATTTGAAATGGAGAATAAAAACAAACAATCAACCACTTATTTACTTATCTTTTGATTCATGGGGGGAGTGTTGGGGGGGGGGGGGGGGGTGGTTTGAGAGATTAAGCACTGTCAAACATCTCAGAGTTCACACAAGGAAATTATATTACAGTCGAACCCTGTTAAATGAATAGCCACTTTGCCAGTAAAAATTATTCATTTAGCAGGAGTATTCAGTTATTTGTCATTTTCCTGTATTCTAGAGATAAACTTAGCATTTATTCCATTATATCTTTTTGACAAAGCACTATAAGCTCTGTCAAACAAGATATAATAGATTAAATGCCTATATTGGATGTACTGAGGCCAAATATGTCTTCAAAGGAAAACTTGGGAGAGTCAGGGTAATTTCTCGACAGGTTACAAGATTTTTTATTCAATTAACAGGACTTTACTCTATAACCTATATTCAATTAATAGGTCAAATTTGTACTGGAGGTATAGTAAATGGTTTTATGTTGGGAAATTATATTCAATTAACAGGGTTATTCGGTTAAGAGATATCCAATTAAGTGGGTTCCACTATATTACAAATACTTTGTATGATCAGAAATTTACCAAATTTCACAATCATAGTTGTGTCTGAAGCACACTTGTGTAATATAAACTCATTCTCCAGAGAAACACATTTCATGGTGATATTTGTCATTTTTTAGCCTCATTGTTAGCTGTTTCTGGGAGGCTGAAGATTACAAATACACAACTTTAATGAATGAATGAGCCTATTGTTTTAAATTAGGACAGAGCTTGCAGTAACATGCCAGTCTGTATATGGGTCAGTCACAAGCAACTACTATCGAAGATTGAATCATTTAAGCTGGCTCACTAGCATGACCAATTAAGGTTATTGTTTTTTATAATGACATTCCAATCTCATGCTGTGTGTCACAGTCAGCTAAATTTCCAGGAAAAACCCTGAAGTCTTTACCAAATATAGCACAAGGACTTGAAAGCCCCACTGTTAATATGCTAAGAAACTACCCATTCTCTGAGTCTTACTCAGATGTGTGCAAAGTGTCTTGGTATTCAGTGTGCTTTCTTCAACCGCCCACCATCCCTTCCTTGCATCCCTTTTTCCTCTTCTCTGCCATCCTGTTTTCTTTTTTTCCCTGTTCTTTCCTCAGGTTGCTTCATTAGCACTTTGGTGGTTTGGTTTGCTTCCTGTTTTGCAGTGGCAGTGGAAGGACAGAGAACACCATGTGTTCTCAGCCTGGCTTCCACAATTCAGTCGGTTACCTGGTCTGCAATACAAATCTTCATTCACCCACGGTGGATCTTGCAACCCAGTAATCAATCAATCAATCAATCAATCAGATTTCTAACCTTTCAGTTTATCTCTTTCACGTCCACGACTGACTGCTTTTCATCGTTCACATCATCATGATTTCAAAATCTCTGACCTTTTGTTTTTTTATCTTGATTATTTTGATCTTGATTATATATCAAATGATTTTGATCTTGATTATATATCAAATGAGTTTGATCTTGATTATATATCAAATGATTTTGATTTTGATTATATATCAATTGATTTTGATCTTGATTATATATCAAATGATTTTGATTTTGATTATATATCAAATGATTTTGATTATATATCAAATGATTTTGATCTTCATTATATATCAAATGATTTTGATTTTGATTATATATCAATTGATTTTGATCTTGATTATATATCAAATGATTTTGATTTTGATTATACATCAAATGATTTTGATCTTGATTATATATCAAATGATTTTGATCTTGATTGTATATCAAATGATTTTGATTTTGATTACATATCAAATGATTTTGATCTTGATTATATATCAAATGATTTTAATCTGATTATATATCAAATGATTTTGATCTTGATTATATATCAAATGAGTTTGATCTTGATTATATATCAAATGATTTTGATTATATATCAAATGATTTTGATTTTGATTATATATAAATGATTTTGATCTTGATTATATATCAAATGATTTTGATTTTGATTATATATCAAATGATTTTGATCTTGATTATATATCAAATGATTTTGATCTTGATTATATATCAAATGATTTTGATCTTGATTATATATCAAATGATTTTGATTTTGATTATATATCAAATGATTTTGAACTTGATTATATATCAAATGATTTTGATCTTGATTATATATCAAATGATTTTGATCTTGATTATATATCAAATGATTTTGATCTTGATTGTATATCAAACGATTTTGATTTTGATTACATATCAAATGATTTTGATCTTGATTATATATCAAATGATTTTAATCTGATTATATATCAAATGATTTTGATCTTGATTATATATCAAATGATTTTGATTTTGATTATATATCAAATGATTTTGATCTTGATTATATATCAAATGATTTTGATCTTGATTATATATCAAATGATTTTGATCTTGATTATATATCAAATGATTTTGATTTTGATTATATATCAAATGATTTTGAACTTGATTATATATCAAATGATTTTGATCTTGATTATATATCAAATGATTTTGATCTTGATTATATATCAAATGATTTTGAATTGGACATCTGAACAAGATGATTTTAAAGAATGTTCCTCAAACTGCACTAAATTCAAATTCAGGCTCCCTTAATGAGCCCAAATATGAACCCAGGGATTTGCACAAATTTGAGTCTAATTCACCTCAGAATACTGTATACTAAACATTAAATGATTCTGGCTGATGGATATTAAGAAGAAGACTTTTAAAGAATATTGTTCATATTGTACTAATTGAGAATTCAGCTTTCATATGGAGCACAAATATGAACCCAGGGACTTGTTTTAAACATGAATCTGGCTCTCGTGATGATACCATATTCTCAATATGAAAAGATTTTGAGGGTGGATTGGAAGAAGATGTTTGAAGAATATTCCTCTCATTGAACTAAATTAAAATGGCGCTTCCCATAGAGAACCCGATATGAACCCAGGGACTTGACTTCAACAAGCTTAACCCTTTACCCAACGCAGACGATACCAAAATTTATTATATTAAATATCATTTTTTTAAATTTTCCCAAAAATTTCAACAAAACCATATCATGTGACCCCTCTTTGGAACGAGCTCAATGAGCTTGTTCCAATGAAGGTCACATGATATGGTTTTGTTGAAATATTTTGAAAAAAATAATTTTTTCAACTGCTCAATTTGCATATTACGTGGGTGGGTGCAGACGATTCGTTAGGTAAAGGGTTAACTAGCACAATGCTAAATTATGTTTGGTCGGGAAAATTTGTTGACATATCTTTGCCTTGTTAAAATTTATGGGAGAGAGCCCATAGGCACACTTCCATACATTGTAACAAGGCAAATCCTAAAAGACCAAATAATTTCATTTCAAGGATAAGGTGAAGTACATCCACAGAATATGAAGTCTTTAAGATGGGTTACCTGCCAGATTAAAGCCCAAATATGGGCTTCGGGCACTCTATCAGTTAAATCCCTTATGGATGATGTATACCAAATATCAAAAAGATTTTGATTGGTTCTACCTGAGAAGGTAGATCAGAAAAAGAATATTTTTAAAGAATATTCCTTATATTGCAACAAGCTTAAGTCCATGCTCCAACAGGAAGCTCAAATATGAACACAGAGACTAGATTTTAACTTGAATTTCACCGCAATTAGGATACTGTATACCAAATATCAAAAGATTTCGAATGGTGAATCTGAAGATGGTTTTTAAAGAATATTCCTTATATTGCAACAAGCTGAAGTCCATGCTCCAACAGGAAGCCCAAATATGAACCCAGGGACTTGATTTGAACAAACTTTAATCTGATAACTCCAATGGTGCTGTTTGCACCAAATATCGAAAGATTCTGACTGGTAAATCTGAAGGCGGTTTGTAAAGAATATTACTCCTATTGCAACAATTAAAAATTGCCATAATATGAACCCAGGGACTTGATTTGAACAAACTTTAATCTGATAACTTTAATGGTGCAGTTTACACCAAATATCAGAAGATTATGAATGGATGATCTGAAGAAGAGGTTTAACCCTTTACCGAACATGAAAAGCAGATGACACTTGCAAAAAAAATTCTTGAATAACTAATTTTTTGTCTCAAAATCATGGGTTATGACCCCTAATTGGAACAAGCTCAACAAGCTTGTTCCAAAGAGGGGTCATAACCTATGTTTTTGAGACAAAAAATGAAAAAATATAATGAAAATTAATAGGTGATTTTTGTGAATAGCACTGGCTGGTTTTGGCCGTTACATTGGGTAAAGGGTTAAAGAGTTTTCCTCATGTTGCAACAATCCAAATATAAAATCAGGGATTCAATCTCATCCTCCTAAGTATGTTTTATAACAAGACAATACAAATCCTGAATGTCAGAAGTAATAGTGCTATTCAATCCCCCTAAGTATGTTTTATACCAAGACAATACAAATCCTGTATGTCAGAAGTAATAGCGCTATTCAATCCCCCTAAGTATGTTTTATACCAAGACAATACAAATCCTGAATGTCAGAAGTAATAGCGCTATTCAATCCCCCTAAGTATGTTTTATACCAAGACAATACAAATCCTGTATGTCAGAAGTAATAGTGCTATTCAATCCCCCTAAGTATGTTTTATACCAAGACAATACAAATCCTGAATGTCAGAAGTAATAGCGCTATTCAATCTTCCTAAGGATGTTTTATACCAAGACAATACAAATCCTGAATGTCAGAAGTAATAGTGCTATTCAATCCCCCTAAGTATGTTTTATACCAAGACAATACAAATCCTGTATGTCAGAAGTAATAGCGCTATTCAATCCTCCTAAGGATGTTTTATACCAAGACAATACAAATCCTGTATGTCAGAAGTAATAGTGCTATTCAATCCCCCTAAGTATGTTTTATACCAAGACAATACAAATCCTGTATGTCAGAAGTAATAGCGCTATTCAATCCGCCTAAGGATGTTTTATACCAAGACAATACAAATCCTGTATGTCAGAAGTAATAGTGCTATTCAATCCTCCTAAGGATGTTTTATACCAAGACAATACAAATCCTGTATGTCAGAAGTAATAGCGCTATTCAATCCCCCTAAGTATGTTTTATACCAAGACAATACAAATCCTGTATGTCAGAAGTAATAGTGCTATTCAATCCTCCTAAGGATGATTTATACCAAGACAATACAAATCCTGTATGTCAGAAATAATAGCGCTATTCAATCCCCCTAAGGACGTTTTATACCAAGACAATACAAATCCTGTATGTCAGAAGTAATAGCGCTATTCAATCCCCCTAAGGATGTTTTATACCAAGACAATACAAATCCTGTATGTCAGAAGTAATAGTGCTATTCAATCTTCCTAAGGATGTTATATGCCAAGACAATACAAATCATGTATGTCAGAAATAATAGCGCTATTCAATCCCCCTAAGGATGTTTTATACCAAGACAATACAAATCCTGTATGTCAGAAGTAATAGCGCTATTCAATCCTCCTAAGGATGTTTTATACCAAGACAATACAAATCCTGTATGTCAGAAGTAATAGTGCTATTGAATCTTCCTAAGGATGTTTTGTGCCAAGACAATACAAATCCTGTATGTCAGAAGTAATAGTGCTATTGAATCCTCCTAAGGATGTTTTATACCAAGACAATACAAATCCTGTATGTCAGAAGTAATAGCGCTATTCAATCCCCCTAAGTATGTTTTATACCAAGACAATACAAATCCTGTATGTCAGAAGTAATTGTGCTATTCAATCCTCCTAAGGATGTTTTATACCAAGACAATACAAATCCTGTATGTCAGAAGTAATAGTGCTATTCAATCCTCCTAAGGATGTTTTATACCAAGACAATACAAATCCTGTATGTCAGAAATAATAGTGCTATTCAATCTTCCTAAGTATGTTTTATACCAAGACAATACAAATCCTGTATGTCAGAAGTAATAGCGCTATTCAATCCCCCTAAGTATGTTTTATACCAAGACAATACAAATCCTGTATGTCAGAAGTAATTGTGCTATTCAATCTTCCTAAGGATGTTTTATACCAAGACAATACAAATCCTGAATGTCAGAAGTAATAGTGCTATTCAATCCCCCTAAGGATGTTTTATACCAAGACAATACAAATCCTGTATGTCAGAAGTAATAGTGCTATTCAATCCTCCTAAGGATGTTTTATACCAAGACAATACAAATCCTGTATGTCAGAAGTAATAGTGCTATTCAATCCTCCTAAGGATGTTTTATACCAAGACAATACAAATCCTGTATGTCAGAAATAATAGTGCTATTCAATCCCCCTAAGGATGTTTTATACCAAGACAATACAAATCCTGAATGTCAGAAGTAATAGCGCTATTCAATCCGCCTAAGGATGTTTTATACCAAGACAATACAAATCCTGTATGTCAGAAGTAATAGCGCTATTCAATCCTCCTAAGGATGTTTTATACCAAGACAATACAAATCCTGTATGTCAGAAGTAATAGCGCTATTCAATCCCCCTAAGGATGTTTTATACCAAGACAATACAAATCCTGTATGTCAGAAGTAATAGCGCTATTCAATCCCCCTAAGGATGTTTTATACCAAGACAATACAAATCCTGTATGTCAGAAGTAATAGTGCTATTCAATCCTCCTAAGGATGTTTTATACCAAGACAATACAAATCCTGTATGTCAGAAGTAATAGTGCTATTGAATCCTCCTAAGGATGTTTTATACCAAGACAATACAAATCCTGTATGTCAGAAGTAATAGTGCTATTCAATCCTCCTAAGGATGTTTTATACCAAGACAATACAAATCCTGTATGTCAGAAGTAATAGTGCTATTCAATCCTCCTAAGGATGTTTTATACCAAGACAATACAAATCCTGTATGTCAGAAGTAATAGTGCTATTCAATCTTCCTAAGGATGTTTTATAACAAGACAATACAAATCCTGTATGTCAGAAGTAATAGTGCTATTCAATCCCCCTAAGGATGTTTTATACCAAGACAATACAAATCCTGTATGTCAGAAGTAATAGTGCTATTGAATCCTCCTAAGGATGTTTTATACCAAGACAATACAAATCCTGAATGTCAGAAGTAATAGTGCTATTCAATCCTCCTAAGGATGTTTTATACCAAGACAATACAAATCCTGAAAGTCAGAAGTAATAGTGCTATTCAATCCCCCTAAGGATGTTTTATACCAAGACAATACAAATCCTGTATGTCAGAAGTAATAGTGCTATTGAATCCTCCTAAGGATGTTTTATACCAAGACAATACAAATCCTGAATGTCAGAAGTAATAGTGCTATTCAATCCTCCTAAGGATGTTTTATACCAAGACAATACAAATCCTGAATGTCAGAAGTAATAGTGCTATTCAATCCCCCTAAGGATGTTTTATACCAAGACAATACAAATCCTGTATGTCAGAAGTAATAGTGCTATTGAATCCTCCTAAGGATGTTTTATACCAAGACAATACAAATCCTGAATGTCAGAAGTAATAGTGCTATTGAATCCTCCTAAGGATGTTTTATACCAAGACAATACAAATCCTGAATGTCAGAAGTAATAGTGCTATTCAATCCTCCTAAGGATGTTTTATACCAAGACAATACAAATCCTGTATGTCAGAAGTAATTGTGCTATTCAATCCTCCTAAGGATGTTTTATACCAAGACAATACAAATCCTGAATGTCAGAAGTAATAGTGCTATTCAATCCCCCTAAGGATGTTTTATACCAAGACAATACAAATCCTGAATGTCAGAAGTAATAGCGCTATTCAATCCTCCTAAGTATGTTTTATACCAAGACAATACAAATCCTGTATGTCAGAAGTAATAGCGCTATTCAATCCTCCTAAGGATGTTTTATGCCAAGACAATACAAATCCTGTATGTCAGAAGTAATAGTGCTATTCAATCCCCCTAAGTATATTTTATACCAAGACAATACAAATCCTGTATGTCAGAAGTAATAGCGCTATTCAATCCCCCTAAGGATGTTTTATACCAAGACAATACAAATCCTGAATGTCAGAAGTAATAGCGCTATTCAATCCGCCTAAGGATGTTTTATACCAAGACAATACAAATCCTGTATGTCAGAAGTAATAGTGCTATTCAATCCTCCTAAGGATGTTTTATACCAAGACAATACAAATCCTGTATGTCAGAAGTAATAGCGCTATTCAATCCCCCTAAGGATGTTTTATACCAAGACAATACAAATCCTGTATGTCAGAAGTAATAGAACCATTCATTACAAAAATTCAAATCTTTGCCCAATATTCTAGCATGGAAAATTATAAACATTTAAGAAAATCCCAAAAGGATTCTCCAGGTTCCTACTATGCTCACTATGGCAAAAAATAATGAATAAGGTTCAAACTTACTATTTTCACAGTTTGTACCATTATAACCTTTGACACAAGCACAAGAGTGTCCATCAACTAAGTCAGTACATGTTCCTCCATTCTGGCATGGATCAGGTAAACAGTCATTAATGTCTGAAAATGTTTAGGAGAAAGAAAAAAAACAGTGAATGAAATTTTTTTTAAAAATAATCTGAAGATCGCAGGAATAATATCATTGACCACAAAATGCAAAACTGAAAATGGTTTTTAATGCATACTAGCTATTTTGAAACCATTATAAATTTTGAAAAAGTTTACCCAAGATTATACTTTTGAGATCTGAAAACTGAAAAAAATAAATATCCCATTGGTAAGAACTATCAACTCTGTTCATTACACAAACATGGGCTCTCTAATGAATTGTGATATCATATGAAATTTTAGTACCTCGTTCACTAAAAATCGACCTGAGCCCAGGTTTACCAAGAATCAGATCGCTTTTAGTGAACGAGGTTCAGTAATGTCAGGTCAAATCGAGGTTCAGTAATGTCAAGGTCAAATTGAGATAAATTTGAGATTCTTTTTATCATACAATTTAAACTGTTTAGTTAATATAATGACTAAAGCTGACCAGTGCTGTTAAACTATTTAGTTAATGTAATGACTAAAGCTGACGAGGGCTGTTAAACTATTTAGTTAATATAATGACTAAATCTGACAAGTGCTGTTAAACTATTTAGTTAATATAATGACTAAAGCTGACCAGTGCTGTTAAACTATTTTGTTAATATAATGACTAAAGCAGATCAGTGCTGTTAAACTATTTAGTTAATATAATGACTAAAGCTGACCAGTGCTGTTAAACTATTTAGTTAATATAATGACTAAAGCTGACCAGTGCTGTTAAACTATTTAGTTAATATAATGACTAAAGCTGACCAGTGCTGTTAAACTATTTAGTTAATATAATGACTAAAGCTGACTAGTGCGCTTAAACTATTTAGTTAATATAATGACTAAAGCTGACCAGTGCTGTTAAACTATTTAGTTAATATAATGACTAAAGCTGACTAGTGCTGTTAAACTATTTAGTTAATATAATGACTAAAGCTGACCAGTGCTGTTAAACTATTTAGTTAATATAATGACTAAAGCTGACTAGTGCTGTTAAACTATTTAGTTAATATAATGACTAAAGCTGACAAGTGCTGTTAAACTATTTAGTTAATATAATGACTAAAGCTGACGAGTGCCGTTAAACTATTTAGTTAATATAATGACTAAAGCTGATGAGTGCTGTTAAACTATTTAGTTAATATAATGACTAAAGCTGACCAGTGCTGTTAAACTATTTAGTTAATATAATGACTAAAGCTGACCAGTGCTGTTAAACTATTTAGTTAATATAATGAATAAAGCTGACCAGTGCTGTTAAACTATTTAGTTAATATAATGACTAAAGCTGACCAGTGCTGTTAAACTATTTAGTTAATATAACGACTAAAGCTGACCTGTGCTGTTAAACTATTTAATTAATACAATGAATAAAGCTGACCAGTGCTGTTGAACTATTTAGCTGATATAATGACTAAAGCTGACTAGTGCTGTTAAACTATTTAGTTCATATAATGACTAAAGCTGACTAGTGCTGTTAAACTATTTAGTTGATATAATGACTAAAGCTGACCAGTGCTGTTAAACTATTTAGTTAATATAATGAATAAAGCTGACCAGTGCTGTTAAACTATTTAGTTAATATAATGAATAAAGCTGACCAGTGCTGTTAAACTATTTAGTTAATATAATGAATAAAGCTGACCAGTGCTGTTAAACTATTTAGTTAATATAATGAATAAAGCTGACCAGTGCTGTTAAACTATTTAGTTAATATAATGACTAAAGCTGACCAGTGCTGTTAAACTATTTAGTTAATACAATGAATAAAGCTGACCAGTGCTGCTGAACTATTTAGTTGATATAATGAGTAAAGCTGACTAGTGCTGTTAAACTATTTAGTTCATATAATGACTAAAGCAGACTAGTGCTGTTAAACTATTTAGTTGATATAATGACTAAAGCTGAACAGTGCTATTAAACTATTTAGTTAATATAATGACAAATGCTGACCAGTGCTGTTAAACTATTTAGTTAATATAATGAATAAAGCTGACCGGTGCTGTTCATAAAAATCACCATAGAAATGTTATGATTTTTTGCAATTTTTGCTTCAAAAACATGCCTATTGACCACTCCTTCATTGGAATGAACTCATCGAGCTCATTCCAATGACATGTCATTGGCTATGTTTTTCATACAAATAATGAAGATATTTAGTTACGCTGGAAATAATTTTTGAAAATGTCATCTATTTGTATCAGGTAGAGAAATACTAAATAAAAGAAGATAATTACAGTGGAACCCTGTTAATTGAATAACCACTTTGCCAATGAAAAAGTATTCAATTAACAGGAGTATTCAATTAACATGGATAGTGTCACTTCCCTGTATTCTAGAAATAAACTTAGCATTTATTCTATTATATCTTGTTTGACAGAGCTCCATGAGCTCTGTCAAACAAGATATAATAGGCTAAAAAAAAATAATGTTTTGATTTTCAGGCCCTCCCTCATTGGATTTGAACCTCCTCATTAGACATTTTTATTATGTCATGTTTTTTTAAGAATTTGTGAAAACTTGGAATGGTCATTTTTTCACATTTCTCGACATATAATTATTTAGCTGTGTTTGCAGTAAATTGGTTTTTCTTGTTGCAGTTTATGGGAGAGTGCCCAGAGGCACTCTCCCATAAACTGTAACAAGGCAAATTCTGATATACTGGATCATGATTTAATTATTTATTTATTTGCTGGTGTTTAAGGTCATATATTTCTGCACAATCGCTAATAATGGCTGCAACACCGATATAAACTCAACTTAACCAATCATTTAGAGCCATGTTTCCCATTTTAAAGGACTCCTACCCCAAGCATTGGTTACTGGGACCTCTTCTAATGGATCATGATGCTTGTCAGATCTATACCATTAAAAAAACAATAAAATACAAATGATTTTAGCTGTTGTTACGGCAGTTAGTTATAAAAGGTATACTATAATTACACTAAAATACAACCTTTTCTCTTTTGCAAGTGGAAAGACAGCAAAAAGATTTACTGAGTATACTCAACTCTTTACACGAAAAAAAAAAATTAAAAAAAAAAATAAAAATAAAATCCTCCCTCCCTCACTGATTTAAAAAAAAAATTGCCTGAGAATCAATTCATTTTTTTTATTTGTCCATAGATTAAATGGCTGTATTGGATGTACTGAGACAAATAGGTCTATAAACAAAGGAAAAATTGGAAGAGTCTGGGTAATTTCTTGACAGGTTACATTTTTTATACAAATAACATGAGTTTACTCTATAACCTATATTCAATAAATAGGTGAAATTTGTAGTGAAGGTATGGTAAAATGGTTTTGTGTTGGGAATCTATATTCAATTAACAGGGTTATTCAATTAAGAGATATCCAATTAAACAAGCTCCACTGTATTCTACTTCCAAAACCTACTCACTCGCAACATTATGACATCAATGTTGATTTCTGACATCATTCTCATATTAGATATGTTGTGAATGACATTTTTCGCAATAAACTATTTTTGATGACGATTATATGATAAATTTAGAATTATACCCTATATTATAGCATGAAACATTTATAACAAGAGGCCTGTCACGCCTAGAGAGCTCCGCTGAGGGCCACTGATCGCATGGGCAATTTTCTTGATCCTGTGACCTTGACCCTGTGGGTTTACAGACTGTAGAATAATTGATGACACACCGTCTTTTGATAATACATATTGTTATGAAGTTTGGTGTAAAAATATTCAGCAGTTCAGAAATTATGGCTTGGACAACCAAATATCAAAAATATCTTAAGATTTTCTTGATCCTGTGACCTTGACCCTGTGGGTTTACAGACCGTAGAATAATTGATAACACACCGTCTATTGATAATACATATTGTTATGAAGTTTGGTGTAAAAATATTCAGCGGTTCAGAAATTATGGCTTGGACAAACAAATATCAAAAATATCTTAAGATTTTCTTGATCCTGTGACCTGTGACCTTGACCCTGTGGATTTACAGACCGCAGAATAATTGATGACACACCGTCTATTGATAATACATATTGTTATGAAGTTTGGTGGAAAAATATTCAGCGGTTTAGAAATTATGGCTCGGACAAATAAAATGTTGACGACGGACGGACGGAGGGATGACAGACGACGGACGACAGACGACGGACGACAAACGAATCAGTATAAGAAAAGCTCTGCTGACTTTGTCAGCGGAGCTAAAAATCTCAAAATGACACACCAGGTTCCATCTCTGATAATATATCACACTTGAGGCAGAAAATGTATGATAAAAGGTCCCACAAAGAAGATTTTCTGTTTCTCAGGCCATTTTTGTAAAATTGCATATTGGTGGGTGTTTTTTTTATTTTATTTTTTATTTTTGTAATTATTTCTTTTCCATCAAAAATTCATTTTCTTGGTTTGTTTCATGTTTTAGGCCTCATAATCTAAGATATCATGAGTGGTGGTTATTTCATACCCGAGTGCAAGAAGACTTTGCAATGCTAAAGAGACAAATTTATCAGTTTTATCAACTTTAGTAAAATATCAGACGTGAACCATTTAATTTTTATTTTTTTAAGTTTGCATCGGTGATAAAAAGAAAATATGCGGCAGCCAAAAGTACCATGTGAGAGGGCTAAATGGATATATATTTTCTCATCACAAATAAAAATGGGTAAAAATTCAAAAGAGGTGTCGACATAAATCTAGTCTGGCTGAAAATTTTGGACAAAAATGAGGCAGAAATGAAGCAAAAACATGGGAAAATTGTCCAATCTTTCTGATCTGGCCTGAAAATAAGCAGTCTGACATTTTGCAGAATGAAGTGACCAGAGGGTGAATTTGATGATGCTATCCCATACAGTGGGCCAATTTATCCTCTGGGTACCTCTTTCTGTTTATTCTTGAGACCCTGATTCAGATTGAGGTTCACAGAGGGTAAATTTAGTGATGCTACCCTGCTAAGCAGGGTAGCATCACTAAATACACCTTCTGAGGACCTCATTTTGTAGATGACAGTCTGTTTATTTTCTGGCTTGTTTCTGAGATACATTTCAGTAATCATCACTGCCCAAGTCAGCAACCATTCTAGACTTTTCTCTTATCTTCGTATGTGCGTTACCACACTCTATTGATGCCTTACATGTACAGAAAAGAGTACATACCACCTTTTGCAAACTTGCATCATGAAGTTTTGCATGACACCCCCACCCCCCTCCCCCCCAACTAGGACTATTTTTTTTCAATAGTTATTTCCTTCTCTAAAATTGACATGGCCTCAAAATTTTGACTCTGACATCAATCGGATAAATTTTCTGACCCAGACACATTATAAATGATGCTTTTTCCATTTCAGGACTAGTGAACTATTTCAGAAGGGTTCATAACCCTTTACCCAATGCAGACGATTTCAAAATTCATTATTTTAAATATCATTTTTTAAATATTTTTCTAAAAATTTCAACAAAACCATATCATGTGACCTCTCTTTGGAACGGGCTCGACGAGCTCGTTCCAAAGAGGGGTCACATGATATGGTTTTATTATGCGGGCGGATGCGGGTGATTCGTTGGGTAAAGGGTTAAAAGATATCACCCAGCGCTGCAGTGTAACCACCTATCAAAACCACTCACAGTTGGAATAGACACCGGTGGCACCCCTCCCCCCCCCCCCCCCCCCCCCCAGCTGAAACCCTCTAGCCACATCCCTACACACTGCTTGAGGAAAAACATTGTATCAGTTGCAGTATATCATAGGGTGCAAGATGCAGACCTGGAGGCACAGTAATGGGAAGCAATGATGATTTTGTTTGTTTTTCTTTCCTAAATCCAACACCAATAGTATCCATAGTTTTCCTTTATGTACGATAACAGACTCTTCATAGCCTGAACGTCAGTGAGCATTTGCAGCATGCAATACACAGAATGACATGCGTGTGAATGGATTAATCAATATGACACAGGTGCCAGCATGGAAGGATAGAACGAGAAGCTGTGATGGCACAAGGGCCATATCAATTAACCCATTCACACGCGTGTGTCATTCTGTGTTTATTACATGCCTTCAGGTCTATAGAAGGACTCTCAGTAATTTATTTGACACCTATCAACAACAAAGAATGCATTTTATGGTCAACCAAATTTGCGAGGGGAACCCGTGTTACTATTTCGTCCCTGAATTCCTACTGGCGCATAGAACACATTGGAACACAGGGGACGATTTTCAGCTATCGCTAGTGATTCAAATTGTGATTGCTTTGCACGATTTGTAGAAAATTCCATGAAGTTTCGCTTCTATTTCAAAATAGTCCATCAACGATTTCCGTTCTGCACATACAGTTAAAACTAGAAGTCTTGTCATGAAATGCGCACAAATAGCACATTTATATGCGTGTTAATGTGCGTGTTATGGCCCAAGTAAAGCTATCAAACAAATTCTGTACATATGGCCTGTGCACAAGCAATGTTTCAGCCAATGGACCTCCGGGTAACCCGGAGGTCCATTGGCAGAAACATTGCATGTGTTTGCTATGAGTAACCAAGAGAACCTGCCGTGCTTTGGATGCCATTCGATATGGCAATTGCGCACAATTCCAACGTGCAATTAAGCCTAGATAAGTGCACTATTCGTGGCAGGACTTCTAGTTTTAACTGTATGTGCGGAACAGATTTTCATATTCCACATTGTTTAGTGTTGCTGTAGTTCATAGAACAGGCATGTAATAAAACTGCAAGCACCATGATCCCTGACTCTCACATCATCTACGCATTTGTCCTGTCTATAGGCAGAAATGTTTAGAATCTCAGATTTGTGTGAGACAATCAATCTTTATTTAACAATGTACAGTAGAACCTGTCTTGAGAGACTGCCCTTTGGGCCACACAGTAGTGGTCTCTCAAGACAGGTGGTCTGTCATAACAGGTTTCAGGTTTTCTCAAGTCAGTGAATGACCAACCACAAAATTCAGAAATGGAGAAGAATGGATTTTTGTAATTACTTTGTAGTTGTTCTTTTTTATGAAGTTTTTGTAACAAATTGAAATGGACAGTTAAAAAAATTATAAAAATAAATTAGTGTTGAAAATCTTCATTGAAGATTTTCAGCACAAATTTATTTTTATAATCCTATAGCTATCTGTCACATTTCAAGTATGTATGAAATTGTTTATTCAACAATAATCCTAATCTTTTCACAGGGGTCTTATAAAAACATTTCAATCTTTAAGGGGTTATGCAACTGAATAGCAACTGAAACCCAATTAAGAACTTTTAATACTTTTAATTATGTTTGTATAACCACAATGGATTTTCCAATTCCAGAACAGGTAAAAAGTTTTTGTCATGGTTTCAGTCTTCAAAGGGGTGGTGGTCTCTCAAGACAGGTCCATTATGGCATAAAAATACAAGTTGGTACCAGGTCACACTCTTCTCTCTAGACAGGTGGTCTCTCAAGACAGGTGGTCTCCCATAGCAGGTCCATTATAGAGTAAAACCAATCAGTGCCTGGTAGATGTGGTCTCTCAAGACAGGTGGTCTCTCAAGACAGTTGTCTCTCAAGACAGGTTTTACTGTACGTAGGTTTAAACAATATTATACACAAAGCACAGTTTTAACGTTTTGGTAGATAGGCAACCTGAAGACATTAGTCCAAAATGGATGAGCAGGCCTCCATTGACTTGGGTTGTTGGGGTTCATTAACCTTTTTTTTTTGGGGGGGGGGGGGGGGGGGGGTGGGGGGGAGAGTGGGTGGTGGGGGTGGGTGGATCTTTGGGCTTTTACAGGAAGATCACTTTGCAGAGAATTGCTTCACATGTTTTGGGTGCAAATACTTCTCAATACAGCATTTATGGCACCTCAGAACCAGGGAAACATCATTCTCATAACGACATTGTACACATTGTATCCACACATATAGATCATACTGATACTTACTGTACCTAAGGATATTTTCTGTTTGCTTAGCATAAAATTAATAAGCGAGTCATTGCTCTTAGGATCCTGACACTGGACAAGGTTAGCGAAAAAACAACCACTCATGGGTTATAAAAGCTTTTGAGAAACAGAACTAGAGGAATTACTGGGCAAATGCCAGAACTCAACAAAATAATATAACTAACAAAATTGTATGAACATGCAAGAAGTATGAAGAACTACAACAATTATAAATCAAATTTGAAACAAATTTTAGGAAAAACCAACGGAGCACATAAAATGGTTCTCATTCAATTGTGACAATAAGAGAGAATGGTTATAGAGTGACAATGAGAGAGAAAGGTTATAGAGTGACAATGAGAGAGAAAGGTTATAGAGTGACAATGAGTGAGAACTGTTATAGAGTGAGAGAGAAAGGTTATAGAGTGACAATGAGAGAGAAAGGTTATAGAGTGACAATGAGAGAGAACTGTTATAGAGTGAGAGAATGGTTATAGAGTGACAATGAGAGAGAATGGTTATAGAGTGACAATAAGAGAGAAGGGTTATAGAGTGACAATGAGAGAGAACGGTTATAGAGTGACAATGAGAGAGAACGGTTATAGAGTGACAATGAGAGAGAACGGTTATAGAGTGACAATGAGAGAGAATGGTTATAGAGTGACAATGAGAGAGAACGGTTATAGAGTGACAATGAGAGAGAACGGTTATAGAGTGACAATGAGAGAGAATGGTTATAGAGTGACAATGAGAGAGAATGGTTATAGAGTGACAAGGAGAGAGAACGGTTATAGAGTGACAATGAGAGAGAACGGTTATAGAGTGACAATGAGAGAGAATGGTTATAGAGTGACAGAGAACGGTTATAGAGTGACAATGAGAGAGAACGGTTATAGAGTGACAATAAGAGAGAAGGGTTATAGAGTGACAATGAGAGAGAATGGTTATAGAGTGACAATGAGAGAGAACGGTTATAGAGTGACAATGAGAGAGAACGGTTATAGAGTGACAATGAGAGAGAACGGTTATAGAGTGACAATGAGAGAGAATGGTTATAGAGTGACAATGAGAGAGAACGGTTATAGAGTGACAATGAGAGAGAACGGTTATAGAGTGACAATGAGAGAGAACGGTTATAGAGTGACAATGAGAGAGAACGGTTATAGAGTGACAATGAGAGAGAACGGTTATAGAGTGACAATGAGAGAGAATGGTTATAGAGTGACAATGAGAGAGAACGGTTATAGAGTGACAATGAGAGAGAACGGTTATAGAGTGACAATGAGAGAGAACGGTTATAGAGTGAGAGAACGGTTATAGAGTGACAATGAGAGAGAACGGTTATAGAGTGACAATGAGAGAGAACGGTTATAGAGTGAGAGAACGGTTATAGAGTGACAATGAGAGAGAATGGTTATAGAGTGACAATGAGAGAGAACGGTTATAGAGTGACAATGAGAGAGAATGGTTATAGAGTGACAATGAGAGAGAACGGTTATAGAGTGACAATGAGAGAGAACGGTTATAGAGTGACAATGAGAGAGAATGGTTATACAGTGACAGAGAACGGTTATAGAGTGACAATGAGAGAGAACGGTTATAGAGTGACAATAAGAGAGAAGGGTTATAGAGTGACAATGAGAGAGAACGGTTATAGAGTGAGATAATGGTTATAGAGTGACAATGAGAGAGAACGGTTATAGAGTGAGAGAACGGTTATAGAGTGACAATGAGAGAGAACGGTTATAGAGTGACAATGAGAGAGAATGGTTATAGAGTGACAATGAGAGAGAACGGTTATAGAGTGACAATGAGAGAGAACGGTTATAGAGTGACAATGAGAGAGAATGGTTATAGAGTGACAATGAGAGAGAACGGTTATAGAGTGACAATGAGAGAGAACGGTTATAGAGTGACAATGAGAGAGAACGGTTATAGAGTGACAATGAGAGAGAACGGTTATAGAGTGACAATGTGAGAGAACGGTTATAGAGTGACAATGAGAGAGAATGGTTATAGAGTGACAATGAGAGAGAACGGTTATAGAGTGACAGTGAGAGAGAACGGTTATAGAGTGACAATGAGAGAGAATGGTTATAGAGTGACAATGAGAGAGAAAGGTTATAGAGTGACAATGAGAGAGAACGGTTATAGAGTGAGAGAACGGTTATAGAGTGACAATGAGAGAGAACGGTTATAGAGTGACAATGAGAGAGAACGGTTATAGAGTGACAATGAGAGAGAACGGTTATAGAGTGACAGAGAACGGTTATAGAGTGACAATGAGAGAGAACGGTTATAGAGTGACAATAAGAGAGAAGGGTTATAGAGTGACAATGAGAGAGAATGGTTATAGAGTGACAATGAGAGAGAACGGTTATAGAGTGACAATGAGAGAGAATGGTTATAGAGTGACAATGAGAGAGAACGGTTATAGAGTGACAATGAGAGAGAATGGTTATAGAGTGACAATGAGAGAGAACGGTTATAGAGTGACAATGAGAGAGAACGGTTATAGAGTGACAATGAGAGAGAACGGTTATAGAGTGACAATGAGAGAGAACGGTTATAGAGTGACAATGAGAGAGAATGGTTATAGAGTGACAATGAGAGAGAATGGTTATAGAGTGACAATGAGAGAGAACGGTTATAGAGTGACAATGAGAGAGAACGGTTATAGAGTGACAATGAGAGAGAACGGTTATAGAGTGACAATAAGAGAGAACGGTTATAGAGTGACAATGAGAGAGAATGGTTATAGAGTGACAATGAGAGAGAACGGTTATAGAGTGAGAGAACGGTTATAGAGTGACAATGAGAGAGAACGGTTATAGAGTGACAATGAGAGAGAACGGTTATAGAGTGACAATGAGAGAGAACGGTTATAGAGTGACAATGAGAGAGAACGGTTATAGAGTGACAATGAGAGAGAACGGTTATAGAGTGACAATGAGAGAGAATGGTTATAGAGTGACAATGAGAGAGAATGGTTATAGAGTGACAATGAGAGAGAACGGTTATAGAGTGACAATGAGAGAGAACGGTTATAGAGTGACAATGAGAGAGAACGGTTATAGAGTGACAATGAGAGAGAACGGTTATAGAGTGACAATGAGAGAGAACGGTTATAGAGTGACAATAAGAGAGAACGGTTATAGAGTGACAATGAGAGAGAACGGTTATAGAGTGACAATGAGAGAGAACGGTTATAGAGTGACAATGAGAGAGAACGGTTATAGAGTGACAATGAGAGAGAACGGTTATAGAGTGACAATGAGAGAGAACGGTTATAGAGTGACAATGAGAGAGAACGGTTATAGAGTGACAATGAGAGAGAACGGTTATAGAGTGACAATGAGAGAGAATGGTTATAGAGTGACAATGAGAGAGAACGGTTATAGAGTGACAATGAGAGAGAACGGTTATAGAGTGACAATGAGAGAGAACGGTTATAGAGTGACAATGAGAGAGAACGGTTATAGAGTGACAATGAGAGAGAACGGTTATAGAGTGACAATGAGAGAGAACGGTTATAGAGTGACAATGAGAGAGAACGGTTATAGAGTGACAATGAGAGAGAACGGTTATAGAGTGACAATGAGAGAGAACGGTGAGTGACAATGAGAGAGAATGGTTATAGAGTGACAATGAGAGAGAACGGTTATAGAGTGACAATGAGAGAGAATGGTTATAGAGTGACAATGAGTGAGAACGGTTATAGAGTGCTGTTTTCAATGTTGTTGACTTTTATGTTAATATTTTCTTCATTTATTTCT
Source organism: Pictodentalium vernedei (assembly GCA_031216915.1). NCBI lineage: Eukaryota > Metazoa > Mollusca > Scaphopoda > Dentaliida > Dentaliidae > Pictodentalium > Pictodentalium vernedei. The sequence goes on from CM062296.1 coordinate 4,279,236, forward strand.
ACAATCTTATGCAAAATTATTTCCATGAAAGCTCTTTATATGACTTGAAAAGAAATATTGGATCCATTATATAAATAAGGTGGTCAAGCAATAAATATCCACATATTGGATCCATTATATAAATAAGGTGGTCAAGCAATAAATATTAACATATTGGATCCATTATATAAATAAGGTGGTCAAGCAATAAATGTGATCAACATATTGGATCCATTATATGAATAAGGTGGTCAAGCAATAAATATCCACATACTGGATCCATTATATAAATAAGGTGGTCAAGCAATAAATGTGATCAACATATTGGATCCATTATACAAATAAGGTGGTCAAGCAATAAATGTGATCAACATATTGGATCCATTATACAAATAAGGTGGTCAAGCAATAAATGTGATCAACATATTGGATCCATTATATAAATAAGGTGGTCAAGCAATAAATGTGATCAATATATTGGATCCATAATATAAATAAGGTGGTCAAGCAATAAATATCAATATATTGGATCCATTATACAAATAAGGTGGTCAAGCAATAAATGTGATCAACATATTGGATCCATTATACAAATAAGGTGGTCAAGCAATAAATATCCACATACTGGATCCATTATATAAATAAGGTGGTCAAGCAATAAATATTAGCATATTGGATCCATTATATAAATAAGGTGGTCAAGCAATAAATGTGATCAACATATTGGATCCATTATATAAATAAGGTGGTCCAGGAATAAATGTGATCAATATATTGGATCCATTATACAAATAAGGTGGTCAAGCAATAAATATCCACATACTGGATCCATTATATAAATAAGGTGGTCAAGCAATAAATGTGATCAATATATTGGATCCATAATATAAATAAGGTGGTCAAGCAATAAATATCAATATATTGGATCCATTATACAAATAAGGTGGTCAAGCAATAAATGTGATCAACATATTGGATCCATTATATAAATAAGGTGGTCAAGCAATGAATATCCACATACTGGATCCATTATATAAATAAGGTGGTCAAGCAATAAATGTGATCAACATATTGGATCCATTATACAAATAAGGTGGTCAAGCAATAAATGTGATCAATATATTGGATCCATAATATAAATAAGGTGGTCAAGCAATAAATATCAATATATTGGATCCATTATACAAATAAGGTGGTCCAGGAATAAATGTGATCAATATATTGGATCCATTATACAAATAAGGTGGTCAAGCAATGAATATCCACATACTGGATCCATTATATAAATAAGGTGGTCAAGCAATAAATATTAACATATTGGATCCATTATATAAATAAGGTGGTCAAGCAATAAATGTGATTAACATATTGGATCCATTATATAAATAAGGTGGTCCAGGAATAAATGTGATCAATATATTGGATCCATTATACAAATAAGGTTGTCAAGCAATAAATATCCACATACTGGATCCATTATATAAATAAGGTGGTCCAGGAATAAATATTAACATATTGGATCCATTATATAAATAAGGTGGTCCAGGAATAAATGTGATCAACATACTGGATCCATTATATAAATAACGTGGTCAAGCAGTAAATGTGATCAATATATTGGATCCATTATATAAATAAGGTGGTCCAGGAATAAATGTAATTCAATATATTGGATCCATTATATAAATAACGTGGTCAAGCAATAAATGTGATCAACATATTGGATCCATTATATAAATAATGTGGTCAAGCAATAAATGTGATCAATATATATATATATATTTTTCATTTAATCTATCAAAGAAATACTTTTTATCCCAAAATGATGGTTTGGCCCAAAATTGGGGTTTGGTGACCAGACTAATCTTGCAATATTTGAAACATTAATAAACTTACTATTTTCACAGTTTGTACCATTATAACCTTTTACACAAGCACAAGAGTATCCATTAACTAAGTCAGTACATGTTCCTCCATTTTGGCATATACCAGCTAAACAGTTGTTAATGTCTGAAAAAAAAGTTACAAATGAGATGAAACATACGTTCGCCCACATGGTGACCATGTTGGATATGCTAGAGGATATGTCATGGTGGCCATGTTGGATATGCTAGAGGATATGTCATGGTGGCCATGTTGGATATGCTAGAAGATATGCCATGGTGACCATGTTGGATGTTCTAGAGGATATGCCATGGGGGCCATGTTGGATATGCTGGAGGATATAAACTAACAGAATGGCAACAAAGCTTGATGGATGAATAAGAAAGATTTTAAACTTACTATTTTCACAGTTTGTACCATTATAACCTTTTACACAAGCACAAGAGTATCCATCAACTAAGTCAGTACATGTTCCTCCATTCTGGCATATACCAGCTAAACAGTCGTTAATGTCTGAAAGAAAGTAGAAACAAGAGAAAAAAAACAGTTACAAAATATAAACTATAAAATATTATTGATTCACACAGAGGTAAATAAGTTATTTTGTATTTTATACTTGACTACAATTAACCCTTTACCCATCGCAGACTATATCAAAATTTATTTTAAATATCATTTTTTTTAAATTTTTTCAAACAAATTCAACAAAACCATATCATGTGACTCCTCATTGGAACAAGCTCATTCAGCTCATTCCAATGAGGAGTCACATGATATGGTTTTGTTAAAATATTTTGAAAAAATTAATTTTTTCAACTGCTCAATTCGTATATTAAGCGGAAGGATGCGGGCAATTCGTAAGGTAAAGGGTTAGTCAAATAGAATTTCACAAAATTTGTTCATTTTCAACATGCCAGATATAAGCTTGTGATTAAGACAGGTAGATAAACATATTTGCAAGCAAAGTGAGACAGCTTGATAAAAGCATTTTTGAACATTTCCAAAATCTTTATTTGGCCTAAAAAAATAAAAAATCTGTTTCTCAGGCCCTCCAGCATGGTCCTTTTGGCTGCCGCATGCTCTCTTTTTATAACCAATTTAAACTTAAAAAAAATAAAAATTGAATGGTTTATGTCTGATATTTTACCCAAGTTAAAAAAAATTGATGAATTTGTCCCTTGAGCGCAAGAAGGCTTTGCAATGCTTTAGCATTGCAAAGTCTTCTTGCACTCAAGGGATGAAATACACCACCACCCATGCTATTCTGTAGATTATGAGGCCTAAAACTTGAACCAAAAACATGAACTTTTGATGGCAAAAAAGTAATTACTGAAATAAAAAATAAAATAAAAAAACGCTCACCCGCATGCAATTTCACATCTACTTTGTGTGGCCTTAACTATACTGATTTTTAATGAGGAAAAATGAAGGTTTAATGTGTTTGACAACAGTTTCAGGAGCTACTTACTTTCCCTTATGAGAAAAAAAAATAATATTAAAATCTTGGTTTCACCTACTACAGTGGAACCCTGTTAATTGAGTGCCCACTTTGCCAATGAAAATTATTCAGTTAACATTAATATTCTATTAACAGGAATTGTGTCACCTACCTGCATTCTGAAGACAAACTTAGCATTTATTCTATTATATCTTGTTTGACAGAGCACTATGAGCTCTGTCAGACAAGATATAATAGATTAAATGCCTGCTCTGGATGTACTGAGACCAAATAGGTCTATAAACAAAGGAAAACTGGGAGGAGTCAGGGTAATTTCTCGACAGGTTACAAGATTTTTTTATTCAATTAACAGGAGTTTATTCTATAATGTATATTCAATTAACTGATCAAATTTGTACTGAAATGGTAAATGGTTTTGTGTTGGGAAATTATATTCAATTAACAGGGTTATTCAGTTAAGAGATGTACAATTAAGTGAGCTCCACTGTAAAAGCAAAAATATTTGTCAACATAAAATATTGTACTCAAAACAAGATAAGGCCACACAAAGTAGATCTTCTGTTTCTCAGGCCATTATTTGTAAAATTGCATGTGGGCGAGCGTTTTTTTATTTCATTTTTTATTTCAGTAATTTCTTCTTTGCCATCAAAAGTTCATGTTCTTGGTTCAAGTTTTAGGCCTCATAATCTACAGAATAGCATGGGTGGTAAAGCATTGCAAAGCCTTCTTGCACTCAAGGGACAAATTCATCAATTTTTTCAACTTGGGTAAAATATCGGACATAAACCATTTAATTTTTATTTTTTTTTTAAGTTTAAATTGGTTATAAAAAGAGAGCATGCGGCAGCCAAAAGGACCATGTGGGAGGGCCTGAGAAACATATTTTTTATTTTTTTAGGCCTAAGTAACATGTCACATTAAAGTTTGCAGGTGTAAATTTGGTCACAGAAAACAGTTACAACATCAGACACTTAATAACTGTAAATAATATTCATTTCTTAGGGTTTAATGACACTTTAACAGCCAAGGTCATATCGTGTCAGTGACAGTTTTATGGGTGGAGGAAGCCGGAGTACCCGGAGAGAACCACTGAGCAACGACGAGAAGCTGCCAGCCCCCCAACATCGTAACTCCACACTGCAGAAAAGGCAGGGTTAGATTGGTTGAAGACATGCGCACCATCGATGTGCAGAATGCCCAAGTGCAGGGCATCATCATGCCCCCATGTGCACAATCAGGGTTAAGTGCCTTGCCCATCCAAGGACCAACTAGGCTGGGATTGCTTAACTTTAGTGATCTGACGAGAACTGGTTACTGCAATGCCACTGCATCTCCGCTCAAAACAATAAAAATCCCCTTGACAAAAAGTATCAAACCATTCAATGCATAAAACCAAATCATTGCCCTATTTTTTAGCATGAAAAATTATGAACATTTCAGAAAATCCCCAAACCACACTCTATCTCTGGCAACATATCACACCTGGTCCAGCTAAAAATTGTAAATGAACTTCACCAAACTTCTCATAAGAAAAATGGTTAACAAATTTAAATGTTTGTGAATATATCAATAAATGTCAAAGATTGATTTTTCATTCGGCTTAAAAATTCAAGTATAGCAACAAAAGAAACATGCAAACTGGATTTTCACTTGTATCAACTGCAAATGTGTCAAATTGATTATTACAATAAAATTTTTTTTAAATTATCAGAAAGATCATAACATATAGCAACCCTTTGAAGTTTAACCCTTTACCCAACGAATCGGCCGCATCCGCCTGCATAACATGCAAATTCAGCAGTTGAAAAAATATTATTTTTCAAACAATTTCAACAAAACCATATCATGTGACCCTTCGTTGGAACGAGCTCGTTGAGCTCGTTCTAACGAGGGGTCACATGATATGGTTTTGTTGAAATTTTTTTTTAAATTTTAAAAAGTGATATTTAAAATATAAATTTTGATATTGTCTGCATTGGGTAAAGGGTTAAAGGCCTATTTCTGACTTTTCCGACCTCAGAACAGGTGCCCTCAACATGCCATCATGAGGAGGGCCTGATGACAATAGACAAATTACCTAGGCAATGGTTTCTAGTCATGTCTTGGCAGCCTTCACAGGCTGCCAAGACTTACCGTATTTACTCTATGTATTGGGACAGCTAAAAATAATTATTTTCACAGGTGTCCCAATTGCTAGAAAATGGGGAAAGAACACAGCCTGGTCTTGATTTGATGCTGAATAAAGTTGTGTGTGATTCGTTTTCCATCACTATATACAAAAATCGCCGTCCAATTTTTTTTTATATTTTAATTGTTTGCTACCAAAACACAGCTTATGATCCCTCATTGGAAAGAGCGCAATGCGCTCATTCCAATGAGGGATCATAAGCTATGTTTTCGAAGCAAAAAATGAAAAGTTTTAGTTACTCAAGAATTTTTTCATGAGTGTCGTCTGCTACTAGCGACGGGCCAACTGGAAACAAATCTCCTGAATGTCCCAAACTTTGGAGCTTAAAAAAAATATAGCTTTCTGGAAAAAATGTGTGTCCCAAATCATAGAGTGTCCCAAAACATAGAGTAAATACGGTAACTAAAAGAAATCACTGCAACGCCATTAGACGTATAGAGAATGTGGAAGGGTGGGAATTCAAGGCCCTTGTCCAGGCCCTAAGGGTTAAAGAATTAATAAGAGAGAAGTTAAACTTACTATTTTCACAGTTTGTGCCATTAAAACCCTTTACGCAAGCACAAGAGTATCCACCAACCAGGTCAGTACATGTTCCTCCATTTTGGCATGGATCAGGTAAACAGTCGTTAATGTCTGAAAAAGGTAGAAGGAAAAAAAAAACAGTTCCAAAATATATAGTCTAGAAATATTATTGACTCATACAGAGATAAATATATTATTTTGTATTGTATAAAGTGAGGGTTTCATTTGATTGAACCCAGCACGATGAGCTCATTTGCCTTGATGAGAGAAATGAATATTAAAGTACCTAAGGCCACACAAAATAGATCTTCTGTCTCTCAGGCCATTAATTGTAAAATTTCATGCGGGGGCGAGCAGTTTGTATTTTATTTTTTATGTCCTTATTTATTTCTTTGCCATCAAAAATTCATGTTCTTGGTTTATGTTTTAGGCCTTATAATCTAGCATGGGTTGTGTGGTGTATTTTGTCCCTTGAGATGTCAAAGCATTGCAAAGCCTTGCACTCAAGGGACAAATTTATAATTTTTTTTTTAACTTGGGTAAAATATCAGAAATAAACCATTTAATTTAATTTTTTTTAAGTTTACATCGGTTATAAAAAGATAGCATGCGGCAGCCAAAAGGACCATGCAGGAAGGCCTGAGAAACAGATGTTAAGTTTTTTAGGCCTAATAGTTTGTGATTGCTAATACTATATCTAATTATGTGAGAATGTGTAAACTTCTCCACATGATTGTCTCAATGTCTCCATCAAGACAAAACTTAAATATGTAACAAAACCCTTTATAAAATATTTTTTTGCAAATAGTGTACAGAAAAAAATGATCTGTCAGCCTAATATGTAATAGATATATCACTATTTTGTGTACTATATGGGTAAATAATTGTACAGTTGTGCAGGTGTCTGGAGATATTTTGGACGAGGCGAAGCCAAGTCCAAATATTGGAGGACAATTGTACAATTATTTACCCATATAGTACACAAAATAGTGATATATGTGATTTAATCCACAGCCCCCTCAATGTTAACAAAAGTCAAAAAATTATATTTTAGAAAGTCTGACATGAGTAAAACCACATTTTAATCCTTTACCCAACATAACGGCCAAAGACGGCCAGTGCTATTGTCAAAAATCACCAAATAATTTTCATTATTTTGTCTCAAAAACATAGGTTATGACCCCTCGTTGGAACGAGCTCGTTCCAACAAGGGGTCATAACCTATGTTTTTGTGACAAAAAAGAAAATAATTAGTTATTCAAGAACTTTTTTTGCAAGTGTCGTCTGCTTTCCATGTTAGGTAAAGGGTTAAAACACTTTTTGCTTGCTCTACCCCCAAAAAACAAAATGGCCATTGTTTGCTTGCTAGAAAGTCTACTGAAGTTATGACACACATCAGGAGTTCAGATATTGGGAACAGATCTGTGCCTTAGAAGTGAACTCACATCATGACATAATTTGTTCTCCCACTAATATAATGTCTCAGCTCAAGGGTGGAACACTTATTCAATCTCTCATCGAAAGTGCAGCAGATAAATTTAATAATCGTTCATTTTTAAAGCATTTGGAAGAATAATTCTGTTTTTTATCTGAAGAAGAGGTTTGCTTTCCCTCAGGGGTGGCGGGTGGTGGTGCCTGATTGCCGTCTTAATATTTGAAAAAGGGCGGTTTTTTTAGGTTATTTATTTATTTACTGGTGTTTAAGGTCACTTTTCTGCAGCTATGGCTAATTGTGACCGCAAAAAAGGTGTAAAGTCAAGTTTAGCCAATCCTTTACACCCATGCTGCCCATTTTAGGGGACTTCTACCCCGGGCACTGTTGACCAGGTCCTATTTTACCAGTAAAACTGAACTTGTTTACCACAGCAAACAAGCACTGCTTCACTTCCAAGGTTTCCACAGGAGTCCTTTTTAGGTTACCAGGGCTGTTGATTATTAAAAGCAACAAAAAATTAAAAAGTACATTATAATTTGGACACGATGCACACTCAATTCAGTAGCTCTGTCGAGAAAAGCTTATCGATAATTCATGTGTTAGAAAGTTTTTTACACCTCCTTTACAGCATCTTTACTTTTGAATGGTTATGATTACAGTACCGTGACAATCGTACAAATATCTAGTTATTGGGACTGTTTCAAAACCATCCCAATATCCAGATATTGGTACTGTTTTACTGAGCTGCTCTCATCAAAACCGTACTTAGTGTGATTTTATAGGGCTTGTTTTCATGACAGAGAACAAAAGAAATATTAGCTGTGGATTAAGTTACTCTAACTACAAGAAAACCGATGACAATAAAATTTTAAACTTACTATTTTCACAGTTTGTTCCATTATAACCTTTTACACAAGCACAAGAGTATCCATTAACTAAGTCAGTACATGTTCCTCCATTCTGGCATGGATCGGGTAAGCAGTCGTTAATGTCTGAAAAAATTATAAATGAGAAAAAAAACAATAACAATAAACGTACATAAGAAAAATTATTGCTCCATTAGATTCATATTAAGGCAAAAACCTAATTTTGTATTGTATTTTTAGCTAAAATCAAACTAATATAATTTCACAGAATGTGTTCATTATCAGCCTGGTTGGTATGGACTTTACATGGAAGTGGTTGTTCATTATCAGCCTGGTTGGTATGGACTTGTAATATAGAACTGGTTGTTCATTATCAGCCTAGTTGGTATGGACTTGTGATATGGAACTGGTTGTTTATTATCAGCCTGGTTGGTTTGGACTTGTGATATGGAACTGGTTGTTCATTATCTGCCTGGTTGGTTTGGGCTTGTGATATGGAACTGGTTGTTCATTATCAGCCTGGTTGGTATGGACTTGTGATATGGAACTGGTTGTTCATTATCAGCCTGGTTGGTATGGACTTGTGATATGGAACTGGTTGTTCATTATCAGCCTGGTTGGTATGGACTTGTGATATGGAACTGGTTGTTCATTATCAGCCTGGTTGGTATGGACTTGTGATATGGAACTGGTTGTTCATTATAGGCCTGGTTGGTATGGACTTGTGATATGGAACTGGTTGTTCATTATCAGCCTGGGTGGTATGGACTTGTGATATGGAACTGATTGTTCATTGTCAGCCTGGTTGGTATGGACTTGATATGGAACTGGTTGTTCATTATTGGCCTGATTGGAAAGGACTTGTAATATGGAACTGGTTGTTCATTATCAGCCTAGTTGGTATGGACTAGTGATATGGAACTGGTTGGTCATTATCAGCCTGGTTAGTATGGACTTGTGATATAGAACTGGTTGTTCATTATCAGCCTGGTCGGTGTGGACTTGTGATATGGGAGTGCTTGTTCATTATCAGCCTGGTTGGTATGGACTTGTGATATGGAAATGGTTGTTCATTATCAGCCTAGTTATATGGACTTGCGATATGGAACTGGTTGTTCATTATCAACCTGGTTGGTATGGACTTGTGATATGGAACTGGTTGTTCATTATCAGCCTAGTTGGTATTGACTTGTGATATGGAACTGGTTGTTCATTATCAGTCTGGTTGGGATGGACTTGTGATATGGAACAGGTTGTTCATTATCAGCCTGGTTGGTATGGACTTGTGATATGGAACTGGTTGTTCATTATCAGCCTGGTTGGTATGGACTTGTGATATGGAACTGGTTGTTCATTATCAGCCTGGTTGGTATGGACTTGTGATATGGAACTGGTTGTTCATTGTCAGCCTGGTTGGTATGGACTTGATATGGAACTGGTTGTTCATTATTGGCCTGGTTGGTAAGGACTTGTAATATGGAACTAGTTGTTCATTATCAGCCTAGTTGGTATGGACTTGTGATATGGAACTGGTTGTTCATTATCAGCCTGGTTGGTATGGACTTGTGATATGGAACTGGATGTTCATTATCAGCCCAGTTGGTATGGACTTGTGATATGGAACTGGTTGTTCTTTATCAGCCCAGTTGGTATGGACTTGTGATATGGAACTGGTTGTTCATTATCAGCCTGGTTGGTATGGACTTGTGATATGGAACTGGTTGTTCATTATCAGCCTGGTTGGTATGAACTTGTGGTATGGAACTGGTTGTTCATTATCAGCCTGGTTGGTATGGACTTGTGATATGGAACTGGTTGTTCATTATCAGCCTAGTTGGTATGGATTTGTGATATGGAACTGGTTGTTCATTATCAGCATGGTTGGTATGGACTTGTGATATGGAACTGGTTGTTTATTATCAGCCTGGTTGGTATGGACTTGTGATATGGAACTGGTTGTTCATTATCAGCCTCGTTGGAATGGACTTGTGATATGGAACTGGTTGTTCATTATCAGCCTTGTTGGTATGGACTTGTGATATGGAACTGCTTGTTCATTATCAGCATGGTTGGTATGGACTTGTGATACGGAACTGGTTGTTTATTATCAGCCTGGTTGGTTTGGACTTGTGATATGGAACTGGTTGTTCATTATCAGCATAGTTGGTATGGACTTGTGATACGGAACAGCCTGTTTATTATCAGCCTGGTTGGTTCGGACTTGTGATATAGAACTGGTTGTTCATTATCAGCCAGGTTGGCTCGGACTTGTGATATGGAACTGGTTGTTCATTATCAGCCTGGTTGGTATGGACTTGTGATATAGAACTGGTTGTTCATTATCAGCCTGGTTGGTAGGGACTTGATATGGAACTGGTTGTTCATTATCAGCCTGGTTGGTATGGACTTGTGATATGGAACTGCTTGTTCATTATCAGTCTGGTTGGTATGGACTTGTGATATGAAACTGGATGTTCATTATCAGCCTAGTTGGTATGGACTTGTGATATGGAACTGGTTGTTCATTATCAGCCTAGTTGGTATGGACTTGTGATATGGAACTGGTTGTTCATTATCAGCCTAGTTGGTATGGAATTGTGATATGGAACTGGTTGTTCATTATCAGCCTGGTTGTTATGGACTTGTAATATGGAACTGGTTATTCATTATCAGCCTGGTTGGTATGAAATTGTGATATGGAGTTGGTTGTTCGTTATCAGCCTGGTTGGTATGCACTTGTAATATGGAACTGGTTGTTCATTATCAGCCTGGTTGGTATAAAATTGTGATATGGAAGTGGTTGTTCATTATCAGCCTCGTTGGAATGGACTTGTGATATGGAACTGGTTGTTCATTATCAGCCTAGTTGATATGGACTTGTGATGTGGAACTGGTTGTTCATTATCAGCCTGGTTGGTATGGACTTGTGATATGGAACTGGTTGTTCATTATCAGCCTGGTTGGTATGGACTTGTGATATGGAACTGGTTGTTCATTATCAGCCTGGTTGGTATGGACTTGTGATATGGAACTGGTTGTTCATTATCAGCCTGGTTGGTATCGACTTGTGATATGGAACTGGTTGTTCATTATCAGCCTGGTTGGTATGGACTTGTGATATGGAACTGGTCGTTCATTATCAGCCCGGTTGGTATGGACTTGTGATATGGAACTGGTTGTTCATTATCAGCCCGGTTGGTAAGGACTTGTGATATGGAACTAGTTGTTCATTATCAGCCTGGTTGGTATGGACTTGTGATATGGAACTGGTTGTTCATTATCAGCCTGGTTGGTATAGTCTTGTGATATGGAACTGGTTGTTCATTATCAGCCTGGTTGGTATGGACTTGTGATATGGAACTGGTTGCTCATTATCAGCCCGGTTGGTATGGACTTGTGATATGGAACTGGTTGTTCATTATCAGCCCGGTTGGTAAGGACTTGTGATATGGAACTGGTTGTTCATTATCAGCCCGGTTGGTATGGACTTGTGATATGGAACTGGTTGTTCATTATCAGCCTGGTTGGTTCGGACTTGTGATATGGAACTGGTTGTTCATTATCAGCCTGGTTGGTATGGACTTGCGATATGGAACTGGTTGTTCGTTATCAGCCTGGTTGGTATGGACTTGTGATATGGAACTGGTTGTTCATTATCAGCCTGGTTGGTATGGATTTGCGATATGGAACTGGTTGTTCATTATCAGCCTCGTTAGTATGGACTTGTGATATGGAACTGGTTGTTCATTATCAGCCTGGTTGGTATGGACTTTTGATATGGAACTGGTTGTTCATTATCAACCTGGTTGGTATGGACTTGTGAAATGGAACTGGTTGTTCATTATCAGCCTGGTTGGTATGGACTTGTGATATGGAACTGGTTGTTCATTATCAGCCTGGTTGGTATGGACTTGATATGGAACTGGTTGTTCATTATTGGCCTGGTTGGTAAGGACTTGTGACATGGAACTGGTTGTTCATTATCAGCCTGGTTAGTATGGACTTGTGATATGGAACTGGTTGTTCATTATCAGCCTGGTTGGTATGGGCTTGATATGGAACTGGTTGTTCATTATTGGCCTGGTTGGTAAGGACTTGTGATATAGAACTGGTTGTTCATTATCAGCCTAGTTGATATGGACTTGTAATATGGAACTGGTTGTTCATTATCAGCGTGGTTGGTATGGAATTGTGATATGGAGTTGGTTGTTCATTATCAGCGTGGTTGGTATGGAATTGTGATATGGAGTTGGTTGTTCATTATCAGCCTGGTTGGTATGGAATTGTGATATGGAAGTGGTTGTTCATTATCAGCCTGGTTGATATGGACTTGTGATATGGAACTGGTTGTTCATTATCAGCCTGGTTGGTATGGACTTGTGATATGGAACTGGTTGTTCATTATCAGCCTAGTTGGTATGGAATTGTGATATGGAAGTGGTTGTTCATTATCAGCTTGGTTGGTATGGACTTGTGATATAGAACTGGTTGTTCATTATCAGCCTGGTTGATATGGACTTGTGATATGGAACTGGTTGTTCATTATCAGCCTGGTTGGTATGGACTTGTGATATGGAACTGGTTGTTCATTATCAGCCTAGTTGGTATGGAATTGTGATATGGAAGTGGTTGTTCATTATCAGTCTGGTTGGTATGGACTTGTGATATAGAACTGGTTGTTCATTATCAGCCTGGTTGATATGGACTTGTGATATGGAACTGGTTGTTCATTATCAGCCTGGTTGGTATGGACTTGTGATATGGAACTGGTTGTTCATTATCAGCCTAGTTGGTATGGAATTGTTATATGGAAGTGGTTGCTCATTATCAGCCTGGTTGGTATGGACTTGTAATATGGAACTGGTTGTTCATTATCAGCCTGGTTGGTATGGAATTGTGATATGGAGTTGGTTGTTCATTATCAGCCTGGTTGGTATGGAATTGTGATATGGAACTGGTTGTTCATTATCAGCCTGGTTGGTATGGACTTGTGATATAGAACTGGTTGTTCATTATCAGCCTGGTTGATATGGACTTGTGATATGGAACTGGTTGCTCATTATCAGCCTGGTTGGTATGGACTTGTGATATGGAACTGGTTGTTCATTATCAGCCTGCTTGGTATGTACTTGTGAAATGGTATTGGTTGTTCATTATCAGCCTGGTTGGAATGGACTTGTGATATGGAAGTGGTTGTTCTTTATCAGCCTGGTTGGTATGGACTTGTGATATGGAACTGGTTGTTCATTATCAGCCTAGTTGATAAGGACTTGCAATATGGAACTGGTTGTTCATTATCAGCCTGGTTGGTATGGTCTTGCAATATGGAACTGGTTGTTCATTATCAGCCTGGTTGGTATGGACTTGTGATATGGAACTGGTTGTTCATTATCAGCCTGGTTGGTAGGGAATTGTGATATGGAACTGGTTGTTCATTATCAGCTTGGTTGGTATGGACTTGTGATATAGAAGTAGTTGTTCATTATCAGCCTGGTTGGTATGGACTTGTGATATAGAACTGGTTGTTCATTATCAGCCTGGTTGGTATGGACTTGTGATATGGAAGTGGTTGTTCATTATCAGCCTGGCTGGTATGGATTTGTGATATGGAACTGGTTGTTCATTATCAGCCTAGTTGATATGGACTTGCGATATGGAACTGTTTGTTCATTATCTGCCTGGTTGGTATGGACTTGTGATATGGAACTGGTTGTTCATTATCAGCCTGGTTGGTATGGACTTGTGATATGGAACTGGTTGTTCATTATCAGCCTGGTTGGTATGGACTTGTGATATGGAACTGGTTGTTCATTATCAGCCCAGTTGGTAAGAACTTGTGATATGGAACTGGTTGTTCATTATCAGCCCGGTTGGTACGGACTTGTGATATGGAACTGGTTGTTTATTATCAGCCTGGTTGGTTTGGACTTGTGATATGGAACTAGTTGTTCATTATCAGCCTGGTTGGTTCGGACTTGTGATATGGAACTGGTTGTTCATTATTAGCCTGGTTGGTATGGGGTTGTGATATGGAACTGGTTGTTCATTATCAGCCTGGTTGGTATAGACTTGTGATATGGAACTGGTTGTTCATTATCAGCCTGGTTGGTATGGACTTGTGATACGGAACTGGTTGTTCATTACCAGCATAGTTGGTTTGGACTTGTGATATGGAACTTGTTGTTCATTATCAGTATGAGTGGTATGGACTTGTGATATGGAACTGGTTGTTTATTATCAGCCTGATTGGTTCGGACTTGTGATATGGAACTGGTTGTTCATTATCAGCCTGGTTGGTTCAGATCTGTGATATGGAACTGGTTGTTCATTATCAGCCTGGCTGGTATGGACTTGTGATATAGAACTGGTTGTTCATTATCAGCCTGGTTGGTATAGACTTGATATGGAACTGGTTGTTCATTATTAGCCTGGTTGGTATGGACTTGTGATATGGAACTGGTTGTTCATTATCAGCCTGGTTGGTATGGACTTGTGATATGAAACTGGTTGCTCACTATCAGCCTGGTTGGTATGGAATTGTGATATGGAGTTGGTTGTTCATTATCAGCCTGGTTGGTATGGACTTGTAATATGGAACTGGTTTTTCATTATCAGCCTGGTTGGTATGGAATTGTGATATGGAGTTGGTTGTTCATTATCAGCCTGGTTGGTATGGACTTGTGATATAGAACTGGTTGTTCATTATCAGCCTGGTTGATATGGACTTGTGATATGGAACTGGTTGTTCATTATCAGCCTGGTTGGTATGGACTTGTGATATGGAACTGGTTGTTCATTATCAGCCTGGTTGGTATGGAATTGTGATATGGAACTGGTTGTTCATTATCAGCCTGGTTGGTATGGACTTGTGATATAGAACTGGTTGTTCATTATCAGCCTGGTTGATATGGACTTGTGATATGGAACTGGTTGTACATTATCAGACTGGTTGGTATGGACTTGTGATATGGAACTGGTTGTTCATTATCAGCCTGGTTGGTATGTACTTGTGAAATGGTATTGGTTGTTCATTATCAGCCTGGTTGGTATGGACTTGTGATATGGAAGTGGTTGTTCATTATCAGCCTCGTTGGAATGGACTTGTGATATGGAACTGGTTGTTCATTATCAGCCTAGTTGATATGGACTTGTGATGTGGAACTGGTTGTTCATTATCAGCCTGGTTGGTATGGACTTGTGATATGGAACTGGTTGTTCATTATCAGCCTGGTTGGTATGGACTTGTGATATGGAACTGGTTGTTCATTATCAGCCTGGTTGGTATGGACTTGTGATATGGAATTGGTAGTTCATTATCAGCCTGGTTGGTATGGACTTGCAATATGGAACTGGTTGTTGATTATCAGCCTAGTTGGTATGGACTTGATATGGAACTGGTTGTTCATTATTGGCCTGGTTGGTAAGGACTTGTGATATGGAACTGGTTGTTCATTATCAGCCTAGTTGGTATGGAATTGTGATATGGAACTGGTTGTTCATTATCAGCCTGGTTGCTATGGACTTGTAATATGGAACTGGTTGTTCATTATCAGCCTGGTTGGTATAGAATTGTGATATGGAAGTGGTTGTTCATTATCAGCCTCGTTGGAATGGACTTGTGATATGGAACTGGTTGTTCATTATCAGCCTAGTTGATATGGACTTGTGATGTGGAACTGGTTGTTCATTATCAGCCTGGTTGGTACGGACTTGTGATATGGAACTGGTTGTTCATTATCAGCCTGGTTGGTATGGACTTGTGATATGGAACTGGTTGTTCATTATCAGCCTGGTTGGTATGGACTTGTGATATGGAACTGGTTGTTCATTATCAGCCTGGTTGGTATAGACTTGTGATATGGAACTGGTTGTTCATTATCAGCCCGGTTGGTATGGACTTGTGATATGGAACTGGTTGTTCACTATCAGCCTGGTTGGTAAGGACTTGTGATATGGAACTGGTTGTTCATTATCAGCCTGGTTGGTATGGACTTGTGATATGGAACTGGTTGTTCATTATCAGCCTGGTTGGTATGGACTTGTGATATGGAACTGGTTGTTCATTATCAGCCTGGTTGGTATAGACTTGTGATATGGAACTGGTTGTTCATTATCAGCCCGGTTGGTATGGACTTGTGATATGGAACTGGTTGCTCATTATCAGCCCGGTTGGTATGGACTTGTGATATGGAACTGGTTGTTCATTATCAGCCCGGTTGGTAAGGACTTGTGATATGGAACTGGTTGTTCATTATCAGCCCGGTTGGTATGGACTTGTGATATGGAACTGGTTGTTCATTATCAGCCTGGTTGGTTTGGACTTGTGATATGGAACTGGTTGTTCATTATCAGCCTGGTTGGTTCGGACTTGTGATATGGAACTTGTTGTTCATTTTCAGCCTGGTTGGTACGGACTTGCGATATGGAACTGGTTGTTCATTATCAGCCTGGTTGGTATGGACTTGTGATATGGAACTGGTTGTTCGTTATCAGCCTGGTTGGTATGGATTTGCGATATGGAACTGGTTGTTCATTATCAGCCTCGTTAGTATGGACTTGTGATATGGAACTGGTTGTTCATTATCAGCCTGGTTGGTATGGACTTTTGATATGGAACTGGTTGTTCATTATCAACCTGGTTGGTATGGACTTGTGAAATGGAACTGGTTGTTCATTATCAGCCTGGTTGGTATGGACTTGTGATATGGAACTGGTTGTTCATTATCAGCCTGGTTGGTATGGACTTGATATGGAACTGGTTGTTCATTATTTGCCTGGTTGGTAAGGACTTGTGATATGGAACTGGTTGTTCATTATCAGCCTGGTTAGTATGGACTTGTGATATGGAACTGGTTGTTCATTATCAGCCTGGTTGGTATGGACTTGATATGGAACTGGTTGTTCATTATTGGCCTGGTTGGTAAGGACTTGTGATATAGAACTGGTTGTTCATTATCAGCCTAGTTGATATGGACTTGTAATATGGAACTGGTTGTTCATTATCAGCCTGGTTGGTATGGAATTGTGATATGGAGTTGGTTGTTCATTATCAGCCTGGTTGGTATGGACTTGTGATATGGAACTGGTTGTTCATTATCAGCCTAGTTGGTATGGAATTGTGATATGGAAGTGGTTGTTCATTATCAGCCTGGTTGGTATGGACTTGTGATATAGAACTGGTTGTTCATTATCAGCCTGGTTGATATGGACTTGTGATATGGAACTGGTTGTTCATTATCAGCCTGGTTGGTATGGACTTGTGATATGGAACTGGTTGTTCATTATCAGCCTAGTTGGTATGGAATTGTGATATGGAACTGGTTGTTCATTATCAGCCTGGTTGGTAGGGACTTGTGATATAGAACTGGTTGTTCATTATCAGCCTGGTTGATATGGACTTGTGATATGGAACTGGTTGTTCATTATCAGCCTGGTTGGTTCAGATTTGTGATATGGAACTGGTTGTTCATTATCAGCCTGGTTGGTATGGACTTGTGATATAGAACTGGTTGTTCATTATCAGCCTGGTTGGTATAGACTTGATATGGAACTGGTTGTTCATTATCAGCCTGGTTGGTATGGACTTGTGATATGGAACTGGTTGTTCATTATCAGCCTGGTTGGTATGGACTTGTGATATGAAACTGGTTGCTCACTATCAGCCTAGTTGGTATGGACTTGTGATATGGAACTGGTTGTTCATTATCAGCCTAGTTGTTATGGACTTGTGATATGGAATTGGTTGTTCATTATCAACCTGGTTGGTATGTACTTGTGATATGGATGTGGTTGTTCATTATCAGCCTGATTGGTATGGACTCATGATATGGAACTGGTTGTTCATTATCAGCCAAGTTGGTATGGACTTGTGATATGGCACTGGTCGTTCATTATCAGCCTAGTTGGTATGGACTTGTGATATGGAACTGGTTGTTCATTATCCACCTAGTTGGTATGGACTTGTGATATGGAATTGGTTGTTCATTATCTACCTGGTTGGTATGGACTTGTGATGTGGAAGTGGTTGTTCATTATCAGCCTGATTGGTATGGAGTTGTGATATGGAACTGGTTGTTCATTATCAGCCAAATTGGTATGGACTTGTGATATGGAACTGGTTGTTCATTATCAGCCTGATTGGTATGGACTTGTGATATGGAACTGGTTGTTCATTATCAGCCTAGTTGGTATTGACTTGTGATATGGAACTGGTTGTTCATTATCAGCCTGGTTGGTGTGGACTTGATATGGAAATGGTTTTCATTATCAGCCTGGTTGGTATGGACTTGTGATATGGAACTGGTTGTTCATTATCAGCCTGGTTGGTATGGACTTGTGATATGGAACTGGTTGTTCATTATCAGCCTTGTTGGTATGGACTTGTGATATGGAACTGGTAGAGAAACATTTTTGCAAGTGAGTTGAGACAGCTTGATAAAGAGTTTTTCTCTGAAAATCTTTTCCAAATATATTGATTTTTAATGAGGGCGTCATATGATTGGCATCTACTTCAAGAGCTTATTTTCATTGATGAGAAAAGAAAAATTCTAAAAACTAAATAGTTTGTATCTATGTAATCAATCTATGAATGTTCTAGAATGGAACACCTCTCCACTGGATTGGACCACTAATTCTAGGACAGAAAATAGTTTGTTTCTATATATTCAATCTATAAATATTCTAGAATGGACCACCTCTCCACTGGAATGGACCACTAATTCTAGGACAGAAAATAGTTTGTATCTATATATTCAATCTATAAATATTCTAGAATGGACCACCTCTCCTCTGCAATGGACCACTAATTCTAAGACAGAGATAGTTTGTTTCTATATATTCAATCTATGAATGTCCTAGAATGGACCATCTCTCTACTGGAATGGACCACTAATTCTAGGACAGAAAATAGTTTGTTTCTATATATTCAATCTATGAATGTCCTAGAATGGACCACCTCTCCCTTGGAATGGACCACTAAGTAATTCTAGGACAGATAATAGTTTGTTTCTATATATTCAATCTATAAATATTCTAGAATGGACCAACTCTCCATTGGAATGGACCATTAATTAATTCTAGGACAAAAGATAGTTTGTTGCCTTTTATTCGATCTACAGTATAGTCGCCGTGGATTGGTCACTTCCCACAGATGGGCAATATTTCCATGGACGCAATAATATTAGATTCCAAACACTAATTACAGGAATAATCATTAAAAATTTAATTAATGAAGCACCGGGTACAACCCGGTGCTTCATTAATTAAAATTTTGCTAATGATGATTTTTACTACTTGGTAAACAAATGCGTGGACAAAACTACCCATGTGTGGATTACGACCAATCCATGGTGACTGTAATGTATTAATATTCTATACTGGACCACCTCTCCGTTGTTTCTATATAATTTAATCAATAAACGTTCTAGAATGGACTGGCTGGGCTGGACCACTAATTGTAGGACAAACAATACATTGTTTCTATATATTCAATCAATGAACGTTGTAGAATGGACCACCTTTCTACTGACTGGAATGAACCACTAATTCTAGGACAAACATTACATTGTTTCTATATATTGAATCTATTAATATTCTAGAATGGATCACCTCTCTACTGGAATGTACCACTAATTCTAGGACAAACAATATGTTGTTTCTATATAATTTTTGAATGTTCTAGAATGGACCACCTCTCTACTGTATTGGACCGCTAATTCTAGGTTAGAAAATAGTTTGTTTCTATGTAATCAATCTATGAATGTTCTAGAATAAACCACCTCTCTACTGTATTGGACCACTAATTCTAGAACAGAAAATAGTTTGTTTCTAGATAACCAATCTATGAATGTTCTAGAATGGACCACCTCTCCACTGAACTGAACAAATAATTCTAGGACAAAACATTTTGGACAATAAAAGTCCCAAAATGACCTCCAGGTTCCACATCTGGCAACACACTCGAAATTGCTATAAATGTAAAAGTGATTTATCTGTTCTCTTCATGAAACCTCGAAGAGATAGTTTCCCCAATTTTACTAATTCTGTGAAGTGCATCTGTTAAATAGTTGTGAACATATCAAACCACAAAGACAATTTTTTCCAATTTGCCTAAATCCTTTAAGTGCATCTTCTGAAAAATAAGTGTCTTGTATTTCCACTGTATGAAATTAGACTGGCATGAATGTACACTGGAATGAATTTATCTAGAAATGAATATACACTGGTAGGAATTAACACTGTGATAGGAATTTACACTGGTAGGAATGAACAATGTGGTAGGAATTTACACCGGTAGAGATGTAAACTGGTATGAATTTACACTGGCAGGAATTAACACAGTGGTAGGAATTTACACTGGTAGGAATTTACATTGGTAGGAATTAACACTGTGGTAGGAATTTACATTGGTAGGAATTAACACTGTGGTAGGAATTTACACTGGTAGGAATTTACATTGGTAGGAATTAACACTGTGGTAGGGATTTACACTGGTATGAAATTACACTGGTAGGAATTTACATTGGTAGGAATTTACACTGGTAGGAATTTACATTGGTAGGAATTTACATTGGTAGGAATTTACACTGGTGGGAATTTCCATTGGTAGGAATTAACACAGTGGTAGGAATTTACACTGGCGGGAATTTACATTGGTAGGAATTAACACTGTGGTAGGAATTTACATTGGTAGGAATTTACACTGTGGTAGGAATTTACACTGGTAGGAAAGGGAAATTACACTGATAGGAACTAACACTGTGGTAGGAATTTACACCAGTAGAAATTTACACTGGTAGGAATTTACATTGGTAGGAATTAACACTGTGGTAGGAATTTACACTGTCAGGAATTTACACTGGTAGGAATTAACACTGTGGTAGGAATTTACACTAGTAGAAATTTACACTGGTAGGAATTTACATTGGTAGGAATTAACACTGTGGTAGGAATTTTCACCAGTAGGAATTTACATTGGTAGGAAATAACACTGTGGTAGGAATTTACACTGTTAGGAATTTACACTGTTAGGAATTTACACTGGTAAGAATTAACACTGTGGTTGGAATTTACACTGGTATAAATTTAAACTGGTAGGAATTAACACTGTGGTACGAATTTACTCGGGTATGAATTTACCCTGGCATGAATATACAGTGGTTGGAATGAACACTGTCGTAGAAATTAACACTGTGGTAGGAATTTACACTGGTTGGCATTTACACTGTGGTAGGAGTTTGCATTGGTAGGAATTTACACTGGTACAAATTAACACTGTGGGAGGAATTAACACTGCAGTAGGAATTTAAACTGGTAGGAATTTACCCCGGCATGAACATACACTGGTAGGAATTAACACGGTGGTAGGAATTAACACTGGTAGGAATTTGCACTGCAGTAGGAATTAACACTGCAGTAGGAATTTACACTGGTAGGAATTTACACTGGTAGGAATTAACACTGTAGGTAGGAATTTACCCTGGCATGAACATACACTGGTAGGAATTAACACGGTGGTAGGAATTAACACTGGTAGGAATTTACACTGCAGTAAGAATTAACACTGCAGTAGGAATTTACACTGGTAGGAATTTACACTGGTAGGAATTAACACTGTGGTAGGAATTTACCCTGGCATGAATATACACTGGTAGGAATGTTACGCTGGTATGAATTTAGACTGATAAGAATTAACACTGTGGTAGTTATTTACACTGATAGGAATTGACACTGTAGTAGGAATTTTCTCTGGTATGAATTTACCCTGGCATGACTATACACTGGTAGGAATTAACACCATGCTAGGAATTAACCTAGCATGTATTAATATTCTATACTGGACCACCTCTCCGTTGTTTCTATATAATTTAATCAAAAAACGTTCTAGAATGGACTGGCTGGGCTGGACCACTAATTGTAGGACAAACAATACATTGTTTCTATATATTCAATCAATAAACGTTGTAGAATGGACCACCTTTCTACTGACTGGAATGAACCACTAATTCTAGGACAAACATTACATTGTTTCTATATATTGAATCTATTAATATTCTAGAATGCACCACCTCTCTACTGGAATGTACCACTAATTCTAGGACAAACAATATGTTGTTTCTATATAATTTTTGAATGTTCTAGAATGGACCACCTCTCTACTGTATTGGACCGCTAATTCTAGGTTAGAAAATAGTTTCATAGTGGTATGAATTTACACTGGTAGGAATTTACACTGGTAAGAATTAATACTGTGGTAGGAATTAACACTGCAGTAGGAATTTACTCTGGTAGGAATTTGCAATGGTAGGGGTTAACACTGTGGTAGGAATTTACATTGGGAGGAATTAACACTGTGGTATGAATTTACACTGGTGGGTAATTTTCACTGGTAGAAGTTAACATTGTGGTAGGAATTTACACTGGTCGGAATTTACCCTGGTAGGAATTTATACTAGTAGGAATTAACACTGTGGTAGGCATGTACACTGGTAGGAGTTAACACTCTGGTAGAAATTTACACTGGTAGAAATTAACACTCTTGTAGGAATTTACACTGGTATTAATTTACACTGGTTTTAATTAAAACTGGTATTAATTAACACTGCTCGGAATTTACACTGGTATTAATTTACACTGGTATTAATTAAAACTGGTATTAATTAATAAGGGTAGACATTTACACTGGTAGGAATTTACACTGGTATTAATTAACACTGGCATGAATCAACTAACACTGGTATTAATTAACACTGGTATTAATTAACACTAGTATGAAATTACACTGGTATTAATTAACACTGGTATGAATTTACACTAGTATTAATTAACACTGTGGTATTAATTTACAATGAGTCAAATTGATTGGTAACCCAAAAACTCTGGTGCTATCTTTCAAGTCATTTCAACGGCAGCAATTGGAAGAGTCCATTTTCATTATCGCGGGATAGACCAATTAATATTTTCAATGTGCAGCCATGGATGAAAACAACTGTAAACTAATGGTACAGTTACTTAGTTTGAGGCATTAATGAGAAAGATTTAAACTTACTATTTTCACAGTTTGTACCATTAAAACCGTTTACACAAGCACAAGAGTATGCATCAACTAAGTCAGTACATGTTCCTCCATTCTGGCATATACCAGCTAAACAGTCATTAATGTCTGAAAAAAGTCACAAAAAATAGTAAGAAAAATTGTAGATAAGAAACATATTATTGCTTTGCTTTATTACACAAATACAGAGCTAAAATATTACAAATATATATAAATTACACCATTGAAAAATAAAAATTTCAAGAAATTTTAAGAAAACCATATCATGTGACCATCACTGGAACAAGTTCATTGAGTTTGTTTCAGTGAAAGGTTGCATAATATGGTTTTGTTGAGAAATATGAAAAAAGCAATAATTACAATAGATTAATAGAGAAAACTAGATAATTATGATATCATGTTCAGTGGATAAAGAGTAAACTAGTTAATTAGGATATCATGTTCAGTGGATAAAGAGTAAACTAGTTAATTAGGATATCATGTGCAGTGGGTAAAGAGTAAACTAGTTAATTAGGATATCATGTGCAGTGGGTAAAGAGTTAACTAGTTAATTAGGATATCATGTGCAGTGGGTAAAGAGTAAACTAGTTAATTAGGATATCATGTGCAGTGGGTAAAGAGAAAACTAGTTAATTATGATATCATGTGCAGTGGGTAAAGAGTAAACTAGTTAATTAGGATATCATGTGCAGTGGGTAAAGAGAAAACTAGATAATTAGGATATCATGTGCAGTGGGTAAAGCGTAAACTATTTAATTAGGATATCATGTGCAGTGGGTAAAGAGTAAACTAGTTAATTAGGATATCATGTGCAGTGGGTAAAGAGTAAACTAGATAATTATGATATCATGTGCAGTGGGTAAAGAGTAAACTACTTAATTAGGATATCATGTGCAGTGGGTAAAGAGTAAACTAGTTAATTAGGATATCATGTGCAGTGGGCAAAGAGTAAACTAGATAATTATGATATCATGTGTGGTGGGTAAAGAGTAAACTAGATAATTATATCATGTGCGGTGGATAAAAAGTAAACTAGATAATTATGATATCATGTTCAGTGGATAAAGAGTAAACTAGTTAATTAGGATATCATGTTCAGTGGATAAAGAGTAAACTAGTTAATTAGAATATCATGTGCAGTGGGTAAAGAGTAAACTAGTTAATTAGGATATCATGTGCAGTGGGTAAAGAGTTAACTAGATAATTAGGATATCATGTGCGGTGGGTAAAGAGTAAACTAGATAATTATAATATCATGTGCGGTGGGTAAAAAGTAAACTAGATAATTATGATATCATGTGCAGTGGGTAAAAAGTAAACTAGATAATTATGATATCATGTGCGGTGGGTAAAGATTAAACTAGGTAATTATGATATCATGTGCAGTGGGTAAAGAGTAAACAAGATCATTATGATATCATGTGCTGTGGGTAAAGAGTAAACTAGTTAATTAGGATATCATGTGCGGTGGGTAAAGATTAAACTAGATAATTATGATATCATGTGCAGTGGGTAAAGGGTAAACTAGTTAATTAAGATATCATGTGCAGTGGGTAAAGAGTAAACTAGTTAATTAGGATATCATGTGCAGTGGGTAAAGAGTAAACTAGATAATTAGGATATCATGTGCAGTGGGTAAAGAGTAAACTAGTTAATTATGATATCATGTGCAGTGGGTAAAGAGTAAACTAGTTAATTAGGATATCATGTACAGTGGGTAAAGAGTAAACTAGCTAATTAGGATATCATGTGCACTGGGTAAAGAGTAAACTAGTTAATTAGGATATCATGTACAGTGGGTAAAGAGTAAACTAGTTAATTAGGATATCATGTGCAGTGGGTAAAGAGTAAACTAGTTAATTAGGATATCATGTGCAGTGGGTAAAGAGTAAACTAGTTAATTAGGATATCATGTGCAGTGGGTAAAAAGTAAACTAGATAATTTTGATATCATGTGTGGTGGGTAAAGAGTAAACTAGGTAATTATATCATGTGCGGTGGATAAAAAGTAAACTAGATAATTATGATATCATGTGCAGTGGGTAAAGAGTAAACTAGTTAATTAGGATATCATGTGCAGTGGGCAAAGAGTAAACTAGATAATTATGATATCATGTGTGGTGGGTAAAGAGTACACTAGATAATTATATCATGTGCAGTGGGTAAAAAGTAAACTAGATAATTATGATATCATGTGCGGTGGGTAAAGATTAAACTAGATAATTATGATATCATGTGCAGTGGGTAAAGAGTAAACTAGATCATTATGATATCATGTGCTGTGGGTAAAGAGTAAACTAGTTAATTAGGATATCATGTGCAGTGGGGTAAAGAGTAAACTAGTTAATTAGGATATCATGTGCAGTGGGTGAAGAGTAAACTAGTTAATTAGGATATCATGTGCAGTGGGTAAAGAGTAAACTAGTTAATTAGGATATCATGTGCAGTGGATAAAAAGTAAACTAGATAATTATGATATCATGTGCAGTGGGTAAAGAGTAAATTAGATAATTATGATATCATGTGCTGTGGGTAAAGATTAAACTAGTTAATTAGGATATCATGTGCGGTGGGTAAAGGATAAACTAGATAATTATGATATCATGTTCAGTGGGTAAAGAGTAAACTAGTTAATTAGGATATCATGTGCAGTGGGTAAAAAGTAAACTAGATAATTATGATATCATGTGTGGTGGGTAAAGATTAAACTAAATAATTATGATATCATGTGCTGTGGGTAAAGATTAAACTAGTTAATTAGGATATCATGTGCGGTGGGTAAAGGATAAACTAGATAATTAGGATATCATGTGCAGTAGGTAAAGAGTAAACTAGTTAATTAGGATATCATGTGCAGTGGGTAAAAAGTAAACTAGATAATTTTGATATCATGTGTGGTGGGTAAAGAGTAAACTAGGTAATTATATCATGTGCGGTGGATAAAAAGTAAACTAGATAATTATGATATCATGTGCGGTGGGTAAAGATTAAACTAGATAATTATGATATCATGTGCAGTGGGTAAAGAGTAAACTAGATCATTATGATATCATGTGCTGTGGGTAAAGAGTAAACTAGTTAATTAGGATATCATGTGCGGTGGGTAAAGACTAAACTAGATAATTATGATATCATGTGCAGTGGGTAAAGGGTAAACTAGTTAATTAGGATATCATGTGCAGTGGGTAAAGGGTAAACTAGTTAATTAGGATATCATGTGCAGTGGGTAAAGAGTAAACTAGATAATTAGGATATCATGTGCAGTGGGGTAAAGAGTAAACTAGTTAATTAGGATATCATGTGCAGTGGGTGAAGAGTAAACTAGTTAATTAGGATATCATGTGCAGTGGGTAAAGAGTAAACTAGTTAATTAGGATATCATGCGCAGTGGGGTAAAGAGTAAACTAGTTAATTAGGATATCATGTGCAGTGGGTGAAGAGTAAACTAGTTAATTAGGATATCATGTGCAGTGGGTAAAGAGTAAACTAGTTAATTAGGATATCATGTGCAGTGGGGTAAAGAGTAAACTAGTTAATTAGGATATCATGTGCAGTGGGTGAAGAGTGAACTAGTTAATTAGGATATCATGTGCAGTGGGTCAAGGATAAACTAGATAATTATGATATCATGTTCAGTGGGTAAAGAGTAAACTAGTTAATTAGGATATCATGTGCAGTGGGTAAAAAGTAAACTAGATAATTATGATATCATGTGTGGTGGGTAAAGATTAAACTAAATAATTATGATATCATGTGCTGTGGGTAAAGATTAAACTAGTTAATTAGGATATCATGTGCGGTGGGTAAAGGATAAACTAGATAATTAGGATATCATGTGCAGTAGGTAAAGAGTAAACTAGTTAATTAGGATATCATGTGCAGTGGGTAAAAAGTAAACTAGATAATTATGATATCATGTGCGGTGGGTAAAGTTTAAACTAGATAATTATGATATCATGTGCAGTGGGTAAAGGATAAACTACATAATTAGGATATCATGTGCAGTGGGTAAAGACTAAACTACTTAATTAGGATATCATGTGCGGTGGGTAAAGAGTAAACTAGATAATTATGATATCATGTGCAGTGGGTAAAGGATAAACTAGATAATTAGGATATCATGTGCAGTGGGTAAAGAGTAAACTAGTTAATTAGGATATCATGTGCAGTGGGTAAAGAGTAAACTAGTTAATTAGGATATCATGTGCAGTGGGTAAAGAGTAAACTAGATAATTATGATATCATGTGCAGTGGGTAAAGAGTAAACTAGTTAATTAGGATATCATGTGCGGTGGGTAAAGAATAAACTAGATAATTAGGATATCATGTGTGGTGGGTAAAGAGTAAACTAATTAATTATGATATCATGTGCAGTGGGTAAAGAGTAAACTAGATAATTATGATATCATGTGCTGTGGGTAAAGATTAAACTAGTTAATTAGGATATCATGTGTGGTGGGTAAAGATTAAACTAGATAATTATGATATCATGTGCAGTGGGTAAAGAGTAAACTAGATAATTGTATCATGTTTGGTGGGTAAAGAGTAAACTAGTTAATTAGGATAACATGTGTGGAGGGTAAAGAGTAAACTAGATAATTATGATATCATGTTCGGTGGGTAAAGAGTAAACTAGATAATTATATCATGTGCGGTGGATAAAAAGTAAACTAGATAATTATGATATCATGTGCAGTGGGTAAAGAGTAAACTAGTTAATTAGGATATCATGTGCTGTGGGTAAAGAGTAAACTAGTTAATTAGGATATCATGTGCGGTGGGTAAAGATTAAACTAGATAATTATGATATCATGTGCAGTGGGTAAAGGGTAAACTAGTTAATTAGGATATCATGTGCAGTGGGTAAAGGGTAAACTAGTTAATTAGGATATCATGTGCAGTGGGTAAAGAGTAAACTAGATAATTAGGATATCATGTGCAGTGGGGTAAAGAGTAAACTAGTTAATTAGGATATCATGTGCAGTGGGTGGAGAGTAAACTAGTTAATTAGGATATCATGTGCAGTGGGTAAAGAGTAAACTAGTTAATTAGGATATCATGTGCAGTGGGGTAAAGAGTAAACTAGTTAATTAGGATATCATGTGCAGTGGGGTAAAGAGTAAACTAGTTAATTAGGATATCATGTGCAGTGGGTGAAGAGTAAACTAGTTAATTAGGATATCATGTGCAGTGGGTAAAGAGTATACTAGTTAATTAGGATATCATGCGCAGTGGGGTAAAGAGTAAACTAGTTAATTAGGATATCATGTGCAGTGGGTGAAGAGTAAACTAGTTAATTAGGATATCATGTGCAGTGGGTAAAGAGTAAACTAGTTAATTAGGATATCATGTGCGGCGGGTAAAGAGTAAACTAGTTAATTATGGCACCATGTGCAGTGGGTAAAGAGTAAACTAGTTAATTAGGATATCATGTGCAGTGGGGTAAAGAGTAAACTAGTTAATTAGGATATCATGTGCAGTGGGTGAAGAGTAAACTAGTTAATTAGGATATCATGTGCAGTGGGGTAAAGAGTAAACTAGTTAATTAGGATATCATGTGCAGTGGGTGAAGAGTAAACTAGTTAATTAGGATATCATGTGCAGTGGGTAAAGAGTAAACTAGTTAATTAGGATATCATGTGCAGTGGATAAAAAGTAAACTAGATAATTATGATATCATGTGCAGTGGGTAAAGATTAAACGAAATAATTATGATATCATGTGCAGTGGGTAAAGAGTAAACTAGATAATTATGATATCATGTGCTGTGGGTAAAGATTAAACTAGTTAATTAGGATATCATGTGCGGTGGGTAAAGGATAAACTAGATAATTATGATATCATGTTCAGTGGGTAAAGAGTAAACTAGTTAATTAGGATATCATGTGCAGTGGGTAAAAAGTAAACTAGATAATTATGATATCATGTGTGGTGGGTAAAGATTAAACTAAATAATTATGATATCATGTGCTGTGGGTAAAGATTAAACTAGTTAATTAGGATATCATGTGCGGTGGGTAAAGGATAAACTAGATAATTAGGATATCATGTGCAGTAGGTAAAGAGTAAACTAGTTAATTAGGATATCATGTGCAGTGGGTAAAAAGTAAACTAGATAATTATGATATCATGTGCGGTGGGTAAAGTTTAAACTAGATAATTATGATATCATGTGCAGTGGGTAAAGGATAAACTACATAATTAGGATATCATGTGCAGTGGGTAAAGACTAAACTACTTAATTAGGATATCATGTGCGGTGGGTAAAGAGTAAACTAGATAATTATGATATCATGTGCAGTGGGTAAAGGATAAACTAGATAATTAGGATATCATGTGCAGTGGGTAAAGAGTAAACTAGTTAATTAGGATATCATGTGCAGTGGGTAAAGAGTAAACTAGTTAATTAGGATATCATGTGCAGTGGGTAAAGAGTAAACTAGATAATTATGATATCATGTGCAGTGGGTAAAGAGTAAACTAGTTAATTAGGATATCATGTGCGGTGGGTAAAGAATAAACTAGATAATTAGGATATCATGTGTGGTGGGTAAAGAGTAAACTAATTAATTATGATATCATGTGCAGTGGGTAAAGAGTAAACTAGATAATTATGATATCATGTGCTGTGGGTAAAGATTAAACTAGTTAATTAGGATATCATGTGTGGTGGGTAAAGATTAAACTAGATAATTATGATATCATGTGCAGTGGGTAAAGAGTAAACTAGATAATTGTATCATGTTTGGTGGGTAAAGAGTAAACTAGTTAATTAGGATAACATGTGTGGAGGGTAAAGAGTAAACTAGATAATTATGATATCATGTTCGGTGGGTAAAGAGTAAACTAGATAATTATATCATGTGCGGTGGATAAAAAGTAAACTAGATAATTATGATATCATGTGCAGTGGGTAAAGAGTAAACTAGTTAATTAGGATATCATGTGCTGTGGGTAAAGAGTAAACTAGTTAATTAGGATATCATGTGCGGTGGGGTAAAGATTAAACTAGTTAATTAGGATATCATGTGCAGTGGGTGAAGAGTAAACTAGTTAATTAGGATATCATGTGCAGTGGGTAAAGAGTAAACTAGTTAATTAGGATATCATGTGCAGTGGATAAAAAGTAAACTAGATAATTATGATATCATGTGCAGTGGGTAAAGAGTAAACTAGATAATTATGATATCATGTGCTGTGGGTAAAGATTAAACTAGTTAATTAGGATATCATGTGCGGTGGGTAAAGGATAAACTAGATAATTATGATATCATGTTCAGTGGGTAAAGAGTAAACTAGTTAATTAGGATATCATGTGCAGTGGGTAAAAAGTAAACTAGATAATTATGATATCATGTGTGGTGGGTAAAGATTAAACTAAATAATTATGATATCATGTGCTGTGGGTAAAGATTAAACTAGTTAATTAGGATATCATGTGCGGTGGGTAAAGGATAAACTAGATAATTAGGATATCATGTGCAGTATGTAAAGAGTAAACTAGTTAATTAGGATATCATGTGCAGTGGGTAAAAAGTAAACTAGATAATTATGATATCATGTGCGGTGGGTAAAGTTTAAACTAGATAATTATGATATCATGTGCAGTGGGTAAAGGATAAACTACATAATTAGGATATCATGTGCAGTGGGTAAAGACTAAACTACTTAATTAGGATATCATGTGCGGTGGGTAAAGAGTAAACTAGATAATTATGATATCATGTGCAGTGGGTAAAGGATAAACTAGATAATTAGGATATCATGTGCAGTGGGTAAAGAGTAAACTAGTTAATTAGGATATCATGTGCAGTGGGTAAAGAGTAAACTAGTTAATTAGGATATCATGTGCAGTGGGTAAAGAGTAAACTAGATAATTATGATATCATGTGCAGTGGGTAAAGAGTAAACTAGTTAATTAGGATATCATGTGCGGTGGGTAAAGAATAAACTAGATAATTAGGATATCATGTGTGGTGGGTAAAGAGTAAACTAATTAATTATGATATCATGTGCAGTGGGTAAAGAGTAAACTAGATAATTATGATATCATGTGCTGTGGGTAAAGATTAAACTAGTTAATTAGGATATCATGTGTGGTGGGTAAAGATTAAACTAGATAATTATGATATCATGTGCAGTGGGTAAAGAGTAAACTAGATAATTGTATCATGTTTGGTGGGTAAAGAGTAAACTAGTTAATTAGGATAACATGTGTGGAGGGTAAAGAGTAAACTAGATAATTATGATATCATGTTCGGTGGGTAAAGAGTAAACTAGATAATTATATCATGTGCGGTGGATAAAAAGTAAACTAGATAATTATGATATCATGTGCAGTGGGTAAAGAGTAAACTAGTTAATTAGGATATCATGTGCTGTGGGTAAAGAGTAAACTAGTTAATTAGGATATCATGTGCGGTGGGTAAAGATTAAACTAGATAATTATGATATCATGTGCAGTGGGTAAAGGGTAAACTAGTTAATTAGGATATCATGTGCAGTGGGTAAAGGGTAAACTAGTTAATTAGGATATCATGTGCAGTGGGTAAAGAGTAAACTAGATAATTAGGATATCATGTGCAGTGGGGTAAAGAGTAAACTAGTTAATTAGGATATCATGTGCAGTGGGTGGAGAGTAAACTAGTTAATTAGGATATCATGTGCAGTGGGTAAAGAGTAAACTAGTTAATTAGGATATCATGTGCAGTGGGGTAAAGAGTAAACTAGTTAATTAGGATATCATGTGCAGTGGGGTAAAGAGTAAACTAGTTAATTAGGATATCATGTGCAGTGGGTGAAGAGTAAACTAGTTAATTAGGATATCATGTGCAGTGGGTAAAGAGTATACTAGTTAATTAGGATATCATGCGCAGTGGGGTAAAGAGTAAACTAGTTAATTAGGATATCATGTGCAGTGGGTGAAGAGTAAACTAGTTAATTAGGATATCATGTGCAGTGGGTAAAGAGTAAACTAGTTAATTAGGATACCATGTGCGGCGGGTAAAGAGTAAACTAGTTAATTATGGCACCATGTGCAGTGGGTAAAGAGTAAACTAGTTAATTAGGATATCATGTGCAGTGGGGTAAAGAGTAAACTAGTTAATTAGGATATCATGTGCAGTGGGTGAAGAGTAAACTAGTTAATTAGGATATCATGTGCAGTGGGGTAAAGAGTAAACTAGTTAATTAGGATATCATGTGCAGTGGGTGAAGAGTAAACTAGTTAATTAGGATATCATGTGCAGTGGGTAAAGAGTAAACTAGTTAATTAGGATATCATGTGCAGTGGATAAAAAGTAAACTAGATAATTATGATATCATGTGCAGTGGGTAAAGATTAAACGAAATAATTATGATATCATGTGCAGTGGGTAAAGAGTAAACTAGATAATTATGATATCATGTGCTGTGGGTAAAGATTAAACTAGTTAATTAGGATATCATGTGCGGTGGGTAAAGGATAAACTAGATAATTATGATATCATGTTCAGTGGGTAAAGAGTAAACTAGTTAATTAGGATATCATGTGCAGTGGGTAAAAAGTAAACTAGATAATTATGATATCATGTGTGGTGGGTAAAGATTAAACTAAATAATTATGATATCATGTGCTGTGGGTAAAGATTAAACTAGTTAATTAGGATATCATGTGCGGTGGGTAAAGGATAAACTAGATAATTAGGATATCATGTGCAGTAGGTAAAGAGTAAACTAGTTAATTAGGATATCATGTGCAGTGGGTAAAAAGTAAACTAGATAATTATGATATCATGTGCGGTGGGTAAAGTTTAAACTAGATAATTATGATATCATGTGCAGTGGGTAAAGGATAAACTACATAATTAGGATATCATGTGCAGTGGGTAAAGACTAAACTACTTAATTAGGATATCATGTGCGGTGGGTAAAGAGTAAACTAGATAATTATGATATCATGTGCAGTGGGTAAAGGATAAACTAGATAATTAGGATATCATGTGCAGTGGGTAAAGAGTAAACTAGTTAATTAGGATATCATGTGCAGTGGGTAAAGAGTAAACTAGTTAATTAGGATATCATGTGCAGTGGGTAAAGAGTAAACTAGATAATTATGATATCATGTGCAGTGGGTAAAGAGTAAACTAGTTAATTAGGATATCATGTGCGGTGGGTAAAGAATAAACTAGATAATTAGGATATCATGTGTGGTGGGTAAAGAGTAAACTAATGAATTATGATATCATGTGCAGTGGGTAAAGAGTAAACTAGATAATTATGATATCATGTGCTGTGGGTAAAGATTAAACTAGTTAATTAGGATATCATGTGTGGTGGGTAAAGATTAAACTAGATAATTATGATATCATGTGCAGTGGGTAAAGAGTAAACTAGATAATTGTATCATGTTTGGTGGGTAAAGAGTAAACTAGTTAATTAGGATAACATGTGTGGAGGGTAAAGAGTAAACTAGATAATTATGATATCATGTTCGGTGGGTAAAGAGTAAACTAGATAATTATATCATGTGCGGTGGATAAAAAGTAAACTAGATAATTATGATATCATGTGCAGTGGGTAAAGAGTAAACTAGTTAATTAGGATATCATGTGCAGTGGGCAAAGAGTAAACTAGTTAATTAGGATATCATGTGCAGTGGGTGAAGAGTAAACTAGTTAATTAGAATATCATGTGCAGTGGGTAAAGAGTAAACTAGTTAATTAGGATATCATGTGCAGTGGGTAAAAAGTAAACTAGATAATTATGATATCATGTGTGGTGGGTAAAGAGTAAACTAGATAATTATATCATGTGCGGTGGATAAAAAGTAAACTAGATAATTATGATATCATGTGCAGTGGGTAAAGAGTAAACTAGTTAATTAGGATATCATGTGCAGTGGGCAAAGAGTAAACTAGATAATTATGATATCATGTGTGGTGGGTAAAGAGTAAACTAGATAATTATATCATGTGCAGTGGGTAAAAAGTAAACTAGATAATTATGATATCATGTGCGGTGGGTAAAGATTAAACTAGATAATTATGATATCATGTGCAGTGGGTAAAGAGTAAACTAGATCATTATGATATCATGTGCTGTGGGTAAAGAGTAAACTAGTTAATTAGAATATCATGTGCAGTGGGTAAAGAGTAAACTAGATAATTAGGATATCATGTGCAGTGGGGTAAAGAGTAAACTTGTTAATTAGGATATCATGTGCAGTGGGTGAAGAGTAAACTAGTTAATTAGGATATCATGTGCAGTGGGTAAAGAGTAAACTACTTAATTAGGATATCATGTGCAGTGGGGTAAAGAGTAAACTAGATAATTAGGATATCATGTGCAGTGGGGTAAAGAGTAAACTAGTTAATTAGGATATCATGTGCAGTGGGTGAAGAGTAAACTAGTTAATTAGGATATCATGTGCAGTGGGTAAAGAGTAAACTAGTTAATTAGGATATCATGTGCAGTGGGGTAAAGAGTAAACTAGTTAATTAGGATATCATGTGCTGTGGGTGGAGAGTAAACTAGTTAATTAGGATATCATGTGCAGTGGGTAAAGAGTAAACTAGTTAATTAGGATATCATGTGCAGTGGGGTAAAGAGTAAACTAGTTAATTAGGATATCATGTGCAGTGGGTGAAGAGTAAACTAGTTAATTAGGACATCATGTGCAGTGGGTAAAGAGTAAACTAGTTAATTAGGATATCATGTGCGGTGGGTAAAGAGTAAACTAGTTAATTATGACACCATGTGCAGTGGGTAAAGAGTAAAGTAGTTAATTAGGATAGCATGTGCAGTGGGGTAAAGAGTAAACTAGTTAATTAGGATATCATGTGCAGTGGGTGAAGAGTAAACTAGTTAATTAGGATATCATGTGCAGTGGGGTAAAGAGTAAACTAGTTAATTAGGATATCATGTGCAGTGGGTGAAGAGTAAACTAGTTAATTAGGATATCATGTGCAGTGGGTAAAGAGTAAACTAGTTAATTAGGATATCATGTGCAGTGGATAAAAAGTAAACTAGATAATTATGATATCATGTGCAGTGGGTAAAGATTAAACGAAATAATTATGATATCATGTGCATTGGGTAAAGAGTAAACTAGATAATTATGATATCATGTGCTGTGGGTAAAGATTAAACTAGTTAATTAGGATATCATGTGCGGTGGGTAAAGGATAAACTAGATAATTATGATATCATGTTCAGTGGGTAAAGAGTAAACTAGTTAATTAGGATATCATGTGCAGTGGGTAAAAAGTAAACTAGATAATTATGATATCATGTGTGGTGGGTAAAGATTAAACTAAATAATTATGATATCATGTGCTGTGGGTAAAGATTAAACTAGTTAATTAGGATATCATGTGCGGTGGGTAAAGGATAAACTAGATAATTAGGATATCATGTGCAGTAGGTAAAGAGTAAACTAGTTAATTAGGATATCATGTGCAGTGGGTAAAAAGTAAACTAGATAATTATGATATCATGTGCGGTGGGTAAAGTTTAAACTAGATAATTATGATATCATGTGCAGTGGGTAAAGGATAAACTACATAATTAGGATATCATGTGCAGTGGGTAAAGACTAAACTACTTAATTAGGATATCATGTGCGGTGGGTAAAGAGTAAACTAGATAATTATGATATCATGTGCAGTGGGTAAAGGATAAACTAGATAATTAGGATATCATGTGCAGTGGGTAAAGAGTAAACTAGTTAATTAGGATATCATGTGCAGTGGGTAAAGAGTAAACTAGTTAATTAGGATATCATGTGCAGTGGGTAAAGAGTAAACTAGATAATTATGATATCATGTGCAGTGGGTAAAGAGTAAACTAGTTAATTAGGATATCATGTGCGGTGGGTAAAGAATAAACTAGATAATTAGGATATCATGTGTGGTGGGTAAAGAGTAAACTAATTAATTATGATATCATGTGCAGTGGG
The DNA here is from genome assembly GCA_031216915.1 of Pictodentalium vernedei. Classification (NCBI taxonomy): domain Eukaryota; kingdom Metazoa; phylum Mollusca; class Scaphopoda; order Dentaliida; family Dentaliidae; genus Pictodentalium; species Pictodentalium vernedei. The sequence continues at coordinate 4,315,558 of CM062296.1, forward strand.
TAAAGAGTAAACTAGATAATTATGATATCATGTGCTGTGGGTAAAGATTAAACTAGTTAATTAGGATATCATGTGTGGTGGGTAAAGATTAAACTAGATAATTATGATATCATGTGCAGTGGGTAAAGAGTAAACTAGATAATTGTATCATGTTTGGTGGGTAAAGAGTAAACTAGTTAATTAGGATAACATGTGTGGAGGGTAAAGAGTAAACTAGATAATTATGATATCATGTTCGGTGGGTAAAGAGTAAACTAGATAATTATATCATGTTCGGTGAGTAAAGAGTAAACTAGGTAATTATGATATCATGTGCAGTGGGTAAAGAGTAAATGAGTTAATTAGGATATCATGTGCAGTGGGTAAAAAGTAAACTAGATAATTATGATATCATGTGCAGTGGGTAAAGAGTAAACTACTTAATTAGGATATCACGTGCAGTGGGTAAAGAGTAAACTACTTAATTGGGATATCATGTGCAGTGGGTAAAGAGTAAACTAGTTAATTAGGATATCATGTGCAGTGGGTAAAGAGTAAACTAGTTAATTAGGATATCATGTGCAGTGGGTAAAGAGTAAACTAGTTAATTAGGATATCATGTGCCGTGGGTAAAGAGTAAACTAGTTAATTAGGATATCATGTGCAGTGGGTAAAGAGTAAACTACTTAATTAGGATATCATGTGTGGTGGGTAAAGAGTAAACTAGTAAATTAGGATATCATGTGCGGTGGGTAAAGAGTAAACTAGATAATTATGATATCATGTGCAGTGGGTAAAGAGTAAACTAGATAATTATGATATCATGTTCGATGGGTAAAGAGTAAACTAGTTAATTATGATATCATGTGCAGTGGGTAAAGAGTAAACTAGATAATTATGATATCATGTTCGATGGGTAAAGAGTAAACTAGATAATTACACCATGTATGGTGGGTAAATGGTAAACTAGAGAATTGTGAGAACCCTGCTGTAATCAGTTATTGTCCAAGTAACCACTAAACCTTTCCACATGAGGTTGTGAAGATCTCTTACTCTATCTTTGTCTAGACAGTCTGTAATATGAATTACTAAACACTAAAACTATCTAGACAGTCTGTAATATGAATTACTAAACACTAAAACTATCTAGACAGACTGTAATTTGAATTACTAAACACTAAATCCATCTAGACAGTCTGTAATATGAATTACTAAACACTAAAACCATCTAGACAGTCTGTAATATGAAGTACTAAACACTAAAACTATCTAGACAGTCTGTAATATGAATTACTAAACACTAAATCCATCTAGACAGTCTGTAATATGAATTACTAAACACTAAAACCATCTAGACAGTCTGTAATATGAATTACTAAACACTAAAACCATCCAGACAGTCTGTAATATGAATTACTAAACACTAAAACCATCCAGACAGTCTGTAATATGAATTACTAAACACTAAAAGTCAAACCTGATCAAACCATCTAGACAGTCTGTAATATGAATTACTAAAGACTAAAAGTCAAGCGGATAAATATCCAATGTAGTTCTTTATCAAACCTGATCCATGTATTTTCATTGAGGTCAGGGTCACTCGGAAGAATGACAATGATAATGAATTCCATATTGTCAGATGAGTAATATAATCCATAATAGTGCTTACTGATGTGTTTATCATGCTCAAAGATACAGATGTTTCGTTTCTCCTACATATTGTATTTTGTATTTATTGTATTTCTCCTACATATTGTATTTTGTATTTATTGCAGGTCAAAAGGTGAATCATATTTGTGATTTTATAGTTTTCTCTGTCTTTTGACTTGTACTTCTGTATAGTTGTAGCGTGAGTGCTAGAATGTCCTATGTCCGCTATGGGACTACATATTATTTCCCCTATGTGACATAGGACATTCTAGCACTCACGCAACGTAGTGTTTGAGCCCTGATACCAATTGCTTTCTGGTGACTTTGGGCAAATTAGGCAATTGGTGATGTCACAAGGTTGGAAGGAATTGAGAATGCTTAATTCACTGATTTGTAGTAGAGGGGCCAAATACTCAGTTTTCCACCACACTAAAATATCATGTAAATTTGGATTTCCAAAGAATGCCAATAACGTCATATCTAGAAAAAATTCGCAGCATATCTTGGAGGATTGGAGAATGGGCCAGAATTTCCTTATTTTGTTGAATAAGGTATAACTATCAGAACAACAGTTGATGATCATTGGTATTCTATTGTTATCCTCCTTGGCATGCGGTATGAGCAGGGTGTCCCTGTCCTCACCCTTTGCCTGTCACTGTAATATTTGACCATATTGAGGGCATTTTTGTCAAAGTCGTCCTTATCCATGCATATCCAACGAACACACCACACCATAAAATTTACAGTGGAGTATTCTGATGTTTCTATCACATTCCTTGACACAGAGGTCATTCGTAAAAAGTTCTGCTCTGACCTACACACTGACCTACACACTGACCTACACACTGTCTGATGTTTCTATCACATTCCTTGACACAGAGGTCATTTGTAAAAAGTTCTGCTCTGACCTACACACTGACCTACACACTGACCTACACACCAAAGAAACTGACATTCACAGTTATTTTAATTTTAACTCTTAACCTGCTGAGTATTTTCAAGATATTTTTCATCAAATCTAGTCATGGCTGCTATGAAGCAGCCATGACTTGATTTGATGAAAAATTCATCTGAATTTAACTTAAGAAATCATTGGTAAAAAAATCCATTCAGTTTGCAGGAGGAAATTTGCTTAAATGTCCCCACACTATACTTATTTCAGGGGCAAGAGAAATTCTGTCCTGGCAGGAATATCTGCCAGCAGCGTGCAAGGAGTTAATTCCCCTACCTATATAAAGTGGATAGACCCTAAAGACAACTCCTGTGGGTTCATCAGCTATGCACCAATAAGGACAACTTTCATAAAAATGGTAAAACATTACAGCGGCAGGCATAATCCACAACCCATACTCCAGGAATCTTTCATCAAGGAAAGGGTTGGGATTTGGACACCCTGTTCATACCCCATCCAAGGACGACAATAACATAATACTGTTTATTGTCAACTATCACCCTAATAATTATACTTTATTCAATGAAATTAGGAAACTCTGACCCATTCCCCAAACCACCAACATGTGCAGTGAACGTCTTCTGGATATGCTGCTATTGGCATTCCGTAGAAATCCAAATTTACATGCTATTTTAGTGCAGTTGAAAATTGAGTACCTGCCCTCCTCGATCACAAAGCAGTGGATGGAGCATTCTCAATCCCAACCTTGTGACATCATCAACATACCAGAAAATAAGTGGTCAAAGGACAATGTCAGGTCCAAAAAGGCTAATGTCTGACTGAGGTTTAAAATCATCAGTCAAAATGTCTGATGCCAAAATTATTAATGAAGTTCAGTGATCAGAACATCATGTGTGCTGGAAATCATGTACATAACTAGCAAGCCTAAAATTAATGATTATTGTGATTCTGGTCCTAGCAAGTGTGAAGAAAATTATTGTACAGCTCATCAGTATTAACTGCATGTGAAGGAATACTTAATGCTATAGCCATATACATAGTAAATTATGTCTGAAGGGTAATTCAGTTCCAATTCAGAATGAAACCAATCATACCTTGTTTGGCAGGGCTCAATGAGCCCTGCCAAACAAAATATGGTTGGATGAATTCTGAGCAGTTTTAAGATAAAGGCACATGTACACCCAAAACACATTATTTCGAATATTCAACCTCCTTTTTGTAATATGTCAGATATCATTCTTAAATGACAGACATGATTTATTTGGTGTCTGACATTTTGTCTGGAAGTGCAATGAAAATTATTTTCAGGCTTGCTCACCAATTGCCTAATTTTACCAATTCACCAGAAAGCAACTGATATCAGGGTTTAAACACTAAACAGAAAATATAAAATGTCAGCAAAACATAGTTACCATTCAGTAAACTGTAGTTATGATCAGGGCGAAGCTTGGTAGCTAGGGGTAGTCTGGCCATTGGGCTGATCAGCTTGCCTATGCAGTGTGACCTTGACCTTGGAAACTATGACTTTTCGAGATTATAGGTAAAAAAAACAAAACAAACAAAATCATAAAAATATGGTAATTTACGGTTGTACGGACAGACAAGATCACGAGTGAGAATAGGTATATTCCTATGTAGCTATGAATGGGATAATTCTGGTATTAATCAGAAACGACAAATTACATGACATTCCAATAGAATATTATGTTGGTCAAACAGTAACTATGATTTAGTAAATGGTAACTACAATTTACTAAATGGTAACTGCAATTTAGTAAATTGTAACTACAATTTACTAAATAGTAAGTGCGATTTAGTAAATTGTAACTACAATTTACTAAATGGTAGCTGTGATTTAGTAAATCAAAACAGCAATTTATTAAATTATAATTTACTAAATGGTAACAATTTAATAAATCATAACTACAATTTAATAAACTATAACTACAATTTAATAAATCATAACTACAATTTAAAAAATAATTCTGGTTGAAGTCACAATGCTGCCATAGGTTTGGGAAATATGAGTGTTTGAAAATATTTATAATTTTAACTCCTAGATTAACTGGAGTTTCCACGAGGACACAGGATTTTTCCTTTGCATGAATCAAGTACGTATGACTCAATAATACCACATACCAAATTTGGTTCAAATCGGACAATCGGTTCAAAAAATAGACATTTTGGGCAGGGCCAAAAGGAATTCCCCTCCCATTACGACCGCAAATATTGCCCCAACAACTTTATTTGAACAAACTTGATTCTTCACCTCAAAAGGAAGCTCCATACCAAATATCAAATATCAAATCATTGCAGCCACTAATTCATGAGAAGATTTTAAAAAAAAAAATTGGAGCATTTTCCCCCACCCCTCCCTATGAAGTGTGGCAACTTTATTTGAACAAACTTAAATTGACATATAAGGACCGTGCATATCAAATTTGGTTCAATTCAGCTCAGGGGTTTAGGAGGAGAAGTCGATAATGTAAAGTTAATGCTGGTCAGATGCCGGATGCGGGATGGACGAATGACAGATGGAAAGTAATCAGTAAAGCTTCCACTGTGCTCACAATTTACAGTTACTATTAAGGGAGACAACTCTTTCCACTACTTTTGAGGGAAATGACCATAACAAGGGAGACAATCCTGTCTGCAATGCATCACTTAGGTTCACAGCATACACACATTCCACACGATGGATTTTGTATGCAAAATATGCTTTAGGTCTATGCACACTGGCAAAGCACCAAAAGACATTTATGTGTAGTCCACACAGAGGCTGGCTGGGTCTTCTGCTCAAATTGTAATAAACATTCCTGAAAAAAACAGGTTTCTCGAGCAATGATTCTAGCGAACACTTGTACTCTAACTGATGAGACGGCCTCCATCAGTAAAATTAACACTGATCCAGCAAGATCCATGTCCACTGAGGATCTCATGGTCAAAATTTTACAGAGATGTGCCAAGTAGCCCCAGAGCTAACAGGGTGCTCCACCTAGAATTATCACCACCTCCTCCCCTCCCCAAAAAATGCACGATCCCTAACCCTAGTCACAAGTCCAGGTAGAAGCCACAACAGGGGCACATGCCCCCCATAGCCATCAACACAGAGGTGATAGGTCAATAGTTCACAACTTCCCCCACCCATCATATGACCTCAGTATGACCCAGTCATGCCCTCAGTTGATCAGGCCATGACACCCTCTTGTGGGGGTATAAAAGGGTGCGAGCAACAGTGAAACTAGTTTGGCTCAGTGATGCTAGACTTAACACAGTAACCTTTGAACTCAGGCTAACCTCTGTTATAGACAGTGGAACCCACGTAATTGGATATCTCTTAACTGAATAACACTGTTAATTGAATATAATTTTCCAACACAAAACCATTTACCATACCTCCAGTACAAATTTGACCTGTTAATTGAATTTAGATTATATCGTAAACTCATGTTAATAGTCAATGAATAAAAATCTTGAAACCTGTCAAGAAATTACCCTGGCTCTCCCCAGTTTTCCTTTGTTTATAGATATATTTGGCCTCAGTACATCCAATACAGACATTTAATCTATTATATCTTGTTGGACAGAGCTCATGGAGCTCTGTCCAACAAGATATAATAGAATAAATGCTAAGGTTACTCCTGTTAAATGAATAATTTTGCATTGGCAAAGTTGCTATTCAATTAACAGGGTTCCACTGTATTATATTTTATTTAAGTAGTCTGCAATATGAAGGCTGACATCTGGTACAGTGGAATCCTCTTAACTGAATATCCATTTTGCCAGTGGAATTTATTCAATTAACAGGAGTATACAATTAACAGGGATTTGGTCTGTTTCCTGTGTTCTGAATGTAAACTGAGCATTTATTCTATTATATCTTGTTTGACAGAGCTCATAGAGCTCTGTCAAACAAGATATAATAGAATAAATGCCTGTATTGGATGTAGTGAGGCCAAAAAGGTTGATAAATCAGGGGAATTTGGTGAGTGTCACAGTACTTTTTTTGACATATTACAAAAAATTATATACAATTAACAGGAGTTTACTTTACAACCCATATGCAATTAACAGATCAAATTTTTACTGAAGGTATGGTAAATGGTTTTGTGTTTGAAAATTATATTCAATTAACAGGGATATACAATTAAGAGATATCCAATTAAGTGGGCTCTACTGTATTCTGTCAATTAGGACAAAGGAAATCCCTCCATGGCATTTTGTTGATGAGCAGAAGTGACCTGTTAATGGAGACACTCGGAGAAATAATTATGTACAGTGCAGTTGACAGACGATAATTCAGATAATGAAATATTGTTGCAAAGTATTTCTAGATTCTTAATGATCCTACAAGTATATATGTATAGTTGACATGATGGCGTGAGAAAGAACTCAAATTGCAGATGTAATGTAATGTCAGATAATTCTTGAGGTTTTGCCTCTCAAGATATTCTTGCACCCAATCAAACTCATGTGATAAACATGAAGCCATTCAAATGCTTGTGCAGTTCTGTCTATGTATAGACTATAAATATTATTGATCCATACGGAACTAAATCAGTTATTCTGTATTCTATACTTGATTACTATGTAAGGAATAGTGCATGGCTTGGAGTTGACTATGCCCATATATTAATCTCATGTGACTTCCTTGAATTCTGAGTGGCTGAAAGATGATACCCTATTTCGTGTAGTTTGCATCCACAGAACTGACCAGGCACTACACATTTTCTATTTTTAGCACATTACTATATCAGTTTTCTTTTCATACTGGGCGAATAAAACTGATCAGGCTAAATTTAAAAATCGATTCACAGAGGCACAACATCCACAAAACGACCCAGAAAGAAATCTTTGTGGAAAAATGTATCGCTTTTCCATTGTTGAAGTCACATTTTTTGAGGCGTTCATTTTATTCCTTGAAAAGATGATCCATATCTCGTTCCGAAGAGAATGATCCATACCTGGGTCCAACTTTCATGAGAACACGTCTGGATATGAAAAATCGTTTGTTTTGCTGCTCATATTATTTCGCTATTTAATTGTATGTTTTGGGCAGTAAACGAATATCCCGTGCTGACCCATTCGGTAATGTATATGTGTGACAAATGTGTGGAAATTATCAAACTGCGTTGTCAAATTTCGAAAATTTTAGTTTTCTAGAATACACAGTTCCGTTTGGGGGAAATGTTTTGTTTACCCTTGTCAACCGATTCAAAATCTGTCTTCTGCTCATATCAGTAATCCAAGTTAGCCGTGTTTTGGAAGAAGAAAATGTTTTTTAAAAACTTCATGGTATTTTTTTCTATATAACGCTCGTTGGTAGGGCTGCTGCCTTGGTAATAGATTAACAAATCGGACAGATGTTTTTCTTGATGGGTGTTCGATATAATATAAGGATTAGTGCATGTCTTGTCGTTGACTACTCCCATATAGTGCCCAGTGAGGTGGTGTAGTTCCCTCCGCTTCGCGGCAGGAATTACACCACCTCACTGGGCACTATATGGGCATAGTCAACTCCAAGCCATTCACTATTCCTTAAATAGTGCCCAGTGAGGTGGTGTAGTTCCCGACGTGAAGCAGAGGGAACTCAATGGGCACTATATGGAACTAGTCAACGACAAGCCATGCACTAGTCCTTATATTATATCGAACAACACAAAAATGCAAAAAATTAACCAAATAATCTACTATCCAAATTGTAAACATGTAATGATGTTTTTATTTTAAACAATAAAGGAGAAATGAGAATAATGTGTGGATATTGATAATTGTTCGACACAATGATACTATTCCTCGCCTCTGCCAATGTCTCACTCCGGGTTCCAAGGGTAGATCATGACTCGTCTTCGACTTGTCGTGATCTGCCCTTAGAACCCAGAGCTCGACTCGGATACATATTTTGTACATCCATTATGGTAATAATCTTTATTTATCGGAACGTATCACCTCGGAAAACTTTGTGGCTATTCTTGCGACACTTAAAAAACGAAGTGTATATTTTTTATGTAAATCAAACTGTCTAATTGGTGGCCGGGATTTTCTGCCTCCATTTTGGATAAATCGTTGCTTTGTATGTTTTTATAACCAGAAAATGCATATAGTGCCCATGCTAAAAATATAAAACATATAGTGCCCGCATGTAGTGACCCTTCAGCTCTGTGCTGGACAACTACATGAAATAGGGTATCACCTTTCAGCCAATCAGAATGCAAGGATGTCACGTAAGGTATAATATTACTCATAAAATTTCACAAAATTTGTTCTTTTTCAATCCTCTAGATATAAACATTAAAGTAGTGAAAAGACATATAAAAACATATTTGTAAGCAAAATGAGACAGAGTTCTTGAACATTCCTTCAAAAATATTTATCAACTATATTGATTTTTAATGAGGAAAAATGGAGGTTGAATGTGGTTGACAACAATTTGATGAGGAAAAATTAAAAATATTAACCCTTTCGCTGCTATAGGTCCGTACTGAGTACTGACATAAAATTTGATTCCCTGTGCTACACGTCCATACTGAGTATGGAGTTACCACACAGATAACATCAATACGCCGCACAGTGGTATTCTCAATATAATGCACTTGGTGACACATGTAAGAGGCCGACAATGTGACGTCAGATATTTTTGCGAGTAATTTCTGTCATTTTTACGGAAATACCCGAGTGAAACGCATGTGAAATTTCCAATGAGAGTTACTTTTCCTGATGTTCTTGTAGTGCAAACATGTCAAAAAGATTGTACACAACCGAAGAAGTTGTTGCAGAATTGTATGCAGACAATGATAGTGATGCTGGTGATTTAGATAGTTCAAGTGACTTCAGCGACTCTGATGAATCTGAGGGGAGTTCCGATGCGACCGTTGCGATCGAAAGTGAAGATGACAATGTTTCAGTGGGTGATTGGAACTAAACATTGGACTCCAAACATGTTCAAATATGTTCTAGCAGATGAAAATTACAAATTATTTTACGTTTCTGATTTTTTTCATTTTTTATCATATTTTTCCATTTTACCCCATATATGGCTTAGCACAGGAAATTAAAAACTTGCACGCAGCGAAGGGGCCAAAAGTTTGTTTTTGCTAATATATTCAATATCCAATTTTGTTAGAATGTGCATCAGTCCAGGCCTGAAAATAAGCCGTCTGACATTTGCAGAATAAGGTCCCCAGAGGATGAATTTGATGATGATATCCCATACAGTGGGCCAATTTATCCTCTGGGTACCTCTTTCTGTTTAGTTTGAGACCCTGATTCAGATTGAGGTTCACAGAGGGTACATTTAGTGATGCTACCCTGCTATGCAGGGTAGCATCACTAAATTCACCCACTGGGGACCTCATTTTGCAGATGTCAGTCTGCTTATTTTCTGGCTTGCATCAGTCTATGCCGTGTCCTACTTACTCCCCAAGACAAATCTTCATATTAAACATAAATGACTTGAGGACATTTTGGCTGCCAACTTTGTTAAGATTATAAAAGAATTTGTCAGCCTAAAATATTATACTAAAAACAAGATAGCTGACATCTGACATTGAAGTTTGCAGGTGTAAAATTGATCACAGAAAAAAAACTGTAAAGTTAACCTTAAATACTACTTCAGAGTAGGCCCCTGCAAATATTCAATTGTTCAAGTTGAAGTTGAGTCAATCAACAAATTTGAGTTGAAAATAAAATCACGATTATAAAATTCGAATGCGAAAAAAAACTTAATTAATAAATGTCTTGGTATACATACATTCGTACATTTAATACTGGTTAAATTGTCAAAACAATGGGAGGAACTGAGTGCGAACCACAAGCACACCTCATGAACATTGAAGTTACAGTGTATTACCAATGTCATTTCGGTATACATACATTCGTACATTTAATACTGATTAAATTGTCAAAACAATGGGAGGAACTGAGTGCGAACCACAAGCACACCTCATGAACATTGAAGTTACAGTGTATTACCAATGTCATTTCGGTATACATACATTCGTACATTTAATACTGATTAAATTGTCAAAACAATGCAAGGAACTGTGCGAACCAAAAGTGCACATCATGAACATTGAAGTTACAGTGTATTACGAATGTCATTTGGAATCACGAATTGGTAATACACTCATATTTTACAGTGGATAAAGCCACGGCTACATGTACAGCTTCAAACAAAACCCAAGCGACTGGGACTACATCTCACCTCTTGTACACATCAGTGACTGGGACTACATCTCACCTCTTGTACACATCAGTGACTGGGACTACATCTCACCTCTTGTACACATCAGTGACTAGGACTACATCTCACCTCTTGTACACATCAGTGACTGGGACTACATCTCACCTCATGTACACATCAGTGACTGGGACTACATCTCACCTCTTGTACACATCAGTGACTGGGACTACATCTCACCTCTTGTACACATCAGCGACTGGGACTACATTTCACATCTTGTACACACCAGTGACTGGGACTACATCTCACCTCTTGTACACATCAGCGACTGGGACTACATCTCACCTCTAGTACACATCAGCGACTGGGACTACATCTCACCTCTTGTACACATCAGTGACTGGGACTACATCTCACCTCTTGTACACATCAGTGACTGGGACTACATCTCACCTCATGTACACATCAGTGACTGGGACTACATCTCACCTCTTGTACACATCAGCGACTGGGACTACATCTCACCTCTTGTACACATCAGTGACTGGGACTACATCTCACCTCTTGTACACATCAGCGACTGGGACTACATCTCACCTCTTGAACACATCAGCGACTGGGACTACATCTCACCTCTTGTACATATCAGCGACTGGGACTACATCTCACCTCTTGTACACATCAGCGACTGGGACTACATCTCACCTCATGTACACATCAGTGACTGGGACTACATCTCACCTCTTGTACACATCAGCGACTGGGACTACATCTCACCTCTTGTACACATCAGTGACTGGGACTACATCTCACCTCTTGTACGCATCAGCGACTGGGACTACATCTCACCTCTTGTACACATCAGCGACTGGGACTACATCTCACCTCTTGTACACATCAGCGACTGGGACTACATCTCACCTCTTGTACACATCATCGACTGGGACTACATCTCACCTCTTGTACAAATCAGCGACTGGGACTACATCTCACCTCTTGTACACATCAGCGACTGGGACTACATCTCACCTCTTGTACACATCAGCGACTGGGACTACATCTCACCTCTTGTACACATCAGCGACTGGGACTACATCTCACCTCTTGTACACATCAGCGACTGGGACTACATCTCACCTCTTGTACGCATCAGTAAGAAGCATCCATTGACTGGGACTGCGACTGGGACTACATCTCACCTCTTGTACGCATCAGCGACTGGGACTACATCTCACTTCTTGTACACATCAGCGACTGGGACTACATCTCACCTCTTGTACGCATCAGCGACTGGGACTACATCTCACCTCTTGTACACATCAGCGACTGGGACTACATCTCACCTCTTGTACACATCAGTGACTGGGACTACATCTCACCTCTTGTACACATCAGCGACTGGGACTACATCTCACCTCTTGTACGCATCAGCGACTGGGACTACATCTCACCTCTTGTACACATCAGCGACTGGGACTACATCTCACCTCTTGTACACATCAGCGACTGGGACTACATCTCACCTCTTGTACACATCAGTGACTGGGACTACATCTCACCTCTTGTACACATCAGCGACTGGGACTACATCTCACCTCATGTACACATCAGTGACTGGGACTACATCTCACCTCTTGTACACATCAGTGACTGGGACTACATCTCACCTCTTGTACACATCAGCGACTGGGACTACATCTCACATCTTGTACACACCAGTGACTGGGACTACATCTCACCTCTTGTACACATCAGCGACTGGGACTACATCTCACCTCTAGTACACATCAGCGACTGGGACTACATCTCACCTCTTGTACACATCAGCGACTGGGACTACATCTCACCTCTTGTACACATCAGCGACTGGGACTACATCTCACCTCTTGTACACATCAGCGACTGGGACTACATCTCACCTCTTGTACACATCAGCGACTGGGACTACATCTCACCTCTTGTACACATCAGCGACTGGGACTACATCTCACCTCTAGTACACATCAGCGACTGGGACTACATCTCACCTCTTGTACACATCAGTGACTGGGACTACATCTCACCTCTTGTACACATCAGTGACTGGGACTACATCTCACCTCATGTACACATCAGTGACTGGGACTACATCTCACCTCTTGTACACATCAGCGACTGGGACTACATCTCACCTCTTGTACACATCAGCGACTAGGACTACATCTCACCTCTTGTACACATCAGCGACTGGGACTACATCTCACCTCTTGAACACATCAGCGACTGGGACTACATCTCACCTCTTGTACACATCAGCGACTGGGACTACATCTCACCTCTTGTACACATCAGCGACTGGGACTACATCTCACCTCTTGTACACATCAGCGACTGGGACTACATCTCACCTCTTGTACACATCAGCGACTGGGACTACATCTCACCTCTTGTACACATCAGCGACTGGGACTACATCTCACCTCTTGTACACATCAGCGACTGGGACTACATCTCACCTCTTGTACACATCAGCGACTGGGACTACATCTCACCTCTTGTACACATCAGCGACTGGGACTACATCCCACCTCTTGTACACATCAGCGACTGGGACTACATCTCACCTCTTGTACGCATCAGCGACTGGGACTGCGACTGGGACTACATCTCACCTCTTGTACGCATCAGCGACTCGGACTACATCTCACCTCTTGTACACATCAGCGACTGGGACTACATCTCACCTCTTGTACGCATCAGCGACTGGGACTACATCTCACCTCTTGTACACATCAGCGACTGGGACTACATCTCACCTCTTGTACGCATCAGTGACTGGGACTACATCTCACCTCTTGTACACATCAGCGACTGGGACTACATCTCACCTCTTGTACACATCAGCGACTGGGACTACATCTCACCTCTTGTACACATCAGCGAATGGGACTACATCTCACCTCTTGTACACATCAGTGACTGGGACTACATCTCACTTCTTGTACACATCAGCGACTGGGACTACATCTCACCTCTTGTACACATCAGCGACTAGGACTACATCTCACCTCTTGCACACATCAGCGACTAGGACTACATCTCACCTCTTGTACACATCAGCGACTGGGACTACATCTCACCTCTTGTACACATCAGTAAGAAGCATCCACTGCTTCATGATAAGGAAGATCAGACAATGCCAAGCTCAAAGTCAAGAAGGAAGTGAAGCATTGACAGGTACATACACATTCTTTGTCTCCTATTCAGCCATGTGTTCAAGTGTGCTACAATGTTAACATGCGAACCATTGAATGTTAGCATTAATATTTAGGCAAATCATCAGTACAATGCCAAAACAATCCTAATGTGGCTATTTTAAATTGGAAATATCGCATATGAAACCGCACTTGAACACCTGGTTTCAGCTGATTTGGTTTGAATTCAATGTTCGGTCAACTGGAAAACTTTTTTGGCAAATTCGAGTGGAAAGTTGAGTCGAAAAAAGTTCATATACACAGGGCCTCAAGACTTGATAACTAAAAAACAATAAAAATTCCTTCAACAAGAAGTGACTCCATTCACTACATAAAATCAATGTTTTTTAACCCTTTTCCCAACTCATCAAGCTCATTCCAAAGAGGGGTCACATGATATGGTTTTGTTGAATTTTTTTTTTTAATTTATAAAATGAAATTTAAAATAATAAATTTTGATATCATCTGCGTTGGGTAAAGGGCCAAGCCACACTCCATCTCTGGCTACATATCATACCTGTTTGAATTCGGCCTAACTATTTCCATCTCTGGCTACATATCATACCTGTTTGAATTCGGCCTAACTATTTCCATCTCTGGCTACATATCATACCTGTTTGAATTCGGCCTAACTATTTCCATCTCTGGCTACATATCATACCTGTTTGAATTCGGCCTAACTATTTCCATCTCTGGCTACATATCATACCTGTTTGAATTCGGCCTAACTATTTCCATAAGAAAAATGGTTAAAAAATCTAAATATTTGTGAACATATGAAATGTCAAAGATAGTTTTCCAGTTCAGCTCAATCATTTAAATGTATCTACTAAAAAACAAGTAAACTGGATTTGCAACTAACTGTATCAGCTACAAATGTGTCACCAAAATTTTATTACAATAAAAAATTTTGAAAAATTATCAGAACACCACTCAACCGAAAAAATCTTCTCAGAAAGAAAATAAGCAAACTGCATGGCTACAAAGATTAAAGTATGAATAAGAAAGATTTTAAACTTACTATTTTCACAGTTTGTACCATTATAACCTTTTACACAAGCACAAGAGTATCCATCAACTAAGTCAGTACATGTTCCTCCATTTTGGCATGGATCGGGTAAACAGTCGTTAATGTCTGAAATAGTTTTAAAAAAAGAATAGTGAGAAAAATTGGGGATAAGAAATGTTATTACTTAATTAGATTAATATGTTACAACATTCTGATCTGGATTAGGTAAACAGTTATTCATGTTCCAATAACAGTAAAATCCTCGCCCTCTGATTGGAAAAGAGCTGGCATAGTTTCTTTTATGTTTACGGCTCCAGTAGCAGATGTTACCATCTGATGTCACAATGCAAAATATTTGAAATGACATTGTCTGTTCGTAATTGCTTCATCAATGTAGTGACAAGCAAGCCACTTCATTTTTCTGGATTTTTCACACGTGCAGCAGACGG
Source organism: Pictodentalium vernedei (assembly GCA_031216915.1). Lineage (NCBI taxonomy): Eukaryota > Metazoa > Mollusca > Scaphopoda > Dentaliida > Dentaliidae > Pictodentalium > Pictodentalium vernedei. Next base: position 4,330,973 of record CM062296.1, read on the forward strand.
TGTTCCGGATGAAGTGTTGTTTAAATTACAAACCGGTTTATTGATTATTTATCCAGTGGTGGGGTACAAGAGAGGTTATTGATTATTTATCCAGTGGTGGGGTACAAGAGAGGTTATTGATTATTTATCCAGTGGTGGGGTACAAGAGAGGTTATTTTCTAAACCTGTGATCATTAAAAGTTGCCTTAAAGAAGGCAACTTTTAACGATCACAAGTTTAGTTAAGCCACTCGTGTTTAGCAACGTAGGTTTTGGGCTGAGTAGTGTCGTATTGGAAAATATACGTTATTGTGATGAGTTGATGGTAAAATGGTCTAAGGTTTGCAGCTCAGAGCATATGTTCAACCTCGATGCTTTGTGTCTCGGTTGAACATAAGTTCTGAGCTGCAAACCTCAGACCATGTTACCGTCAATTCATCACAATAACTTATAATGTCTAAAAAAGGTCGAAGCAAAAAATAAATAAACTAGAAATATTTTGATTTATGGAGAGATCAATACCTTTGTCTGTATTGTACACTTGACTACAATTAACCAGATGGAATTTCACAAAATATGTTCTTTATCTGTCGGGTCAATAAAAACTTCTTCACCAAACAGAAATTTTGAAAGAGGAAATGTGTGAGGGTTTCATTTGACTGGCTCCATGAGCTCACATTACACCAATCCTGAAATCCCTGCATTGGCTGCCAGTTGAGTCTCACATTAAGTATAAGGTATTGGCGGTGACACACAACATCTTACATAGCGACAAAGCACCAACCTACCTTAAGCAGGTCATCAAAGTACACACACCGTCGAGGAATCTCAGATCAGCTTCTGAGAATCTCCTTGGCGTACCGTGAATTCGGTCAATGGCAGGGAAGAGATTGTCCACTTTCGCAGCTCCCTCACTCTGGAACGCCCTCCCTCAGAACCTTAGAAAAACCCTAAATACAGATAACTTCAAGAAAGCTCTGAAAACCCATCTTTTTCAAGCAGCCTTCGGCCGCTGATTATACCATTGTTACCAGCACCTATGTTTTCAGCGCTTTTGAGCAGCGTTTCGCTGGGAAAAGCGCTATGTAAATAAATTATTATTATTATTATTATTTGCCTTAATGAGAGAAATTAATATTAAAATACTTAATAGTTAGTTTTTGCTAATATAATATCTAATAAGGTGAGAATATGTAAACTTCTTTATATATTCCAATATCTCCATCTCCAGACATTAAAGATTTTAAACTTACTATTTTCACAGTTTGCACCATTATAACCTTTTACACAAGCACAAGAATATCCATTAACTAAGTCAGTACATGTTCCTCCATTCTGGCATGGATCGGTGAAACAATCGTTAATGTCTGAAAAAAGATTAAAAAAAAGAATAGTGAGAAAAATTGTAGATTATTTATTTACTGATGTTCAAGGTCACATATTTTTACAAAATGGCTAATCACATCCACAACATGAGTATCAACTCAAGACCAGGGGTGAGCGGTAATAAGCTGTGTTGCCCATTTTAGAAAGGGTTTTGCACCTCTCAAGCATTGGTGACTGGGTCCTATTTTACCAGTAAAACAGCCTGTTTACCGCAGTGAACAGGCACTGCTTCACTTCCTGGGGTTCCCACAGGGGAAAATTGTAGATAAGAAATGTTATTACTTTATACGAAGCTAAAATATTAATTATATTTTGTATTTAACACTTTATCTAATGAATTGGCCACAACCACACGCATAATTTACAAATTATGCAGTTGAAAAATAAATTTGAAAAATATAAACAAAACCATATAAAGTGAACCCTCACTGGAACGACTTCATTGATATCGTTTTGTTGAAATTTTTTTAAAAAAACTTATAATTATAATAGTAAATTTTGATATGTGTTTTGGGTAAAAAGAGGGATATAATGAAAATATTAATTATTACTTTCCAAAGTGTGATTTACTGGGATTTCCGGGTTTCATTATAAACGGTAACTTCACAAGTCAATTATGCAATCAACAATTGGGTAATGTATCCGTGTGCAAAAGAAGACACTTTGCCATGGATGTAACGGGGACTTCATTGTTTTTTGCTTTTTTTAACCCTTTACCTAATATGAAAAGCAGACGACACTTGCAAAAATAAATTCTTGAATAGCCATTATTTTCATTTTTTGTCTCAAAAACATAGGTTATGATCCCTCATTGGAATGAGCTCACCGAGAACATTCCAATGAGGGGTCATAACCTATGTTTTAGATACTACAAAAAATGAAAAAAATAATGAAAATTAATTGGCGATTTTTGAGAATAGCGCTGGCCATTAGGTAAAGGGTTAAATAATATAATTATCATTAATAGTGAAAAGTAATAAACAGAGTAATCACTTGATTGGACTGGTTACGTGAAATAATTCATTCGAGGTGAGGGACTACATTGTAAAACACTTGTGCGTATTCGCACACTCATGTTTGTAAAATGTCCCTCACCTCTCATGAATTATTTCACGTAACCAGTCCAGTCGAGCGATTACTCTCTATTTATTTTGTGCCTTTTTGGATTCTAAGGTTACACAGCAGCTTTTCCTATAAAAAATTATTATTTCTTTTGTGTCGTGCTAAGAAGTGTCTTGAAAGTATTCAAAACCTGAGAAGATTGTGAAGGATAAATGAGAGATTCAGACGCATTGAATAACAATGTGTGTCAAGTGAAGAAGTGAGTTAGTGATTTGCTACTGAGAGAATAGCGTCAGGAAATGAAAGAATATGCTTTACACCAGTCTGTTGAGATGTGATTAGCATTAAACACCTGTATAGGGTTGAGTTCCTACCAGTCTATAGAGATGATTAGCATTAAACTCCTTTAGGGTTGAGTTCCTACCAGTCTATAGAGATGTGATTAGCATTACACACCTGTATAAGGTTGAGTTCCTACCAGTCTATAGAGATGTGATTAGCATTAAACACCTGTATAGGGTTGAGTTCCTACCAGTCTATAGAGATGTGATTAGCATTAAACACCTGTATAGGGTTGAGTTCCTACCAGTCTATAGAGATGTGATTCGCATGTAACACCTGTATAGGGTTGAGTTCCTACCAGTCTATAGAGATGTGATTAGCATTACACACCTGTATAGGGTTGAGTTCCTACCAGTCTATAGAGATGTGATTAGCATGTAACACCTGTATAGGGTTGAGTTCGTACCAGTCTATAGAGATGTGATTAGCATTAAACACCTGTATAGGGTTGAGTTCCTACCAGTCTATAGAGATGTGATTAGCATTAAACACCTGTATAGGGTTGAGTTCCTACCAGTCTATAGAGATGTGATTAGCATTACACCTGTATAGGGTTGAGTTCCTACCAGTCTATAGCGATGTGATTAGCATGTAACACCTGTATAGGGTTGAGTTCCTACCAGTCTATAGAGATGTGATTAGCATGTAACACCTGTATAGGGTTGAGTTCCTGCCAGTCTATAGAGATGTGATTAGCATGTAACACCTGTATAGGGTTGAGTTCCTACCAGTCTATAGAGATGTGATTAGCATTACACACCTGTATAGGGTTGAGTTCCTACCAGTCTATAGAAATGTGATTAGCATTAAACACTCATATAGGGTTGAGTTCCTACCAGTCTATAGAGATGTGATTAGCATTAAACACCTGTATAGGGTTGAGTTCCTACCAGTCTATAGAGATGTGATTAGCATTAAACACCTGTATAGGGTTGAGTTCCTACCAGTCTAGAGATGTGATTAGCATTAAACACCTGTATAGGGTTGAGTTCCTACCAGTCTATAGAGATGTGATTAGCATAAAACACCTGTATAGGGCTGAGTTCCTACCAGTCTATAGAGATGTGATTAGCATTAAACACCTGTATAGGGCTGAGTTCCTACCAGTCTACAGAGATGTGATTAGCATTAAACACCTGTATAGGGTTGAGTTCCTACCAGTCTATAGAAATGTGATTAGCATTAAACACCTGTATAGGGTTGAGTTCCTACCAGTCTATAGAGATGTGATTAGCATTACACACCTGTATAGGGTTGAGTTCCTACCAGTCTATAGAGATGTGATTCGCATGTAACACCTGTATAGGGTTGAGTTCCTACCAGTCTATAGAGATGTGATTAGCATTACACACCTGTATAGGGTTGAGTTCGTACCAGTCTATAGAGATGTGATTAGCATTAAACACCTGTATAGGGTTGAGTTCCTACCAGTCTATAGAGATGTGATTAGCATGTAACACCTGTATAGGGTTGAGTTCCTACCAGTCTATAGAGATGTGATTAGCATGTAACACCTGTATAGGGTTGAGTTCCTACCAGTCTATAGAGATGTGATTAGCATTAAACACCTGTATAGGGTTGAGTTCCTACCAGTCTATAGAGATGTGATTAGCATGTAACACCTGTATAGGGTTGAGTTCCTACCAGTCTATAGAGATGTGATTAGCATTAAACACCTGTATAGGGTTGAGTTCCTACCAGTCTATAGAGATGTGATTAGCATGTAACACCTGTATAGGGTTGAGTTCGTACCAGTCTATAGAGATGTGATTAGCATTAAACACCTGTATAGGGTTGAGTTCCTACCAGTCTATAGAGATGTGATTAGCATGTAACACCTGTATAGGGTTGAGTTCCTACCAGTCTATAGAGATGTGATTAGCATGTAACACCTGTATAGGGTTGAGTTCCTACCAGTCTATAGAGATGTGATTAGCATTAAACACCTGTATAGGGTTGAGTTCCTACCAGTCTATAGAGATGTGATTAGCATGTAACACCTGTATAGGGTTGAGTTCCTACCAGTCTATAGAGATGTGATTAGCATGTAACACCTGTATAGGGTTGAGTTCCTACCAGTCTATAGAGATGTGATTAGCATGTAACACCTGTATAGGGTTGAGTTCGTACCAGTCTATAGAGATGTGATTAGCATTAAACACCTGTATAGGGTTGAGTTCCTACCAGTCTATAGAAATGTGATTAGCATGTAACACCTGTATAGGGTTGAGTTCCTACCAGTCTATAGAGATGTGATTAGCATTACACACCTGTATAGGGTTGAGTTCCTACCAGTCTATAGAGATGTGATTAGCATTACACACCTGTATAGGGTTGAGTTCCTACCAGTCTATAGAGATGTGATTAGCATTAAACACCTGTATAGGGTTGAGTTCCTACCAGTCTATAGAGATGTGATTAGCATTAAACACCTGTATAGGGTTGAGTTCCTACCAGTCTATAGAGATGTGATTAGCATTACACACCTGTATAGGGTTGAGTTCCTACCAGTCTATAGAGATGTGATTCGCATGTAACACCTGTATAGGGTTGAGTTCCTACCAGTCTATAGAGATGTGATTAGCATTACACACCTGTATAGGGTTGAGTTCGTACCAGTCTATAGAGATGTGATTAGCATTAAACACCTGTATAGGGTTGAGTTCCTACCAGTCTATAGAGATGTGATTAGCATGTAACACCTGTATAGGGTTGAGTTCCTACCAGTCTATAGAGATGTGATTAGCATGTAACACCTGTATAGGGTTGAGTTCCTACCAGTCTATAGAGATGTGATTAGCATTAAACACCTGTATAGGGTTGAGTTCCTACCAGTCTATAGAGATGTGATTAGCATGTAACACCTGTATAGGGTTGAGTTCCTACCAGTCTATAGAGATGTGATTAGCATTAAACACCTGTATAGGGTTGAGTTCCTACCAGTCTATAGAGATGTGATTAGCATGTAACACCTGTATAGGGTTGAGTTCGTACCAGTCTATAGAGATGTGATTAGCATTAAACACCTGTATAGGGTTGAGTTCCTACCAGTCTATAGAGATGTGATTAGCATGTAACACCTGTATAGGGTTGAGTTCCTACCAGTCTATAGAGATGTGATTAGCATGTAACACCTGTATAGGGTTGAGTTCCTACCAGTCTATAGAGATGTGATTAGCATTAAACACCTGTATAGGGTTGAGTTCCTACCAGTCTATAGAGATGTGATTAGCATGTAACACCTGTATAGGGTTGAGTTCCTACCAGTCTATAGAGATGTGATTAGCATGTAACACCTGTATAGGGTTGAGTTCCTACCAGTCTATAGAGATGTGATTAGCATGTAACACCTGTATAGGGTTGAGTTCGTACCAGTCTATAGAGATGTGATTAGCATTAAACACCTGTATAGGGTTGAGTTCCTACCAGTCTATAGAAATGTGATTAGCATGTAACACCTGTATAGGGTTGAGTTCCTACCAGTCTATAGAGATGTGATTAGCATTACACACCTGTATAGGGTTGAGTTCCTACCAGTCTATAGAGATGTGATTAGCATTACACACCTGTATAGGGTTGAGTTCCTACCAGTCTATAGAGATGTGATTAGCATTAAACACCTGTATAGGGTTGAGTTCCTACCAGTCTATAGAGATGTGATTAGCATTAAACACCTGTATAGGGTTGAGTTCCTACCAGTCTATAGAGATGTGATTAGCATTACACACCTGTATAGGGTTGAGTTCCTACCAGTCTATAGAGATGTGATTAGCATGTAACACCTGTATAGGGTTGAGTTCCTACCAGTCTATAGAGATGTGATTAGCATGTAACACCTGTATAGGGTTGAGTTCCTACCAGTCTATAGAGATGTGATTAGCATTAAACACCTGTATAGGGTTGAGTTCCTACCAGTCTATAGAAATGTGATTAGCATGTAACACCTGTATAGGGTTGAGTTCCTACCAGTCTATAGAGATGTGATTAGCATTACACATCTGTATAGGGTTGAGTTCCTACCAGTCTATAGAGATGTGATTAGCATTACACACCTGTATAGGGTTGAGTTCCTACCAGTCTATAGAGATGTGATTAGCATTAAACACCTGTATAGGGTTGAGTTCCTACCAGTCTATAGAGATGTGATTAGCATTAAACACCTGTATAGGGTTGAGTTCCTACCAGTCTATAGAGATGTGATTAGCATTACACACCTGTATAGGGTTGAGTTCCTACCAGTCTATAGAGATGTGATTAGCATGTAACACCTGTATAGGGTTGAGTTCCTACCAGTCTATAGAGATGTGATTAGCATTACACACCTGTATAGGGTTGAGTTCCTACCAGTCTATAGAGATGTGATTAGCATTAAACACCTGTATAGGGTTGAGTTCCTACCAGTCTATAGAGATGTGATTAGCATTAAACACCTGTATAGGGTTGAGTTCCTACCAGTCTATAGAGATGTGATTAGCATGTAACACCTGTATAGGGTTGAGTTCCTACCAGTCTATAGAGATGTGATTAGCATTAAACACCTGTATAGGGTTGAGTTCCTACCAGTCTATAGAGATGTGATTCGCATGTAACACCTGTATAGGGTTGAGTTCCTACCAGTCTATAGAGATGTGATTCGCATGTAACACCTGTATAGGGTTGAGTTCCTACCAGTCTATAGAGATGTGATTAGCATTACACACCTGTATAGGGTTGAGTTCCTACCAGTCTATAGAGATGTGATTAGCATTACACACCTGTATAGGGTTGAGTTCCTACCAGTCTATAGAGATGTGATTAGCATTAAACACCTGTATAGGGTTGAGTTCCTACCAGTCTATAGAGATGTGATTAGCATTACACACCTGTATAGGGTTGAGTTCCTACCAGTCTATAGAGATGTGATTCGCATGTAACACCTGTATAGGGTTGAGTTCCTACCAGTCTATAGAGATGTGATTAGCATTACACACCTGTATAGGGTTGAGTTCGTACCAGTCTATAGAGATGTGATTAGCATTAAACACCTGTATAGGGTTGAGTTCCTACCAGTCTATAGAGATGTGATTAGCATTAAACACCTGTATAGGGTTGAGTTCCTACCAGTCTATAGAGATGTGATTAGCATGTAACACCTGTATAGGGTTGAGTTCCTACCAGTCTATAGAGATGTGATTAGCATTAAACACCTGTATAGGGTTGAGTTCCTACCAGTCTGTAGAGATGTGATTAGCATTAAACACCTGTATAGGGTTGAGTTCCTACCAGTCTATAGAAATGTGATTAGCATGTAACACCTGTATAGGGTTGAGTTCCTACCAGTCTATAGAGATGTGATTAGCATTAAACACCTGTATAGGGTTGAGTTCCTACCAGTCTATAGAGATGTGATTAGCATTAAAGACCTGTATAGGGTTGAGTTCCTACCAGTCTATAGAGATGTGATTAGCATGTAACACCTGTATAGGGTTGAGTTCCTACCAGTCTATAGAGATGTGATTAGCATTAAACACCTGTATAGGGTTGAGTTCGTACCAGTCTATAGAGATGTGATTAGCATTAAACACCTGTATAGGGTTGAGTTCCTACCAGTCTATAGAGATGTGATTTGCATTACACACCTGTATAGGGTTGAGTTCCTACCAGTCTATAGAGATGTGATTAGCATTACACACCTGTATAGGGTTGAGTTCCTACCAGTCTATAGAGATGTGATTAGCATTACACACCTGTATAGGGTTGAGTTCCTACCAGTCTATAGAGATGTGATTAGCATTACACACCTGTATAGGGTTGAGTTCCTACCAGTCTATAGAGATGTGATTAGCATTACACACCTGTATAGGGTTGAGTTCCTACCAGTCTATAGAGATGTGATTAGCATGTAACACCTGTATAGGGTTGAGTTCCTACCAGTCTATAGAGATGTGATTAGCATTACACACCTGTATAGGGTTGAGTTCCTACCAGTCTATAGAGATGTGATTAGCATTACACACCTGTATAGGGTTGAGTTCCTACCAGTCTATAGAGATGTGATTAGCATGTAACACCTGTATAGGGTTGAGTTCCTACCAGTCTATAGAGATGTGATTAGCATTAAACACCTGTATAGGGTTGAGTTCCTACCAGTCTATAGAGATGTGATTAGCATTACACCTGTATAGGGTTGAGTTCCTACCAGTCTATAGAGATGTGATTAGCATTAAACACCTGTATAGGGTTGAGTTCCTACCAGTCTATAGAGATGTGATTAGCATGTAACACCTGTATAGGGTTGAGTTCCTACCAGTCTATAGAGATGTGATTAGCATTACACACCTGTATAGGGTTGAGTTCGTACCAGTCTATAGAGATGTGATTAGCATGTAACACCTGTATAGGGTTGAGTTCCTACCAGTCTATAGAGATGTGATTAGCATTAAACACCTGTATAGGGCTGAGTTCCTACCAGTCTACAGAGATGTGATTAGCATTACACACCTGTATAAGGTTGAGTTCCTACCAGTCTATAGAGATGTGATTAGCATTAAACACCTGTATAGGGTTGAGTTCCTACCAGTCTATAGAGATGTGATTAGCATTACACACCTGTATAGGGTTGAGTTCCTACCAGTCTGTAGAGATGTGATTAGCATGTAACACCTGTATAGGGTTGAGTTCCTACCAGTCTATAGAGATGTGATTAGCATTACACACCTGTATAGGGTTGAGTTCCTACCAGTCTGTAGAGATGTGATTAGCATGTAACACCTGTATAGGGTTGAGTTCCTACCAGTCTGTAGAGATGTGATTAGCATGTAACACCTGTAGTTGAGTTCCTACCTGGGGAATTAGTTTCAATATTACAGGAATATACAACTATGTTTTTTTGTAGTGGTGAATATGACGTGATAAGAACCTAAAAAAGGCATTAACCGAGGCCAGTATAAGTTTTTTAGGTTCATATCACGTCATATTTACCACCCCACAAAAGTCCATAACTGTTTTATAATATGCACCATCCTCAAAAAAAAAAATCTTCTATTTGTCAATTAAAAGTTCAATTATATCAACCAGGAATATTTTTATTTAACAATAAAATAGTTATAAAAATAAACAATGTATCACAATATGTCAACAAGTTTCTCATTAGACTTAGAAATAGAACTAGAAAGGGGATTTCCAAAAGCTATAATTAGAGAGTTGATATTCACCGGAAAACCGGTGTACATAGATTTTTGAGTACCACTCACGTGTATAAGATCCAGCCAATAGAAATGTGGTTATTTATAAAGTATATACTAATAATACATATAATAATAACCTCATTCCGCAGCTTTTTCTGAAAACCTAGAATAGCACTAAACTGAAAATTAACTAACCATGACCTGATGAACATGTTCGAGTTCATAGATTTAGGGGAATGGTATTTGAATGTAGGTGTCTCTTCAATCTGTTCCTTCCAATTCTTCCCAGCGTTCTTCATAATTGGTGTGCTGCTTAGCTCCTGCCACTAGTCTCCAGTGAGTGTGCACTTCAGTGGGTCATATGTATTAGGTACGGCATACTGACACAGGAGGCATCTAACATGGAAGAATAAGCTCTTTTGCGTCAACATCCCAGAGTACCAGTTGATTTTTGCGTATGTTTGTATTCGATAGAGTTACTAATAGTGATGACTCTGATGAAAACTTAAAGAATATGATGATGTTTTGTAGTGATTGGTAGATAGGATACCTCACTGTTTCTCCCCTGAAGTAATTTTGAATAGCTGATAGAGATAGCCAAGCCACTTCATGCTGGATTGAAACTCAGTATACAAATCCTTCATCAAAAATCAATCAGCACCATCAATACCATCTAGTACTGAAATGGTTAACCGAATAACTGGTTTCAAACCGGTTACCTACCTAACTGATTTGAAAAAAACGTCAACCAGTTATCCAGAATAATGATAGTGATCGTCATTCCATGGTTAAAACGCAGTAAATCTGCCGCTTTTCCTTTGTGGTAGTAAATCTGCCGCTTTTCCTTTGTGGTAGATTACACCTCGAAGCAGAGTTGTATATATTGAGAAATAATCGACTTTGGCTTCAACACTTCGTTAATGATCGGCAATTTTCCGTGGGTACAGAGTAACCACAGAAACTATTCTGTAGTATGTATACAAACGAACGTTGTCGAGTACTCGGTTATACGGTTGTGAAAATGAGCCAACCGTTTCAGTCCTAATACCATGCATGTGTGTTGTTTGATGATGTTCTCCCATTAAAGCTAGACTACAGATTCAGTGGCTATCAACCTACCTCCATCCAAGATGTGTTCAAGTATCTTTAGTATAATATAAGTTATCTCTGTCAACATGTATGGTGTATGGAGATTTAACACCTGGATTTCGATTTTCGAACATAAAAGCCACAGGTGAGGTGTTTAAATGAGACATCCAGGTATTAAATCTCCATATACCATACATGTTGATGCAGATAACGTTTTTGTCCCGTTTGAAACACAATAGAAACATACTGGAGAAAAATTTGTGGATGCGTTTCTCAGGCTCTGTAAAAAGTTGGATCAAATTCGTGAATAACTTTGTTTTTACAAACGCAGAAGACAACAGATAGAGTTACATCCCTTGGGCCATTGAGGAAACAAGTAAACAGCATTTTGATTACATATCGTCCCCTGAGTTCGAATGTGTTCTATGTTATTTTATTTTTCTCAAGTTGCTTCATTTAATTATTTGCCTATTTAAATTATAACGGCAAAATGTGATCGAATTGTTGGAAATCTGATGATATTTGTGACTATTTTCAGGTTTTTTGGTTCTATTTTTATACCGAGGCGAGGGAATGCGAAAAGCTTTCATTTAATCCATATACCCTGATGTTTCACGTGCGCTTATACCCTGGATGTTGCACACTCTTTTATTCCTCAGATGTTGGGTGCACCCTTTACCATGGCTATTTGTCCAAGGCATTCCGACCAATCAAAAGACATAATTTATCAGGATATAGAGACAACAGATGTTACAGTTATGCCTCGGTAGCTGCCGGGATAATATTCTCACTGGGATAAGGATTCCCTATTTCAAGATTTCTGGAACAGCTCCTCATCTCATCACTCTGTTAAACAGCTCTGTAACACTCAAAAATTGCAATCTCGGTAAGTCTCAAGTATTCAGCAGTGAGGCTCATAAAATCAGCAGCTGTGTTATTTACATTCCACTTTGCAGACAGACTTTAATTTGGTCTAATATCTATGACAGGTTTATTCAGATGTCAGCTGATCTCTTCAATGTAGAGTTGATATATATCCAACAAAAGGTTTTTGTCAAATATGCTCAAACTGTGCTCTGGTCAAGCAAGCTTTCAACCTTTCCACTACAAACAAATGTTGAAGTATTATGAATAAAAGCATTTAAACCTTACTATTTTGACAGTCTGTACCATTATAACCTATAACGCATGCACAAGAGTATCCATCAACTAAGTCAGTACATGTTCCTCCATTTTGGCATGGATCAGGTGAACAGTCATTGATATCTGAAAAAAATTACGAAGCTAATTGGTGTCAAAATATAAAGAAAACTTATACGTAACTATTAGACATAGATAGACGATATCTATGTTATTTTAGAGAATATTGGGAATTGTCCCTGTATCAGTATGCATCGCGTCTTCTGATTGGTCAACGTGACCGAGACAAATTGCCATGGTATCGGCTATCTTCAAACATACGGGAGATAAGAGCGTGCGCCGTTGTTCTCCGTTTGTCACTAGAGAAACATCCAGGTGATAAAAATAACCTTTGAACCCGACTGGGTCACATCGATTGCAGAAACTCCTATTAGAACTGTTAATTAAATTGTAACGGGGTAAATCCCGGCCATAAAGTTTTTTTTCAATGAGGGGCACAATTTCAGTGAGGGTTTTGGAGCCAAACTGAGGTAAAGTAGGAAATCCACGGCGGGCAAATATACAGGCACATTCAGTGTGTCAACAACAAATTAACATTACCAGGGCATTAAATCTCGGTGCACTTCATAATTTATTTTGCAGTTTCCGATGGTCAGCGTAGAAATGTATGCTATTAATTCCACCTACGTTTTACAAAATTCAATGACTGCGGCTCAATTCAAAATCTTCAAGTTTAAACCCAAGTGGAGTCTGAATTTGTGAGACATCGTTCCCGAAATTCAAAATGTCACCTTCCATGTTCCATGATGTCCAGCGTCAGTTTAAGTAAATATTTAAGCTATTCTCTCAAAGACATGAATAAAACACACAACACAACACATCTAACATGCTAAAGCTTGTTCCATGGAAATACAGTACACTCTGGAAGGCTGAATTTACACGGTTTTAAAACTGTTTCAATGAATTCAAATTCACCAAAGTGAAAAACTTTGCCATGTGTGACCTGGTTTATAAACAACAATTTGGAAATAGATGCGTCTATTTATAGTTTTGCTGTGACATTTGTTACGCTGTTTGGTTCAAAACCAGAGGCCCAGTGTGGGGTTTAAACCTCGTCGCCCGAGTCTTAATGTGGAATCATATTTTACATCTCGGCATTATTTCTGTGTTAGGAGGTGGGACAAAATCGTTATCTCGGGCAACATCCAGGGTACATGGAGATTTAATACCTGGATGTCTCCTTTTCAACCATTCGGCTTGCGCCTCATGGTTGAAAACCGACATCCAGATATTAAATCTCCATGTACCCTGGGTGTTGTCCGAGATAACTAATATTATCTCATTTGTGTGGACATGAAAATATTATTTTTCACTTGCGCAAGTGACAAAAAAAAACTTTCAGGTCCACACTCCTGAGATAATTCCCAACATTCACTAAATTAGCGTAATTTTTTTTATATGTTACGTGACATTTTACTGTGCAATATTTGATTTGACTGCAAACACGTACGTTTCAAAACAATAACTAAGATCAGCTGATCATTCTTTCAAGCCTGCATTAGCTAAATCACTCAAGCATAAAAAATAGTTACAGTTACTTGAATGTTGCTTGGTGGTTCTTTCCAGTTACTCCAGCTTCATATATCCATAAAACTGTCTGACACGAGGTGACCCTGGGTGTTGAAAGTGTCATTAAACCCCAATAAATAAATAAATTATTGTTTTTTAAATTTAAACATATGATTTCATTGAAATTTTTTGAATATATATTTTTTTCAACGGCCTAATTTGAAAATAACATGAGCGGATGTGAACGATTCGTTAAGTAAAGGGTTTAACCCTTTACCCAACGTAACAGCCAAAAGCGGCCAGCTCTATTCTAAAAAATTGCAAATTAATTTTTATTTTTGCCTCAAAAACATAGGTTATGACCTCTCTTTGGAACGAGCTCATTCAGCCCGTTCCAATGAAGGGTCATAACCTATGTTTTGGGGACAAAAAATGAAAAAAATTAGTTATTTAAGAATTTTGTTTGCAAGTGTAATCTGCTTTTCATGTTAGGTAAAGGGTTAAACTGAAAATTAATTCTTACAGCAGAGGTTTGGAAGATTCATAGCAGACTGTCATGAATTGAGACAAAATTTGAAACAATCCCATCAAGAAAACATTTTTCAGTGGCCGCCAACTCACTATTCAATTAACATGTTCCAAAAAATGTCATCATGCCACCAACTTGCTATTCAATTAACATGTTTCCAAAGTATTTCATTATGCCACCAACTTACTATTCAATTAACATTGTTCCAAAGTATTTCATCATGCCACCAACTCGCTATTCGATTAACATTGTTCCAAAGTATTTCATCATGCCACCAACTCGCTATTCAATTAACATTGTTCCAAAGTATTTCATTATGCCACCAACTCGCTATTCAATTAACATGGTTTCAAAGTATTTCATCATGCCACCAACTCACTATTCAATTAACATGGTTCCAAAACTATTTCATCATGCCACCAACTTGCTATTCGATTAACATTGTTCCAAAGTATTTCATCATGCCACCAACTCGCTTCTCAATTAACATTGTTCCAAAGTATTTCATCATGCCACCAACTCACTATTCAATTCAATTAACATGGTTCTAAAGTATGTCACCATGCCACCAACTTGCTATTCAATTAACATGGTTCCAAAGTATTTCATTTTGTCACCAACTCACTATTCAATTAATATGTTTCCAAAGTATTTCATTATGCCACCAACTCACTATTCAATTAACATTGTTCCAAAAGTATTTCATCATGCCACCAACTCACTATTCAATTAACATGTTTCCAAAAGTATTTCATCATGCCACCGACTCGCTATTCAATTAACATTGTTCCAAACTATTTCATCATGCCACCAACTCACTTTTCAATTAACATGGTTCCAAAGTATTTCATCATGCCACCAACTCGCTATTCGATTAACATTGTTCCAAAGTATTTCATCATGCCACCAACTCACTATTCAATTAACATGGTTCCAAAGTATTTCATCATGCCATCAACTCGCTATTCGATTAACATTGTTCCAAACTATTTCATGATGTCACCAACTCACTATTCAATTAACATGGTTCCAAAGTATTTCATCATGCCACCAACTCGCTATTCGATTAACATTGTTCCAAAGTATTTCATCATGCCACCAACTCGCTATTCGATTAACATTGTTCCAAAGTATTTCATCATGCCACCAACTCGCTATTCAATTAACATTGTTCTAAAGTATTTCATCATGTCACCAACTCGCTATTCAATTAACATGGCTCCAAAAGTATTTCATTATGCACCAACTCACTATTCAATTAACATGTTTCCAAAGTATTTCATCATGCCACCAACGTGCTATTCAATTAACATTGTTCCAAAGTATTTCATCATGCCACCAATGCACTATTCAATTAACATTGTTCCAAAGTATTTCATCGTGCCACCAACTCACTATTCAATTAACATGTTTCCAAAGTATTTCATCATGCCACCAACTCACTATTCAATTAACATGTTTCCAAAAGTATTTCATTATGCCACCAACTCACTATTCAGTTAACATGTTTCCAAAGTATTTCATCATGCCACCAACTCGCTATTCAATTAACATTGTTCCAAAGTATTTCATCATGCCACCAACCTGCTATTCAGTTAACGTGGTTCCAAAAGTATTTCATTATGCACAACTCACTATTCAATTAACATGGTTCCAAAAGTATTTCATTATGCCACCAACTCACTATTCAATTAACATGTTTCCAAAGTATTTCATTATGTCACCAACTCACTATTCAATTAACATGGTTCCAAAGGTATTTCATCATCCCACCAACTCACTATTCAATTAACATGTTTCCAAAGTATTTCATCATGCAACCAACTCACTATTCAATTAACATGGTTCCAAAGTATTTCATTATGCACCAACTCACTATTCAATTAACGTTTCCAAAGTATTTCATTATGCACCAACTCACTATTCAATTAACATGGTTCTAAAGTATGTCACCATGCCACCAACCTGCTATTCAATTAACATGGTTCCAAAGTATTTCATTATGCCACCAACTCACTATTCAATTAACATGTTTCCAAAGTATTTCATAAGGCCACCAACTCACTATTCAATTAACATGGTTCCAAAACAATTAACATTGTTCCAAAGTATTTCATCATGCCACCAACTCACTATTCAATTAACATGGTTCTAAAGTATGTCACCATGCCACCAACTTGCTATTCAATTAACATGTTCCAAAGTATTTCATTATGCCACCAACTCACTATTCAATTAACATGGTTCCAAAAGTCTTTCATCATGCCACCAACTTGCTATTCAATTAACATGGTTCCAAAATATTTCATCATGTCACCAACTTGCCATTCAATTAACATGGTTCCAAAGTATTTCATCATGCCACCAACTCACTATTCAATTAACATGGTTCCAAAGTATTTCATCACAACTCATGACAGTCACCCTTTGCCCAACGCATACATTATCAAAATTTGTTAATTTAATGGGTTTTTTTTTTTATTTTTCAAATGACCCATCAGTATTGGAACATTAACTTAACATGCACATTGCAATGAAGGTTCACATGGTATGGTTTTGTTCAGATTAAAAACACAACATTTTTTTTCAACTGCTAATTTTGTAAATTACGCAGATGAATATGGCTGATTTGATTAAACATATTTTATTTGCTAACAAAATCGTAAAAGGGATTGGAGTACAAGTGCTTACCACTTAGAAACACTCCCCTCCCATATATAAAATGTCATATATGTTTACATGACAGCAAAACAACTGCAATACTGTGTAACCCTGTTAATTAAATAGTAACTTTACTAATGAAAATTATTCAATGTACAGGAGTATTGTATTCGATTAACAGGAATTGAATCATTTTCCTGTATTCTAGAGATAAACTTAGCATTTATTCTATTAAATTTTATTTGACAGAGCTCCATGAACTCTGTCAAACAAGATATAGTAGATTAAATGACTGTATTGGATGTATTGAGACCAAAGAGGTTTCTTAACAAAGGAAAACTGGGGAGAGTCAGGGTAATTTCTCGACAGGTTACAAGTTTTTTTATTCAATTAAAAAGAGTTTACTCTATAACCTATATTCAATTAATAGATCAAATTTGCACTGGAGGTATGGTAAATGGTTTTGTGTGGGGAAATTATATTCAATTCAGTTAAGAGATATCCACTTAAGTGGGTTTCACTGTACAATTAATTACTGCACAAAAATGAATAATTGGGTGAAAATTAAAACCAAAATGGAAAGAAAATACTGGCAAAGAAAGTAGAAGACAAGAAAAAAGAGATTAAAAGTGTAACTGGATACCAAAGCCCAACACCTCGAAATGACTCGGAAAGCATTTCAAAATACCTTGCAAGCATCTTTCTAGAATTCAAAAGAAACAAAAATGGAATGAACTACTACGGCTCTTGTTTTTGGGTTTAGTAGCAACCCATTCGAAGTCTCACTCACTCCATAGCAATCAAGACGACACTTGTAAAAAAAAAAGTTCAAAAACAATTTTTTTTAATTTTAGTCTCAAAAACATAGCTTATGACCCCTCATTGGAACGAGCTCGATGAGCTCGTTCCTATGAGGGGTCATAACCTATGTCTTTGAGACAAAAAATGAAAAAAATAATTAAAATTAATTGGGCGTTTTTTGAGAATAGCACTGGCCGGTTTTGGCTGTAATGTTGGGTAAAGTATTGAGAACTTGAAGTATAGAATAACTGATTTTAAAACAAAATGTTCTTCAGTGCATTCTCTTTGCCTTCCACACTTTATCAAACCTTTTAAAGTTAATTTGAAATACAATGTTATATATCATTCACATATTGTTAAAATGAGGTACCCCATATGGAGGCCCCCATAATGAATCGAATTATGAATTAATAGTCTCCAGAATGGAGCTCCATAGCAAATATCAAGACAAATTCACATCCAAGGTTCCTGCAGGTAAGGACCGATAAAAATTAAAGGGTATTCAAGTCTATTTCTTGAAATTTTCAAGCATTTTTCAAGGGCCTTCAATAGCATGACATTCACTTATTCTAACTAAGCCTCTCTAGTTATTACCCCCTCATCCTACTTCCCTCGAATGGAAGTGGGAGGCGGGGTAATGAACGAAGGGTCCTAGTTAGTACGCATTCACAAATTCAGACATACAAAGCTATATAATCATGATTATTTCCTTAGGCAACTTTTTATTTCATGAATATTCAAAGCTTTTTAAGACCTACTAGCCCACATTTCACATTTTCAAAGCCTTGAATGAACCCAAGTCAAATTCAAGAATGTTCTTTGAATCCATGTCCCTGTATGAAGCAACCCTGGCATTTCAAGTTTTATTTTAATGTTTGTACTGTCGCCATGGAGCTGGAGTACAATTACGTGTGTACTTACTTATTTGATAATTATCACCAGTATAACCTGGAGTACTATCCTGAGTCTACTTACTTATTTGAGAGTTATCACCAGTATAACCTGGAGTACTATCATGTGTGTACATATAACCTGGAGTACTATCATATGTGTACATATAACCTGGAGTACTATCATGTGTGTACATATAACCTGGAGTACTATCATGTGTGTACATATAACCTGGAGTACTATCATGTGTATACATATAACCTGGAGTACTATGATGTGTATACATATAACCCGGAGTACTATCATGTGTGTACTTACTTATTTGACAATTATCACCAGTATAACCTGGAGTACTATCATGTGTGTACATATAACCTGGAGTACTATCATGTGTATACATATAACCTGGGGTACTATGATGTGTATACATATAACCCGGAGTACTATCATGTGTATACATATAACCCGGAGTACTATCATGTGTGTACTTACTTATTTGATAATTATCACCAGTATAACCTGGAGTACTATCATGTGTGTACATATAACCTGGAGTACTATCATGTGTATACATATAACCTGGGGTACTATCATGTGTGTACTTACTTATTTGACAATTATCACCAGTATAACCTGGAGTACTATCATGTGTATACATATAACCTGGAGTACTATCATGAGTGTACTTACTTATTTGCCAATTATCACCAGTATAACCTGGATTACTATCATGCGTGTACATATAACCTGGAGTACTATCATGCGTGTACATATAACCTGGAGTACTATTATGCGTGTACATATAACCTGGAGTACTATCATGTGTGTACATATAACCTGGAGTACTATCATGTGTGTACATATAACCTGGAGTACTATCATGGGTGTACTTACTTATTTGATAATTATCACCAGTATAACCTGGAGTACTATCATGTGTGTACATATAACCTGGAGTACTATCATGAGTGTACTTACTTATTTGACAATTATCACCAGTATAACCTGGAGTACTATCATGTGTATACATATAACCTGGAGTACTATCATGTGTGTACATATTTATTTATTTATTGATGTTTAAGGTCACATATTTATGCACAATGGCTAATCATGACCGTGACAGTTTTACGGGTGGAGGAAGCCGGAGTACCCGGAGAGAACCACCGAGCAACGACGAGCAGCTGCCAGCTCCCCAACATCGTAACTCGCGTTAGATTGGTTGGAGACATGCGCACCATCGACGTGCAGTACGCCATAGTACACGGCGTCATCGTGCCCCCACGCGGGCAATGGAGATGAAGTGTCTTGCCCAAGGACACAACGCGGTTGCCGCAGGTGGGATTCGAACCGAGGACCTCTCGGCTTGCAGCCTGCACCTCTACCTACTGAGCCACCGCGCTCCCCAATGTGTGTACATATAACCTGGAGTACTATCATGTGTGTACATATAACCTGGAGTACTATCATGTGTGTACATATAACCTGGAGTACTATCATGGGTGTACGTACTTATTTGATAATTATCACCAGTATAACCTGGAGTACTATCATGTGTGTACATATAACCTGGAGCAATATCATGTGTGTACATATAACCTGGAGTACTATCATGTGTGTACATATAACCTGGAGTACTATCATGTGTGTACATATAACCTGGAGTACTATTATGTGTGTACATATAACCTGGAGTAGTATCATGTGTGTACATATAACCTGGAGTACTATCATGTGTGTACATATAACTTGGAGTACTAACATGTGTGTACTTACTTATTTGATAATTATCACTAGTATAACATGGAGTACTATCATATGTATACATATAACCTGGAGTACTATCATGCATGTACATATAACCTGGAGTACTATCACATGTGTACATATAACCTGGAGTACTATCATGTGTGTACATATAACCTGGAGTACTATCATGTGTGTACATATAACCTGGAGTACTATCATGGGTGTACTTACTTATTTGATAATTATCACCAGTATATAACCTGGACCACTATCATGTGTGTACATATAACCTGGAGTACTATCATGTGGGTACATATAATCTGGAGTACTATCATATGTGTACATATAACCTAGAGTACTATCATGTGGGTACATATAACCTGGAGTACTATCATGTGTGTAAATATAACCTGCAGTACTATCATGGGTGTACTTACTTATTTGATAATTATCACCAGTATAACCTGGAGTACTATCATGTGTGTACATATAACCTGGAGTACTATCATGTGTATACATATAACCTGGGGTACTATCATGGGTGTACTTACTTATTTGATAATTATCACCAGTATAACCTGGAGTACTATCATGTGTATACATATAACCTGGAGTACTATCATGTGTACATATAACCTGGAGTACTATCATGAGTGTACTTACTTATTTGACAATTATCACCAGTATAACCTGGTTTACAATCACATGTATATGCTGATGAGTTGGTATTGGCACATACACCTCCATTCTTACATGGTGAAGAGCAACATGGATCTGTAAAACAAAATCAATCAGAATTAACTCATAACCCTAATGTTATCTTCCATGTCTACAGTAGTCGGTGTAGACTGGTCATAATCCATGCATGGTCAGTGATGTCCATGTCTACAGTACAGTCCGCACAGACTGGGCATAATCTATGAATGGTCAGTGATGTCCATGTCTACAGTACAGTCGGCACAGACTGGTCATAATCTATGCATGGTCAGTGATGTCTATGTCTACTGTACAGTTGGTGCAGACTGGTCATAATCCATGCATGTTCAGTGATGTCCATGTATGTGTTTACCAGGTTATAAAATCATCATCAGTGAACTTTTTAATATAATCCGGTGCTTCATTAATTAAATTTTTGCTGATCATTCCTATATAATTCAGTGTTTCATTAATTAAATTTTCGCTGATCATTCCTATATAATCCAGTCATTAATTAATTAAATTTTCACTGATCATTCCTATAAAATCTGGTACTTCATTAATTTTTTGCTGATCATTCCTGTATAATCCGGTGATTAATTAATTAAATTTTTGCTGATCATTCCTGTATAATCTGGTGATTAATTAATTTTTTGCTGATTATTCCTATATAATCCAGTCATTAATTAATTAAATTTTCGCTGATCATTCCTATATAATCCGGTACTTCATTAATTAATTTTTTGCTGATCATTCCTGTATAAGTGGGTGATTAATTAATTAAATTTTTGCTGATCATTCCTATATAATCCAGTGATTCATTACTTAAATTTTTGCTGATCATTCCTATATAATCTGGTGATTAATTAAATTTTTGCTGATCATTCCTATATAATCTCATGATTAATTAAATTTTGCTGATCATTCCTATATAATCCAGTCATTAATTAATTAAATTTTCACTGATCATTCCTATATAATCTGGTACTTCATTAATTAATTTTTTGCTGATCATTCCTGTATAATCCGGTGATTAATTAATTAAATTTTTGCTGATCATTCCTGTATAATCTGGTGATTAATTAAATTTTTGCTGATCATTCCTATATAATCCAGTCATTAATTAATTAAATTTTCGCTGATCATTCCTATATAATCCGGTACTTCATTAATTAATTTTTTGCAGATCATTCCTGTATAAGCGGGTGATTAATTAAATTTTTGCTGATCATTCCTATATAATCCAGTGATTCATTACTTAAATTTTCACTGATCATTCCTATATAATCTGGTGATTAATTAAATTTTCGCTGATCATTCCTATATAATCTCGTGATTAATTAAATTTTGCTGGTCGTTCCTATATAATCTGGTGATTAATTAATAAAAAAATTTGCTGATCCTTCCTATATAACCTGGTGATTAATTAAATTTCGCTGATCATTCCTATATAATCCAGTGATTCATTAATTAAATTTTTGCTGATCATTCCTATATAATCTGGTGATTAATTAAGTAAATTTCGCTGATCATTCCTATATAATCTGGTGATTAATTAATAAAATGTTTGCTGATCATTCCTATATAATCCAGTGATTAATAAAATTTTTGCTGATCATTCCTACATAATCCAGTGCTTCATTAATTAAATTTTTGCTGATCATTCGTATATAATTCGGTGATTAATTAATTAAATTTTTGTTGATCATTCGTATATAAGTTGGTGATTAATTAATTAAATTTTTCCTGATCATTCCTATATTTAGTGTTTAGAATCTAAGATTATTACGTCCGTGGAAATATTGCCCATTCGTAAAAATATTGCCCACCCATGGAAAGTGACCAGTCCACGGCGGCCATACTGTATTCAGTTCCAGCAGTTGGAAAAGTCCACATTTATTATTTGGGGTACACCAATTAATGAATTCAACCTTCAGCCTTGGGTCTGCATGTTTAAAATATTAATTTGTCTACCATACCAACTTCTTGAGGATTTATTCATTTATTTATTGGTGTTTAAGTTCACATATTTCTGCACAATCAAGCCTGAAAATAAGCAGTCTGACATTTGCAGAATGAGGTCCCCAGATGGTGAATTTGATAATGCTATCCTATACAATGGGCCAATTTATCCTCTGGATACGTCTTTCTGTTTAGTTTTGAGACTCTGATTCAGATTGAGGTTCATAGAGGGTAAATTTAGTGATGCTACCCTGCTGTGCAGGGTAGCATCACTAAATTCACCCTCGGGGGACCTCATTTTGCAGTCTGCTTATTTTCTGGGTAATGTGCACAATGGCTAATTGTGACCACAACATGGACATAAAGTCAAGTCCAGCCAATCGTTTATACTCATATTGCCAATTGGGAGGACTTCCACCCCAAGCATTGGTGCCATTTTATTAGTTAAACAGAGCTTGTTTACCACAGTAAATAAGCACTGCTTCACTTCCTAGGGTTCCCATGGGAAAATTCCGAGAGGAAGCATCTAAGTTATTTCAGGTCATATTGTGATCCTGGTCAGAGAAGCTGTCTCTCAAGTACAAAAGCTTAACATACTGAGTTTTTAAAAAAATATTTTGCATCAAATCTTCACAGCAGCCATGCCTATATTCACAGCAGCCATGCCTATATTCACAGCAGCCATGCCTATATTCACAGCAGCCAAGCCTATATTCTCACAGCCATGCCTATATTCACAGCAGCCATGCCTATATTCACAGCAGCCATGCCTATATTCACAGCAGCCATGTCAATATTCACAACAGCCATGCCTATATTCACAGCAGCCATGCAGCCTACATTTGATGAAAAATTTATCTAAATTTAATTCTCAAAATCATTTGTTGAAATGTCTTTCATTCACAGACCTAGGTTGAAATGTCTTTCATTTACAGACCTAGGTTGAAATGTCTTTCATTTACAGACCTAGGTTGAAATGTCTTTCATTTACAGACCTAGGATGAAATGTCTTTCAATTACAGACCTAGGTTGAAATGTCTTTCATTTACAGACCTAGGTTGAAATGTCTTTCATATACAGACCTAGGTTGAAATGTCTTTCATTTACAGACCTAGGTTGAAATGTCTTTCATTTACAACCTAGGTTGAAATGTCTTTCATTTACAGACCTAGCTTGAAATGTCTTTCATTTACACACCTAGGTTGAAATGTCTTTCATTTACAGACCTATCTTGAAATGTCTTTCATTTACAGACCTAGCTTGAAATGTCTATCATTTACAGACCTAAGTTGAAATGTCTTTCATTTACAGACCTAGGTTGAAATGTCTTTCATTTACAGACCTAGGTTGAAATGTCTTTCATATACAGACCTAGGTTGAAATGTCTTTCATTTACAGACCTAGGTTGAAATGTCTTTCATTTACAGACCTATCTTGAAATGTCTTTCATTTACAGACCTAGCTTGAAATGTCTATCATTTACAGACCTAAGTTGAAATGTCTTTCATTTACAGACCTAAGTTGAAATGTCTTTCATTTACAGACCTAGGTTGAAATGTCTTTCATATACAGACCTAGGTTGAAATGTCTTTCATTTACAGACCTAGGTTGAAATGTCTTTCATTTACAGACCTATCTTGAAATGTCTTTCATTTATAGACCTAGCTTGAAATGTCTTTCATTTACAACCTAGGTTGAAATGTCTTTCCTTTACAGACCTAGCTTGAAATGTCTTTCATTTACAGACCTAGGTTGAAATGTTTTTCATTTACAGACCTAGGTTGAAATGTCTTTCATTTACAGACCTAGGTTGAAATGTCTTTCATTTACAGACCTAGGTTGAAATGTCTTTCATTTACAGACCTAGGTTGAAATGTCTTTCATTTACAGACCTAGGGTGAAATGTCTTTCATTTACAGACCTAGGTTGAAATGTCTTTCATTTACAGACCTAGGTTGAAATGTCTTTCATTTACAGACCTATGTTGAAATGTCTTTCATATACAGACCAAGGATGAAATGTCTTTCATTTACAGACCTAGGTTGAAATGTCTTTCATTTACAGACCTAGGTTGAAATGTCTTTCCTTTACAGACCTAGCTTGAAATGTCTTTCCTTTACAGACCTAGCTTGAGATGTCTTTCATCTACAGACCTAGGTTGAAATGTCTTTCATTTACAGACCTAGGTTGAAATGTCTTTCATTTACAGACCTAGGCTGAAATGTCTTTCATTTACAGACCTAGGTTGAAATGTCTTTCATTTACAGACCTAGGTTGAAATGTCTTTCATTTACAGTCCTAGGTTGAAATGTCTATCATTTACAGACCTATGTTGAAATGTCTTTCATTTACAGACCTAGGTTGAAATGTCTTTCATTTACAGACCTAGGTTGAAAAGTCTTTCATTTACAGACCTAGGTTGAAATGTCTTTCATTTACAGACCTATGTTGATATGTCTTTCATTTACAGACCTATGTTGAAATGTCTTTCATTTACAGACCTAGGTTGAAATGTCTTTCATTTACAGACCTAGGTTGAAATGTCTTTCATTTACAGGCCTAGGTTGAAATGTCTTTCATTTACAGACCTAGGTTGAAATGTCTTTCATTTACAGACCTAGGTTGAAATGTCTTTCATTTACAGACCTAGGTTGAAATGTCTTTCATATACAGATCTAGGTTGAAATGTCTTTCATTTACAGACCTAGGTTGAAATGTCTTTCATTTACAGACCTAGGTTGAAATATCTTTCATTTACAGACCTAGGTTGAAATGTCTTTCATTTACAGACCTAGATTGAAATGTCTTTCATTTACTGACCTAAGTTGAAATGTCTTTCATTTACACAGCTAGGTTGAAATGTCTTTCATTTACAGACCTAGGTTGAGTTAAACTATCTTACTAGGAGAAAAATGGACTGATGGTGACCTCTATGTACTCTCTTCACTTATCAAAATGGCTAAGGGGCAAATACGTTGTGTTATCTTTGTAACATTTTCTCCACTATTGGCGCATCCGATGGACTAATCAATAGGGAATAAAACAACTGATCCTCTAGTATCCAAAGGGTAGATGGACTGAACCCAATACAGACAGGGCATTTACAGTTAAAATTATAAGTCCTGTCATGAACTGTACACTTATCTAGGCTTAATTGCACATAGGAATTGCGCGCAATTGCCATATTGAATGGCATCCAAAGCACGGCAGGGTCTCTTGGTTACTCATCGCAAACACAAGCAATGTTTCAGCCAATGGACCTCCGGGTTACCCGGAGGTCCATTGGCTGAAACATTGCTTGTGCACAGGCCATATGCACAGAATTTGATGGCCTTACTAAGGTCATAACGCATATATCAACATGCAGATTGACCTGCTATTTGTGCGCATTTCACGACAGGACTTCTATTTTTAACTGTAGCTGGTTCAATTCAAATGTAAAACTTATAAGTCTTCAAATGTTTCTTCCTCTACAAAACAAATT
Organism: Pictodentalium vernedei; assembly: GCA_031216915.1. Classification (NCBI taxonomy): domain Eukaryota; kingdom Metazoa; phylum Mollusca; class Scaphopoda; order Dentaliida; family Dentaliidae; genus Pictodentalium; species Pictodentalium vernedei. The sequence goes on from CM062296.1 coordinate 4,357,478, forward strand.
CCCAATTTTTGCCCCCATGATGCAAATTTCCCCTATGGCATGGGGCTCAGACACCTTCCCCAAAGAAGGCAGAAGAATGCCTGCCAACTGGTAATTCTTACGAGGCCTACATAGGTTACCGGTAATATGTTTTTCATATCCACACAGAAAGTAAAAACTAAGGACACAAAACAAAATACTGACAGAAAATGTTTTTTAAGAATTCTCATTTTGTATATTCTGCAGTAAGCAAGGACTAAAGACTGTTGATTTTGAAGTACTAACAGGAAGAAAATATTTTAGGCATACTCACAACTTTGTGGGATTGGTCCTTCACATGTCGAAAAAGCATTTTCCGCTGAAACGAGAGACAAAATTTAAATAAATACCACTCATAATGATTTAAAGAAAGACTCCCGTACCAAGACTTCTATAACTTAAGACACTGTTTCTAGAATGTTAATGAAAATATTTTATTGTCTGTTCTGCTGTAAATTATCAAGAAAATTTTGAGTTGTAAAATTCAATACCTTTCAAGTGGGCGAGGTGAGAATCCATTTTCTCCCCCCACTGTGTATGTAACATACGTCTATCCAGGGTGAGATAGCAGGGAGAGACAGATGTATCCCACCCCACCCATGTGACGTTATACATTTACAACGTTATTATGACGTTATGCATATTGTATCAGTTTCTTGCTACCAACTAATTCATCTTGACGTCATCAGAATGCCGTGTGATCAAAGTTTGATGCTCTAAAACTCTTAAAACCCCAAGATGCCACCGTTCCTAACTGATTAGCTAATTAGCTAATATACCTTTGGTATATACATAACTTTTCGATGTTGTCGTTAGTTTGTCAAAACAACTAATACCAAATGAGTTGATTATATCAGCATGTGACTGCCAATTACCTCTGGCTAACATAACCGCTGTATGGTGGGTGGGGGAGAAAAACAATCCCTGATGGGTACTGGTGTGGGATGGGAAAATCTCACCCTCGGGACAAGATGTTTGGTCCCCGTACCCACCAGAGATTATAATATTCTTGGTGGTTAACGTCAAAATATCAAGTCAAATTATCAAGTTTATCACCGACAGTAATTCTGTTAATCAAAAATATTGTTTTAGTTTATTTTGTTTGTTACAATACAGTCACCATGGACTGATCATAATCAACGCATGGGCAGTGATATCTACACACGTGTTTACCAAGTAATAAAAATCATCATCAGCAAAATTTTAATTTATGAAGCACCAGGTTGTACCTGGGTTGTACCCGGTGCTTCATTAATTAAATTTTTATTGATTATTCCTATAATTAGTGTTTGTAATCTAATATTATTGCGTCCATGGAAATATTGTCGACCCGTGGAAAGTGACCAGTCCATGAAGGCTGTAATGTATGTTAATTTATTGTGGTTTCTATCATATTTCTCCACTGCACACTACAGCTACCAGTGTTTCTGTGGTTGTCCAGCAGTGTACACTGTAAAAGCACTTTAAACATGGTACAGAGGGATTACACCCTTATTGTACACTAGCCGAATCAACCGCTGCAATTCTACCCAAGTCGTCCACTGCAGTTTTAACCAAATTGTCCCAAAATTGTTTGCTGGGGAAAATTTTTGAATGATTGTATATTTCAGCATTTTTTATTTTTTTTTGTTTTGTTTTTTTTATTTTTATTGTATATAATCTATTGTACTATATCTTAATGTACCTCCTTGTATTAAAATTTCATATACTTGAACGAGATTTGTGAAAACAGACATGCCAGAACAAAATAAACTACTCAGCCATCTAATTGATTTCGACATTGTTTTGACGTGGCTTAAAGTTTATTCAATGTTTTTCTCATGATGATGATGACAGCAATACTCCTTAACCCTTTACCTAACGAATTGCCCGCTCTAGTTTTAACTGTATATTAAGTTCCATAAAAAAATCTTATACTTTTGCACTTATTCATTGAAAGGCACCACTGGTGCTTAACAATCAATAATCCCAAAACTATTGGCAGGAAATTAGCTAATATATTTTGAACCATTAATATAATGGTATTAATATGCAAATTGAGCAGTTGAAAAAATTAAATTTTTCAAAATATTTCAACAAAACCATATCATTTGACCCCCTCATTGGAACGAGCTCAATGAGCTCATTCCACTGAGGGGTCACATGATATGGTTTTGTTGAAATTTTTTGAAAAATTTTAAAAAATTATATTTAAAATAATAAATTTTGATATCTTCTACGTTGGGTAAAGGGTTGTAGTATATGAAGTTCCATAAAATTTTTTTATATCAATTTTGCAGTTATTCATTGAAAGGCACCACCAGTGCTCAACAATGAATAATTGCAAAATTATTAGCAAATATATTATAAGAATTAAGAATTAATAATATTAAGAAGCACATTAAAACATATGATACAGTTAAAACTAGAAGTCCTGTTATGAAATGTGCACAAATAGCACGTTGATCTGCGCGTTAATCTGTGCATTATGACCATAGTAAGGCTATCAAATTCTGTACAATATGGCCTGTGCTCAAGGAATGTTTCAGCCAATGGACCTCCGGGTAACCATTGCCTGTGTTTGCTATGAGTAACCAGGAGAACCTGCATGCTTTGGATGTCATTCGATATGGCAACTGCACGCAATTCCTACAAGCAATTAATTCCAGATAAGCGCACAGTTCATGACAGGACATCTAGTTTTAACTGTATATTAAGTTCCATAAAAAAACTTATACTTTTGCACTTATTCATGGAAAGTCACTACTGGTGCTTAACAATCAATAATCGCAAAACTATTGGCAGAAAATTAGCTAATATATTTTGAACCATTAATATACTGGTATTAATGATAAGTTTAAGCGGAAACAACAGGGTTTGCCAAGAAAGTTCTCCTTGATCTTGCACACCATAAACAGGCATCAGTGTTCTGAATATTTACCTGTTTATATACAACAATATACATGTACAAGAAAATATAAGTCTTGAAAGTATATGATTACTACCATAGGAGGCCTCAGTGTGCTATCATAGTTGTGTCTGAAGCATACTTGTGTAATATAAAAGTCATTCTCCAGAAAGACACATTTCATGGTGATATTTGTCATTTTTTAGCCTCATTGTTAGCTGTTTCTGGGAGGTTGAAGATTATAAATACACAACTTTAATGAATGAATGAGCCTATTGTTTTAAATTAGGACAGAGCTTGCAGTAACATGCCAGTCTGTATACTACTACTATTACTACTATTGAAGATTGAATCATTTAAGCTGGCTCACTAGCATGACCAATTAAGGTTATTGTTTTTGATAATGACATTCCAATCTCATGCTGTGTGTCACAGTCAGCTAAATTTCCAGGAAAAACCCTGAAGTCTTTACCAAATGTAGCACAAGGACTTAAAAGCTTCACTGTTAATATGCTAAGAAACTTCCCATTCTCTGAGTCTTACTCAGATGTGTGCAAAGTGTCTTGGTATTCAGTGTGCTTTCTTAAACCACCCACCATCCCTTCCTTGCATCCCTTTTTCCTCTTCTCTGCCCTCCTGTTTTCTTTTTTTCCCTGTTCTTTCCTCAGGTTGCTTCATTAGCTCTTTGGTGGTTTGGTTTGCTTCCTGTTTTGCAGTGGCAGTGGCAGGACAGAGAACACCATAAACGCTTCAAGTTGAAAGATTGAGTGTTGGAAGCCGATATTTGATCTGAAGTGCAGGTTAGGCAACTTAAAACGGCTTCATATTCTGTGGATGTTTGTCATGTTACCTTCGAAATGAAACTGTTTGGTATGTATGAATTTGCCTTGTTACAATTTATGGGAGAGTGCCTTTGAACACTCTCCCATAAATTGTAACAAGGCAAAGACACGTGAACACATTGTGAGAATTCTCTCATTTAATTTTGATCACTGTTGTTATTAGTTCTGTGCATCGATGCAGCAGTCGGTAAGATATATTCGTTACACAGATTGTTGGTGGCCTAATATGGTATATATGGTGTCAGTAAATTTCATATTGGACAAAAGCGAATGGACTCGAGCTTCGCTCTTGTCCAATATGAAATTAACTGACACCATATATACCATATTAGCCCACCAAAAAACTGTGTAACTAATAATATGGCACCCGTGGCAGCGTCGAAGATAGTGTGAGAGGCACAGCCTTGAAATCTATCATTCGGCAATGGCATGAGTGTCGTATTGACAAATACATTCACACAATATGGCATTGTGTGTTTATTACATGCCTCGTATTGACAAATACATTCACACAATATGGCATTGTGTGTTTATTACATGCCACTATAACATGGAATCCAAATTTAAAAATTTGGTCTTATTTGTAGAGTTTGAGAGTTCTGATGTCTGCTTGAAATAAAAAAAAACAAACTCAGGTATGAACATGTCTAACAGATCAATACGCAAAGAGAGAAAATATAAATGAAAACTGTGTCTATTTATTTGTATTTTTTAAGAAATTTGCTGCTGTTATCCAAGAGATATTCACTAAAATTGAGAGTGTTAGAAAATCACTCTCCATTTATAAAATAATTTCAATTTTGTTAATTTTGAACAGAAACATTTTCCAATTTATATTAGATTTTTTTCGGCTCTCACCACATCTTCCAAACTGATCTAGGTCAAAATGTAACATTTCGATGGGCTGATTACAAAAATAGGTGCAATTTAGTTCTTTGATGGAACCATGACATCAATGGGTGTGGAACAAAAAAACAAAAAACAAAATAAGGCTGGCGATCACTATAAGTCATTTCAACTTTGGGTCATTATAGGTATTGCTGCAGAAAATATATGAATTAGAGTTACCTGCCTTGAAATCTTGCACTCAGTAATGATACTATCTCTAAAAATAAGCAGCATTGGGAAAATATACTGTTTCAAGAAACATTTGAAACATTCTATTGACATCTTGAATTATTGTTGGATATTCCAGATAAATAAAGAAGGTGATTTGGGACTTTTGGACCCCAAAAAAACCAACTGACTTTTGGTGTGGTTTTGTTGGGAATTCCCTGAAAAATATGTGCATGTGACTGGTACTTCCCTTCCTGTCAGTTTGTCTCTCTTATTTGTTATTTGACCCCCAGTTTTCAAGACAGAAAAAATCATCTGAAGAGCTATACCTGACAAACATATTTGAATGCCAAAATTAAAATGGTGAACATTATTAATGGCCACCTATGGGAAAATATTTAGTGTTGTGATACCCTGAAATTACAACAATTGGAAAAACTGTCCTTGATTCAGTTTATAAAAATAAATATTATATTATTGAAGTTCACTTTGTCAACTCCAAAGCAGTTTGAGTTTTTAGTCTGCCAACATGTCTTGACCTTGGGCTAATACAACGTGTAAACATGGCAAAGGGAGATAATCTTGAAGACCACTGATCAGATTATTGAAAAACATAAACATTGCTCCCCTCTCCCCACCCAATTGGAATGAGGTCTACAAACACATTCCAATGGGGGGGGGGGGGGGGGGGGGGGGGGGGGGGGGGGGGGGGGGAGGGGGGGGGATATTTTTTGTTGAAATTTTTGTGAAAAATATATTTTTATTCAACACTTAATTTCCATACTATGGAGGTGGATTCAGCTGATTCGTTAGGTAAAAGGTTAATGAATATAAATGTACAGTGGAACCCTGTTAACCCTTTACCTAACATGAAAAGCAGACGACACTTGCAAAAAAAATTCTTGAATAACTAATTTTTTTCATTTTTTGTCTCAAAAACATAGGTTATGACCCCTCGTTGGAACGAGCTCAACGAGCTCGTTCCAACGAGGGGTCATAACCTATGTTTTTGAGACAAAAAATGAAAATATTTTGAAAATTAATTGGCGATTTTTGAGAATAGCGCTGGCCGGTTTTGGCCGTTACGTTGGGTAAAGGGTTAACTGAATAGACACTTTGCCAATGAAAATTGTTCAATTAACATCAGTATTCAATTAACAGGAATTGTGTCTTTTCACTGTATTCTAGAGATAAACTTAGCATTTATTCTATTATATCTTGTTTGACAGTGCTCCATGAGCTCTGTCAAACAAGATATAATAGATTAAATGCCTGTATTGGATGTACTGATGTCAAATAGGTTTATAAACAAAAGAAAACTGGGGAGAGTCAGGGTATTTTGCAAGTTTTTTTTATTCAATTAACAGGAATTTACTCTATAACCTATATTCAATTAAGGCCACACAAAGTAAATCTTCTGTTTCTCAGGCCATTATTTGTAAAACTGCATGCGGGCGAGCGGTTTTTTATTTTATTTTTTATTTCAGTAATTACTTCTTTGCCATCAAAAGTTCATGTTCTTGGTTCAAGTTTTAGGCCTCATAATCTACAGAATAGCATGGGTGGTGGTGTATTTCATCCCTTGAGTGCAAGAAGGCTTTGCAATGCTAAAGCATTGCAAAGCCTTCTTGCACTCAAGGGACAAATTCATCAATTTTTTTAACTTGGGTAAAATATCAGACATAAACCATTTAATTTCAATTTTTTTAAAGTTTAAATTGGTTACAAAAAGAGAGCACGCGGCGGCCAAAAGGACCATGCGGGAGGGCCTGAGAAACAGATTTTTTATTTTTTTAGGCCTAACAGGTCAAATTTGTACTGCAGGTGTATGGTAAATGGTTTTGATTTGGGAATTTATATTCAATTAACAGGGTTATTCAGTTAAAAGATATCCAATTAAGTGGGCTCCACTGTACCAAGAATATACTTACAAATATAATCCACTTCTATAGTATAACTTTCTGTTCCAATTTTGGATAAGGACAGTGTAATATTTTCATTATCAATTTCATGTGCCTGTGTAGAATTCTGACACGCATAACCAGAATCTGCCTGACCATACAGTACATTAAGTTTAGATGTGCAATCTGTTGTTGGTGATGCAATAACACGATATCCCATTAGTGTTGCACCATATAAAGTACATGTACATAATTGTCCAGTTGAATGACTAGGATCGAATCTGTAGATAACTGTCTGTACTCCAGTTGAACTCTTTAGCTGAACAGTTTCACCACGGCATAATAGTATTTCTACAATAAAAAATAAAAAAAATATTTCAGTAACTCATCTCATTGCATGTTGCTGATGGATATTCCTGCCAAGGACAGGATTTCTCCTGCTGCTGGTAGATAATCTCCTGCCAATAAGTATTTCTCTTGCCACTGTGATTTGGCAACTTTTAACCAGAATTTCCCCTTGTGAACAGATTTTTCACCAAAGTTTTCTAAAGGTAAATTTAGATGAATTTGTCATCAAGTCTAGTCATGGCTGCCTCACAGCAGCCTGACAGCAGCCTAATAACAGCCTCATGCCTCACAGCAGCCTCACACCTCACAGCAGCCTCATGTCTCACAGCAGATTCATGTCTCACAGCAGCCTCACGCGTCACAGCAGTCTATGTCTCACACCAGCCTCACATCTCACAGCAGCCTCATGTCTCCAGCAGCCTCATAGCAGCCTCACACCTCACAGCTGCCTCACAGCAGCCATGACTAGATTTGATGAAAAATATTTTTAAAAATATACAGCAGGTTAAGAGTTAAGAGGTAAAACTATTTTTCACAATAACTCCTCTTAAATACCATCATCACTAACACCTACGGTACAAGTCAAAATAAGTTGTAGCATAACCACAATAAACTAAGCATACGGCTGCTCCTGCACTGATAAGATCAGAATCTGACATCATTTTCTGGAAAGCTCTCAGTGAGAGCTTTCCAGAAAATGATGTCAGCTTCTGGTCTTATCAGTGTAGGAAGAAAAAGATACATAGTTTATAGTGATTATCCTACAACTTATTTTGACTTGTAATGTATATAAGTCTGGTAGATTTGTATATATTTTGCAGCATGTTGACAGTCTATAAGATAAGATAAGATAAATTTTATTGCACAACCACAACATTCATGGGTATGGCACATAATACAGAGATACATACAAGTTGCAATATGCTAGAAATAAATCAAAGGAGACATTTCCCGTACAGTACGCCTTTCTTCACATAAATGCACGTGCACATACACACCCCCCCCCCCCACATCTTCAAACTCAAACTCACACACACACACACACACACACACACACACAGGCCCCCCCCACACTTATACATGTGGGGAGGGGGTATTTTTCACCGCATCGTCAGGTGAGTGGAGTAATTACACATGATCCCTATGGGAGAAAATCACAGATAAAAGGTGTCACATCAATCTCTTGACAATTGATAATTCACCGTACTTTATCACGATTACTGAGATGGGTGTAAACTGCGTATTGTTTGCATGCTGTCTTGGAAAGTTCCTGACGTACTTATTTGTGCTTAGAGCAGACAAAGAGAGCATGTATTTCACCTTCAACAAGGTTTAGTTCACATTGTTTACAGTATTGGTGTTCGCATGGGACAGGTTTGGGCCTATTGGATTGACCACATTCGATTTCCAATTCATGCGTACTTATTCTAAATTTTGTGACGCATTTTCTATATTTCAAGTTGAAGTTGTCTAAGTACCATTCACGTGCATATCCATTCTTGATATAATAATAAAACTGTAGCTTGTAATGATCTGATCTTGTTTTTTCTAAAGTGCAATCATCTTTCCATGTCTGGGCATACATATTTTGGAGACGCGTCCTTAAATATCCGATGAAGCATGCAGCTTTGCTAATATTTCTATCCAAATGTTGACTGCCTTTATAGGGAAATTTTTCCCTAGAAACACCCAAAACAAGACTAACAGTGACAGCACGGCCACGTATGCTCTAAAATTTGTGCACAACACATTGTCTCCCCATAAGCAACATGTATGCCAAGTTTCAACAAAATTCAACATGAAAATCTTCCTGACAGGCAGGCAGGCAGGCAGGCAGGCAGGCAGATGGAAATAACAAACACTATATGTGCCAAAAAAGACCTCTTAACACCATGATCACAAACACCTAGGTCGGGTAGATTTGTATACATTTTGCAACATATTGACAGTCTATAGACAATCTTGACTGTCTTTATAGGCCAAGCCTTCACTAGACACACTTGAAAAAATACATAGAAAGTAACTTGCAAGTAGGGTCCTGCAAATATTCGATATTCGAAAAACAATTCAATTCAAATCGTATAATCAAATAAAATTTGAGTCGAAATGAGAAAGTTGAAGACAGAATTTTTGAATATGGTTAATGAAATCAATGCAGGAAGTCTTGTGTTTTTAAATTAACTGGTAAAGTGCTAAATTATTTTTGACCATCAAATCTTGCACACATATCTTCTTTGCCTTGTTACAATTTATGGGAGAGTGCCTATGGGCACTCTCCCATATATTGTAACAAGGTAAACCCTTACAGACTAAATAGTACCACTTCAAAGATAATACAAAGCACATGCACTGAACATGAGCCTTCAAGGTGTGGTACCCATGCTTCAGAATAAAGCTCAAATATGGGCTTCCAGCACTCTACCAGTTAACCAGACTGAAAAAGATTTGAAATTTCTGGATGCACATCCGAATCAATATTCAACTTGAGTGGAAATACTACATTTGCATGACCTTACTTGTAAGTTCATCCATTATATTTATCATAACATCAAAGTTTAAGAATTGGCTACTGTCGTCTGAGTGCTAGAATGTTCAATGTCCCCTATGGGATATAGACGTTCCCCTATCGGACATAGCCACTCCCCTATAAGATATAGATGCTCCACCATGTGATATAGATGCTCTCCTATGGGACATAGACACTCCCCTATGGGACACAGATGCTCCACTATAGAATATAGACGCTCCCCTATGGGACATAGAACTCCCCTATGGGACACAGATGCTCCACTATGGGATATAAATGCTCCTCTATGGGACATAGACACTACCCTATGGGACATAGACACTCTCCTATGGGACACAGATGCTCCACTATGGGATATAGATGCTCCCCTATGGGACATAGACACTCCCCTGTGGGACACAGATGCTCCACTATGGGATATAGATGCTCCTCTACAGGATATAGACACTCCCCTATGGGGCATAGACACTCCCCTATGGGACACAGATGCTCCACCATGGGATATAGACGTTCCCCTATGGGACATAGACACTCCCCTATGGGACACAGATGCTCCACTGTGGGATATAGATGCTCCCCTATGAGACAAAGACACTCCCCTATGGGACACAAATGCTCCACTATGGGATATAGATGCTCCTCTATGGGATATAGATGCTCCCCTGTGGGGTGTAGATGCTCCCCTGTGGGATATAGACATCCCCCTGTGGGATGTAGGTGCTCTCCCATGGGATATAGTCACTTCCCTATGGGATATAGATGCTCCCCTGTGGGATATAGACACTCCCTATGGGATATAGACACTCCCCTGTGAGATGTAGATGCTCCCCTATGGGATATAGGCATCCCCTGTGGGATATAGATGCTCCCGATACTCCCCTATGGGATATGGACGTTCCCCTATGGGATATAGATGCTACCGACGCTCCCCTATGGGGTATAGACGCTCCTCTATGGAATATAGACGCGCCCCATGGGGCACAGAACATTCTACCACTCAGGCGACATACTGTCAGTTTAAGAGTTTGACTGATTAAAAATAAAACTGGATACACTTTTTGTTAAATTTGTATGCCAAGGGTAGTTTTACTGCAGAATGTTAATGGTGAGGGTGTTGCATGACAAGGGTAGTTTCACTGCAGAATGTTAATGGTGAGGGTGCCGCATGACAAGGGAAGTTTTACTGCAGAATGTTAATGGTGAGGGGGCAGCATGGCACGAGAAGTTTTACTGCAGAATGTTAATGGTGAGAGCACTGCATGACAAGGGTAGTTTTACTGAAGAATGTTAATGGTGAGGGCTCTGCATGACAAGGGAAGTTTTACTGCAGAATGTTAATGGTGATGGCACATCATGATAAGGGAAGTTTTACTGCAGAATGTTAATGGTGAGGGCACTGCATGACAAGGGAAGTTTTACTGTAGAATGTTAATGGCGAGGGCGCTGCATGACAAGAGGAGTTTACTTCATAATGTTAATGATGTTAATGTTAATGGTGAGGGCACAGCATGATAAGGGAAGTTTTACTGAAGAATGTTAATGGTGAGGGCACCGCATGATAAGGGAAGTTTTACTGCAGAATGTTAATGGTGAGGGCACTGCATGACAAGGGCAGTTTTACTGAAGAATGTTAATGGTGAGGGCACTGCATGACAAAGGAAGTTTTACTGCAGAATGTTAATGGTGAGGGCACAGCATGATACGGGCAGTTTTACTGCAGAATGTTAATGGTGAGGGCACAGCATGATAAGGGAAGTTTTACTGCAGAATGTTAATGGTGAGGGCACTGCATGACAAGGGAAGTTTTACTGTAGAATGTTAATGGTGAGGGTGCTGCATGACAAGGGAAGTTTTACTGCAGAATGTTAATGGTGAGGGCGCCGCATGTTCTTGGTTTGTTTTATGTTTTAGGCCTCTTAATCTACAGAATAGCATTAGTGGTGGTGTATTTCGTCCCTTGAGTACAAGAAGACTTTGCAATGCTAAAACATTGCAAAGCCATGTTGCACTCAAGGGACAAATTCATCAATTTTATTAACTTGGTAAAATATCACATAAGCCATTCAATTTTTATTTTATTAAAATTTACATTGGTTATAAAACGAGAGTATGCGGCAGCCAAAAGGACCATGTGGGAGGGCCTAAGAAACAAATTTTTAACTCTTTTAGGCCAAAGATATATTTGCTAAATTAACTGCCTTTCAGCTCTTATGTTGTGTTTAGACAGATGGAATATTCTTGTTATAAATTATAAAACATGTTTCCCTGTCACTTTGCCATCTGTATGAAAAACAAGAAGAATCCCTGAAGGCACTGCTGTAAGACTCCTGATGGACATAGCAAACAAGAAGAATCCCTGAAGGCACTGCTGTAAGACTCCTGATGGACATAGCAAACAAGAAGAATCCCTGAAGGCACTGCTGTAAGACTCCCGATGGACATAGCAAACAAGAAGAATCCCTGAAGGCACTGCTGTAAGACTCCTGATGGACATAGCAAACAAGAAGAATTCCTGAAGGCACTGCTGTAAGACTCCCGATGGACATAGCAAACAAGAAGAATCCCTGAAGGCACTGCTGTAAGACTCCTGATGGACATAGCAAACAAGAAGAATCCCTGAAGGCACTGCTGTAAGACTCCTGATGGACATAGCAAACAAGAAGAATCCCTGAAGGCACTGCTGTAAGACTCCTGATGGACATAGCAAACAAGAAGAATCCCTGAAGGCACTGCTGTAAGACTCCTGATGGACATAGCAAACAAGAAGAATTCCTGAAGGCACTGCTGTAAGACTCCTGATGGACATAGCAAACAAGAAGAATCCCTGAAGGCACTGCTGTAAGACTCCTGATGGACATAGCAAACAAGAAGAATCCCTGAAGGCACTGCTGTAAGACTCCTGATGGACATAGCAAACAAGAAGAATCCCTGAAGGCACTGCTGTAAGACTCCTGATGGACATAGCAAACAAGAAGAATCCCTGAAGGCACTGCTGTAAGACTCCTGATGAACATAGCAAACAAGAAGAATCCCTGAAGGCACTGCTGTAAGACTCCTGATGGACATAGCAAACAAGAAGAATCCCTGAAGGCACTGCTGTAAGACTCCTGATGGACATAGCAAACAAGAAGAATCCCTGAAGGCACTGCTGTAAGACTCCTGATGGACATAGCAAACAAGAAGAATCCCTGAAGGCACTGCTGTAAGACTCCTGATGGACATAGCAAACAAGAAGAATCCCTGAAGGCACTGCCGTAAGAAACCTGATGGACATAGCAAATAAGATTTCAATGAGATGTCACATGATATACTAATTAGGAATAGAACTGTGTATGTTAGCCCCAACAGGAATAGAACAGTGTATGCTAGCCCCTATAGGAATAGAACAGTGTATGTTAGCCCCTATAGGAATAGAACAGTGTATGTTAGCCCCTATAGGAATAGAACTGTGTATGTTAGCCCCTATAGGAACAGAACTGTGTATGTTAGCTCCTATAGGAATAGAACAGTGTATGCTAGCCCCTATAGAAATAGAACTGTGTATGTTAGCCCCTACAGGAATAGAACAGTGTATGTTAGCCCCCTATAGGAATAGAACAGTGTATGTTAGCCCCTATAGGAATAGAACAGTGTATGTTAGCCCCTATAGGAATAGAACAGTGTATGTTAGCCCCTATAGGAATAGAACAGTGTATGTTAGCCTCTATAGGAATAGAACAGTGTATGTTAGCCTCTATAGGAATAGAACAGTGTATGTTAGCCCCCTATAGGAATAGAACAGTGTATGTTAGCCCCTATAGGAATAGAACAGTGTATGTTAGCCCCTATAGGAATAGAACAGTGTATGTTAGCCCCTATAGAAATAGAACAGTGTATGTTAGCCCCATATAGGAATAGAACAGTGTATGTTAGCCCCTATAGGAACAGAACTGTGTATGTTAGCCCCTATAGGAATAGAACAGTGTATGTTAGCCCCTATAGGAATAGAACAGTGTATGTTAGCCCCCTATAGGAATAGAACAGTGTATGTTAGCCTCTATAGGAATAGAACAGTGTATGTTAGCCCCTATAGGAATAGAACAGTGTATGTTAGCCCCCTATAGGAATAGAACAGTGTATGTTAGCCCCTATAGGAATAGAACAGTGTATGTTAGCCCCTATAGGAATAGAACTGTGTATGTTAGCCCCTATAGGAATAGAACAGTTTATGTTAGCCCCTATAGGAATAGAACAGTGTATGTTAGCCCCTATAGGAATAGAACAGTGTATGTTAGCCCCTATAGGAATAGAACAGTGTATGTTAGCCTCTATAGGAATAGAACAGTGTATGTTAGCCCCTATAGGAACAGAACTGTGTATGTTAGCCCCTATAGGAATAGAACAGTGTATGTTAGCCCCTATAGGAATAGAACTGTGTATGTTAGCCCCTATAGGAATAGAACAGTTTATGTTAGCCCCTATAGGAATAGAACAGTGTATGTTAGCCCCTATAGGAATAGAACTGTGTATGTTAGCCCCTATAGGAATAGAACAGTGTATGTTAGCCCCTATAGGAATAGAACAGTGTATGTTAGCCCCCTATAGGAATAGAACAGTGTATGTTAGCCTCTATAGGAATAGAACAGTGTATGTTAGCCCCTATAGGAATAGAACAGTGTATGTTAGCCCCCTATAGGAATAGAACAGTGTATGTTAGCCCCTATAGGAATAGAACAGTGTATGTTAGCCCCTATAGGAATAGAACTGTGTATGTTAGCCCCTATAGGAATAGAACAGTTTATGTTAGCCCCTATAGGAATAGAACTGTGTATGTTAGCCTCTATAGGGATAGAACTGTGTATGTTAGCCTCTATAGGGATAGAACAGTGTATGTTAGCCCCTATAGGAATAGAACTGTGTATGTTAGCCCCTATAGGAATAGAACTGTGTATGTTAGCCCCTACAGGAATAGAACAGTGTATGTTAGCCCCTATAGGAATAGAACAGTGTATGTTAGCCCCTATAGGAATAGAACAGTGTATGTTAGCCCCTATAGGAATAGAACAGTGTATGTTAGCCCCTACAGGAATAGAACAGTGTATGTTAGCCCCTATAGGAATAGAACAGTGTATGTTAGCCCCTATAGGAATAGAACTGTGTATGTTAGCCCCTATAGGAATAGAACTGTGTATGTTAGCCCCTACAGGAATAGAACAGTGTATGTTAGCCCCTATAGGAATAGAACTGTGTATGTTAGCCCCTACAGGAATAGAACAGTGTATGTTAGCCCCTATAGGAATAGAACAGTGTATGTTAGCCCCTATAGGAATAGAACTGTGTATGTTAGCCCCTATAGGAATAGAACTGTGTATGTTAGCCCCTATAGGAATAGAACAGTGTATGTTAGCCCCTATAGGAATAGAACAGTTTATGTTAGCCCCTATCGGAATAGAACTGTGTATGTTAGCCCCTATAGGAATAGAACAGTGTATGTTAGACCCTATAGGAATAGAACAGTTTATGTTAGCCCCTATAGGAATAGAACAGTGTATGTTAGCCCCTATAGGAATAGAACAGTGTATGTTAGCCCCTATAGGAATAGAACTGTGTATGTTAGCCCCTATAGGAACAGAACTGTGTATGTTAGACCCTATAGGAATAGAACAGTGTATGCTAGCCCCTATAGAAATAGAACTGTGTATGTTAGCCCCTACAGGAATAGAACAGTGTATGTTAGCCCCCTATAGGAATAGAACAGTGTATGTTAGCCCCTATAGGAATAGAACAGTGTATGTTAGCCCCTATAGGAATAGAACTGTGTATGTTAGCCCCTATAGGAACAGAACTGTGTATGTTAGACCCTATAGGAATAGAACAGTGTATGCTAGCCCCTATAGAAATAGAACTGTGTATGTTAGACCCTATAGGAATAGAACAGTGTATGCTAGCCCCTATAGAAATAGAACTGTGTATGTTAGCCCCTACAGGAATAGAACAGTGTATGTTAGCCCCCTATAGGAATAGAACAGTGTATGTTAGCCCCTACAGGAATAGAACAGTGTATGTTAGCCCCCTATAGGAATAGAACAGTGTATGTTAGCCCCTATAGGAATAGAACTGTGTATGTTAGCCCCTATCGGAATAGAACTGTGTATGTTAGCCCCTATAGGAATAGAACAGTGTATGTTAGCCCCTATAGGAATAGAACACTTGTCTTCAACCAATGCTAATCCTGCATGTGTGGAGTTAGTATGTTGGAGAGTCTGACAGTTGCTCTTCATTGCTCGGTGGTTCTCTCTGGGATAATCTGGCTTTCTCCACCTGTAAAACTGTCTGACATGGGGTGGGTGACCCTGGCTGTCAAAAGTGTTGTTAAACCCCAGTAAATGAATAAATACAGTGTAAGTCAAAATAAGTTGTAACATAACTGCAAGAAACTAAGTATTCTGCTTCTCCAGCACTTATAAGATCAGAATCTGACATCATTTTCTGGAAAGCTCTCAATGAGAGCATTCCAGAAAATGATGTCAGTTTCTGGTCTTATCAGTGTAGGAAGAGAAAGATACAGAGTTTATAACGGTTTTCCTACAACTTATTTTGACTTGTACTGTAACTCCATATACAGTTAAAACTTGAAGTCCTGTCATGAAATGCGCTCAAATAGCACACTGATTTGTGCGCTAATGTGTGCGTTATGGCCCAATTAAAGCTATCATATTCTGTACATATGGCCTGTGCACAGGCAATGTTTCAGCCAATGGACCTCTGGGTAACCCGGAGGTCCATTGGCAGAAACATTGCATGTGTTTGCTATGAGTATCCAAGAGAACCTGCCGTGCTTTGGATGCCATTCGATATGGCAATTGCGCGTAATTCCAACACGCAATTAAGCCTAGATAAGCGCACTATTCGTGACAGGACTTCTAGTTTTAACTGTAGATTTTCAGAATGATCTTCAACGGTTATAAAGTTACAGCTGATTGAATTTTATTTTTAGTGACAGCAACCATAACGTTGTACCTAGTGACATAGTTGTTACTGTGATGTATCACATCATAGTCTTCTTGCCTAAAGTTTCACAGAATTATCTTCAGCAGTTATAGTGAATTGAAGAACTTGACAAGAAAACTTAATCTGGAAGTGAAATTCTATTTTTAGTAAAAGCAACTTTGACCTTGAAACTTACTGGAATGGTTTCAATTGTGACATATCAGTTTATGGTGGAGTATAAGCTTATAAAGTTTCATGCAAATATCTTCAACAGTTCAAGAGTTATAGCCTATTATGTATAGCTGTCGGTCTTCGAAATAATTTGACCATCAGATATAAGGCCTAAAAAAATAAAAAATCTGTTTCTCAGGCCCTCCCGCATGGTCCTTTTGGCTGCCGCATGCTCTCTTTTTGTAACCAATTTAAACTTTAAAAAAATTGAAATTAAATGGTTTATGTCTGATATTTTACCCAAGTTAAAAAAATTGATGAATTTGTCCCTTGAGTGCAAGAAGGCTTTGCAATGCTTTAGCATTGCAAAGCCTTCTTGCACTCAAGGGATGAAATACACCACCACCCATGCTATTCTGTAGATTATGAGGCCTAAAACAAACCAAGAACATGAACTTTTGATGGCAAAGAAGTAATTACTGAAATAAAAAATAAAAAACCACTCGCCCGCATGCAATTTCACAAATAATGGCCTAAGAAACAGAAGATCTACTTTGTGTGGCCTAATGTTTGTTTTGTCTCTGCTAAAGTAGATGAGACAGAAATCCCAAATTTATCTGGGGAACCATGCCTTCACTCTGTAAAACTTCATGCACCAGTAATATTTAAATTACTTATATCTGAACATCAGTCACCAACCTATATTATGGGTGACCCTCCTGTGTTTTTCACAGATTCACTTTGTTTTATGAAATTACCGTACTAATGTTCTGTGTGAAACGGGGAAAATGTTGATCTAATTTACTGGCATGGGAACATATTTTTCAACAACTGATAAACATTTATTTTTTTGTTTATTACGGTTTCATAACACATAGCAGCCAGAGTCACATTGTGTTGGGACAGTTTTTACGGGTGGAGAAAGTCAAAATACCTGACAAGAATCTCGAGCAATGACAAGAAATTGTCAGACTCTCAAAATTACTAATCCCGCACAAGCAGAGTTAGCATTGGTTGAAGGAATGCAAACCATCTGCTGAAGCCATGTCTATCATCTGCTGAAGCCATTTACATCATCGACATGCAGTACACCTTGCACCCTGCAGGACCGTTCTCCTACTTGGGCAAGTGGGATTAATTCTTAATCCACTCAGTATTTTCAAGATATTTTCATAAAATCTAGTTATGGCTTCGGCGAAGCAGCCATGTCTAGAGCTGATGAAATTTTCCTCTAAATTTAACTCAAGAAATCATTGGTGACAAAATGTATACATCTTACAGAAGGAAAATTTTATTAAATGTGCCCAAATTATCTTATTTTAGTGGCAAGAGAAATCCTGTCATGGCAGGAATATCCGACAGAAGTATGCAATGTGCTTCAGTGTCTAGTCCAGGGATACAATAGCTCATGGAAATGGAAGTAACTCCATGTGCTTGTTCCAATGAGGAGTCATAAGCAGTGTTTTCGAGCCAAAAGTTTAAGAAAAAAAAACAATAGATTATCATTGGCGATTTTTGTGAATGCCACTGAGTAAGGTTTGAAAGTTATGTTTGGTGAAGGGTTCAATTACACAATATATGATAAAATGAATCTCAAACTAAGGCCACACAAAGTAGATCTTCTGTTTCTCAGGCCATTATTTGTGAAATTGCATGCGGGCGAGCGATTTTTTATTTTATTTTTTATTTCAGTAATTTCTTCTTTGTCATCAAAAGTTCATGTTCTTTCTTCAAGTTTTAGGCCTCATAATCTACAGAATAGCATGGGTGGTGGTGTATTTCATCCCTTGAGTGCAAGAAGGCTTTGCAATGCTAAAGCATTGCAAAGCCTTCTTGCACTCAAGGGACAAATTCATAAATTTTTTTAACTTGGGTAAAATATCAGACATAAACCATTTAATTTTTATTTTTTTTAAGTTTAACTGGTAGAGTGCTGGAAGCCCTATTTTGGGCTTTACTAAAAGTGACAGGCAATAACTGTCTGTAGCTACATTCTGCCTGAGGAAGCCTTTATTGCCCCTGATATGAATCAGATTTTTTATACAATACCTTGCACTCTGACATTTAATTGGATAGTGCCTATAAGGCACTATCCAATTAAATGTAATAGAGCAGTATATGATGAGCTTTGATTTGTTGTCAGAAAAAACTCAGCACTTTACCAGTTAAATGGTTATAAAAAGAGAGCATGCGGCAGCCAAAAGGACTATGCGGGAGGGCCTGAGAAACAGATTTTTTATTTTTTTAGGCCTAATAATGATTTGATATAACATTTATACTATGATTACGTATTCTACTATATATAAAAAGCCTATGACATAAATTTTTATGTTACACACCAACCATGATGAACACGCCAGCAATGGGATTTCAGTAGTTAAAATTTACACCTACTGTGGAACTACATCCAAGTTGACCTTTGGTGATGTCAACCTGAATCAACTTGTTCAAATTTATCACTCGTCACCTCACGAAAAGTGAAATGAAAGTGACATTTATTTATTACGTTTTTAACCCTTTACCCAACGTCACGGCCAAAACCGGCCAGCGCTATTCTCAAAAATCGCCAATTAATTTTCATTATTTTTTCATTTTTTGTCTCAAAAACATAGGTTATGACCCCTCGTTGGAACGAGCTCGTCGAGCTCGTTCCAACGAGTGGTCAAAACCTATGTTTTTGAGACAAAAAATGAAAAAAAATAGTTATTCAAGAATTTTTTTTGCAAGTGTCGTCTGCTTTTCATGTTAGGTAAAGGGTTAAATGAGTTTACCCCATAAGACACCAAAACTTAACAAACATGCATTGTCTCATGTTAATAAAGCATCTATACTCGAAATGGTATGTTATTATGCTATTAAAATTAAAAAGGCCCTGTTTCATTTTCCATTTCGTTTCGGCAATAAAGTGGACAGCAGAAGTACCGCCCACCGATGCTCACGAAAACAAAAACAGATTTGCACGTACGTATGTACGTCTGGGGCTCAGTAAAGTTGAGAAAAAATAATAGCGACTCTTAATAATCTGCGATCATGGTATAAATAAAATATACCAAAAGTAGCTTGGTGTACCAAATGTTCACTACTCGTGGTGAAGTGGTGTTAACTGTGGGCCAAAGGCTCGATGTTAACACCACTTCACCACTCGTGGGGAACATTTGGTACACCAAGCTACTATGGGTATATTCTATATATATACAGCGCCAAAGGCTCGCAGTTAACACCACTTCACCATTCGTTGTGAACATTTGGTACACCAAGCTACTTTGGGTATATTCTATATATATACAGCACCAAAGGCTCATGGTTAACACCACTTCACCACTCGTGGTGAACATTTGGTACACCAAGCTACTATGAGTATATTCTATATATATAGCGCCAAAGGCTCGCAGTTAACACCACTTCACCATTCGTTGTGAACATTTGGTACACCAAGCTACTTTGGGTATATTCTATATATATACAGCACCAAAGGCTCATGGTTAACACCACTTCACCACTCGTGGTGAACATTTGGTACACCAAGCTACTATGGGTATATTCTATATATATACAACGCCAAAGGCTCATGGTTAACACCACTTCACCACTCGTGGTGAACATTTGGTACACCAAGCTACTTTGGGTATATTCTATATATATACAGCACCAAAGGCTCATGGTTAACACCACTTCAGCACTCGTAGTGAACATTTGGTACACCAAGCTACTATGGGTATATTCTATATATATAGCGCCAAAGGCTCGCAGTTAACACCACTTCACCATTCGTTGTGAACATTTGGTACACCAAGCTACTATGGGTATATTCTATATATATAGCGCCAAAGGCTCGCAGTTAACACCACTTCACCATTTGTTGTGAACATTTGGTACACCAAGCTACTTTGGGTATATTCTATATATATACAGCACCAAAGGCTCACGGTTAACACCACTTCAGCACTCGTAGTGAACATTTGGTACACCAAGCTACTATGGGTATATTCTATATATATAGTGCCAAAGGCTCGCAGTTAACACCACTTCACCATTCGTTGTGAACATTTGGTACACCAAGCTACTTTGGGTATATTCTATATATATACAGCACCAAAGGCTCGTGATTAACACCACTTCACCACTCGTGGCATGGGTGCAGATCATTGACGGGACGCAGGGGATGTGTCCCCCACAAAGTTTTTCAAGGGGGGGCATTATATGTTATGTCCCCCACACTCCTCCCACATATATAGGTCCGATACCAGCTGATATTGTTTGAGCAATGCTGCAATAGGCGGAAATCACGTATTTTCAGCTTTCTGTTTCAAAACTTCTGCCCGCAGTGCCAAACCATGATTGGCCCTGCGAGTTGTGTGTCCTTCCACTCTAAGAGAGAGATCTGCACCCCTGACTCGTGCTGAACATTTGGTACACCAAGCTACTATGGGTATATTCTACATTTCTTAAACTTGTTCACTGAAATTGAGTGACTGAGGCTCAGTTAATAAAGGTTAAATTGAGTGACTGAGGCTCAGTTAAAGGTTAAATTGAGTTACCAAGGCTCAGTTAATGAAATTAAATTGAGTGACCGAGGCTCAGTTAATAAAGGTTAAATTGAGTTACCAAGGCTCAGTTAATGAAGGTTAAATTGAGTGAGTGAGGCTCAGTTAATAAAGGTTAAATTGAGTGACCGAGGCTCAGTTAATAAAGGTTAAATTGAGTGACCGAGGCTCAGTTAATAAAGATTAAATTGAGTGACTGAGGCTCAATTAATAAAGGTTAAATTGAGTGACCGAGGCTCAGTTAATAAAGGTTAAATTGAGTGACCGAGGCTCAGTTAATAAAGGTTAAATTGAGTAACCAAGGCTCAGTTAATGAAGTTAAATTGAGTGACCGAGGCTCAGATAATAAAGGTTAAATTGAGTTACCAAGGCTCAGTTAATGAAGGTTAAATTGAGTGACTGAGGCTCAGTTAATAAAGGTTAAATTGAGTGACCGAGGCTCAGTTAATAAAGGTTAAATGGAGGGACTGAGGCTCAGTTAATAAAGTTAAATTGACTGACGGAGGCTCAGTTAATAAAGGTTAAATTGTGTGACCGAGGCTCAGTTAATAAAGGTTAAATTGAGTGACCGAGGTGACTGAGGCTCAGTTAATAAAGGTTAAATTGAGTGACCGAGGCTCAGTTAATAAAGGTTAAATTGAGTGACCGAGGCTCAGTTAATAATGGCTAAATTGAGTGACCAAAGCTCAGTTAATAAAGGTTAAATTGAGTGATTGAGGCTCAGGTAATAAAGGTTAAATTGAATGACCGAGGCTCAGTTAATAAAGGTTGAATTGAGTGACTGAGGCTCAGTTAATAAAAGTTGAATTGAGTGACTGAGGCTCAATTAATAAAGGTTAAATTGATTGACCAAGGCTCAGTTAATAAAGGATAAATTGAGTGACCAAGGGTCAGTTAATGAAGGTTAAATTGAGTGACGTTGCTCAGTTAATAAAGGCTCAATTGAGTGACTGAGGCTCAGTTAATAAAGGTTAAATTGAGTGACCAAGGCTCAGTTAATGAAGGTTAAATTGAGTGACCGAGGCTCAGTTAATAAAGGTTAAATTGAGTGACTGAGGCTCAGTTAATAAAGGTTAAATTGAGTGACCGACGCTCAGTTAATAAAGGTTAAATTGAGTGACCAAGGCTCTGTTAATAAAGGTTAAATTGAGTGATTGAGGCTCAGTTAATAAAAGTTGAATTGAGTGACTGAGGCTCAAATAATAAAGGTTAAATTGATTGACCGAGGCTCAGTTAATGAAGGCTAAATTGAGTGACCGAGGCTCAGTTGATGAAGGTTAAATTGAGTGACCGAGGCTCAGTTAATAAAGATTAAATTGAGTGACTGAGGCTCAGTTAATAAAGGTTAAATTGAGTGACCGATGCTCAGTTAATAAAGGTTAAATTGAGTGACCGATGCTCAGTTAATAAAGGTTAAATTGAGTGATCGAGGCTCAGTTAATAAAGGTTAAATTGAGTAACAGAGGCTCAGGTAATAATTTTTTGTGAACTAGGTCAATAAATTTCATATCAAGTCATGACTCATTAGAGATTTTCTATATTTGTCATGATTCTTTTACAATAAATAAATGTCAGGCACATATAATAATTGTTAGGTGCATATTATAAATGTCAGATACATGAAATAACGTGTAATATAATGTCAGGCACATGTAATAAATGTCAGGCATATGTAAATAAATGTCAGGTGCATGTAATAAATGTCAGTCAAATGTAAATAAATGTCAGGTGCATGTAATAAATGTCAGTCAAATGTAAATAAATGTCAGGTGCATGTAATAAATGTCAGTCAAATGTAAATAAATGTCAGGTGCATGTCATAAATGTCAGATGCATGTAATAAATGTCAGTCAAATGTAAATAAATGTCAGGTGCATGTCATAAATGTCAGATGCATGTAATAAATGTCAGTCAAATGTAAATAAATGTCAGGTGCATGTAATAAATGTCAGGTGCATGTAATAAATGTCAGGTGCATGTAATAAATGTCAGTCAAATGTAAATAAATGTCAGGTGCATGTCATAAATGCCAGATGCATGTAATAAATGTCAGTCAAATGTAAATAAATGTCAGGTGCATGTAATAAATGTCAGTAAAATGCAAATAAATGTCAGGTGCATGTAATAAATGTCAGTCAAATGTAAATAAATGTCAGGTGCATGTCATAAATGTCAGATGCATGTAATAAATGTCTGTCAAATGTAAATAAATGTCAGGTGCATGTAATAAATGTCAGGTGCATGTAATAAATGTCAGTCAAATGTAAATAAATGTCAGGTGCATGTAATAAATGTCAGATGCATGTCATAAATGTCAGTCAAATGTAAATAAATGTCAGATCCATGCAATAAATGTCAGGTGCATGTAATAAATGTCAGGTGCATGTCATAAATGTCAGGAGCATGTAATAAATGTCAGTCAAATGTAAATAAATGTCAGATGCATGTAATAAATGTCAGTCAAATGTAAATAAATGTCAGGTGCATGTAATAAATGTCAGGTACATGTCATAAATGTCAGATGCACGTCATAAATGTCAGTCAAATGTAAATAAATGTCAGATCATGTAATAAATGTCAGGTGCATGTAATAAATGTCAGTCAAATGTAAATAAATGTCAGATGCATGTCATAAATGTCAGTCAAATGTAAATAAATGTCAGATGCACGTAATAAATGTCAAGTGCATGTCATAAATGTTAGGTGCATGTCATAAATGTCAGTCAAATGTAAATAAATGTCAGATGCATGTAATAAATGCCAGTCAAATGTAAATAAATGTCAGATGCATGTAATAAATGTCAAGTGCATGTCATAAATGTTAGGTGCATGTCATAAATGTCAGTCAAATGTAAATAAATGTCAGGTGCATGTAATAAATGTCAGGTGCATGTAATAAATGTCAGTCAAATGTAAATAAATGTCAGATGCATGTCATAAATGTCAGGTGCATGTCATAAATGTAAGTCAAATGTAAATAAATGTCAGGTGCATGTCATAAATGTAAGTCAAATGTAAATAAGTGTCAGGTGCATGTCATAAATGTAAGTCAAATGTAAATAAATGTCAGGTACATGTAATAAATGTCAGGTGCATGTCATAAATGTGAGACGCATGTCATAAATGTCAGTCAAATGTAAATAAATGTCAGATGCATGTAATAAATGTCAGGTGCATGTAATAAATGTCAGTCAAATGTAAATAAATGTCAGGTGCATGTCATAAATGTCAGGTGCATGTCATAAATGTTAGGTGCATGTAATAAATGTCAGTCAAATGTAAATAAATGTCAGGTGCATGTAATAAATGTCAGGTGCGTGTAATAAATGTCAGTCAAATGTAAATAAATGTCAGATGCATGTAATAAATGTCACGTGCATGTCATAAATGTCAGTCAAATGTAAATAAATGTCAGGTGCATGTAATAAATGTCAGGTGCATGTAATAAATGTCAGTCAAATGTAAATAAATGTCAGATGCATGTCATAAATGTCAGTCAAATGTAAATAAATGTCAGGTGCATGTAATAAATGTCAGGTGCATGTAATAAATGTCAGTCAAATGTAAATAAATGTCAGGTGCATGTAATAAATGTCAGTCAAATGTAAATAAATGTCAGGTGCATGTAATAAATGTCAGGTGCATGTAATAAATGTCAGTCAAATGTAAATAAATGTCAGGTGCATGTAATAAATGTCAGGTGCATGTCATAAATGTCAGTCAAATGTAAATAAATGTCAGGTGCATGTAATAAATGTCAGGTGCATATAAGAAATGTCAGTCAAATGTAAATAAATGTCAGGTGCATGTAATAAATGTCAGGTGCATGTAATAAATGTCAGTCAAATGTAAATAAATGTCAGATGCATGTCATAAATGTCAGGTGCATGTCATAAATGTAAGTCAAATGTAAATAAATGTCAGGTGCATGTCATAAATGTAAGTCAAATGTAAATAAATGTCAGGTGCATGTCATAAATGTAAGTCAAATGTAAATAAATGTCAGGTGCATGTCATAAATGTCAGGTCATGTAATAAATGTCAGGTGCATGTCATAAATGTAAGTCAAATGTAAATAAATGTCAGGTGCATTTCAAAAATGTCAGTCAAATGTAAATAAATGTCAGGTGCATGTTATAAATGTCAGATACTTGTAATAAAGTGTAATATAATGTCAGGCACATGTAATAAATGTCAGGCATATGTAAATAAATGCCAGGTGCATGTAATAAATGTCAAGTGCATGTAATAAATGTCAGGTGCATGTAATAAATGTCAGTCAAATGTACATAAATGTCAGGTGCATGTAATAAATGTCAGTCAAATGTAAATAAATGTCAGGTACATGTAATAAATGTCAGGTGCATGTCATAAATGTCAGATGCATGTCATAAATGTCAGTCAAATGTAAATAAATGTCAGGTGCATGTAATAAGTGTCAGGTACATGTCATAAATGTCAGATGCACGTCATAAATGTCAGTCAAATGTAAATAAACGTCAGATCATGTAATAAATGTCAGGTGCATGTAATAAATGTCAGTCAAATGTAAAGAAATGTCAGATGCATGTCATAAATGTCAGTCAAATGTAAATAAATGTCAGATGCACGTAATAAATGTCAAGTGCATGTCATAAATGTTAGGTGCATGTCATAAATGTCAGTCAAATGTAAATAAATGTCAGATGCATGTAATAAATGCCAGTCAAATGTAAATAAATGGCAGATGCACGTAATAAATGTCAAGTGCATGTCATAAATGTTAGGTGCATGTCATAAATGTCAGTCAAATGTAAATAAATGTCAGGTGCATGTAATAAATGTCAGGTGCATGTAATAAATGTCAGTCAAATGTAAATAAATGTCAGATGCATGTCATAAATGTCAGGTGCATGTCATAAATGTAAGTCAAATGTAAATAAATGTCAGGTGCATGTCATAAATGTAAGTCAAATGTAAATAAGTGTCAGGTGCATGTCATAAATGTAAGTCAAATGTAAATAAATGTCAGGTACATGTAATAAATGTCAGGTGCATGTCATAAATGTGAGACGCATGTCATAAATGTCAGTCAAATGTAAATAAATGTCAGATGCATGTAATAAATGTCAGGTGCATGTCATAAATGTTAGGTGCATGTAATAAATGTCAGTCAAATGTAAATAAATGTCAGGTGCATGTAATAAATGTCAGGTGCGTGTAATAAATGTCAGTCAAATGTAAATAAATGTCAGATGCATATAATAAATGTCACGTGCATGTCATAAATGTCAGTCAAATGTAAATAAATGTCAGGTGCATGTAATAAATGTCAGGTGCATGTAATAAATGTCAGTCAAATGTAAATAAATGTCAGATGCATGTCATAAATGTCAGTCAAATGTAAATAAATGTCAGGTGCATGTAATAAATGTCAGGTGCATGTAATAAATGTCAGTCAAATGTAAATAAATGTCAGGTGCATGTAATAAATGTCAGTCAAATGTAAATAAATGCCAGGTGGATGTAATAAATGTCAGGTGCATGTAATAAATGTCAGTCAAATGTAAATAAATGTCAGGTGCATGTAATAAATGTCAGGTGCATGTCATAAATGTCAGTCAAATGTAAATAAATGTCAGGTGCATGTAATAAATGTCAGGTGCATGTAAGAAATGTCAGTCAAATGTAAATAAATGTCAGGTGCATGTAATAAATGTCAGGTGCATGTAATAAATGTCAGTCAAATGTAAATAAATGTCAGATGCATGTCATAAATGTCAGGTGCATGTCATAAATGTAAGTCAAATGTAAATAAATGTCAGGTGCATGTCATAAATGTAAGTCAAATGTAAATAAATGTCAGGTGCATGTCATAAATGTCAGGTCATGTAATAAATGTCAGGTGCATGTCATAAATGTAAGTCAAATGTAAATAAATGTCAGGTGCATTTAAAAAATGTCAGTCAAATGTAAATAAATGTCAGGTGCATGTTATAAATGTCAGATACTTGTAATAAAGTGTAATATAATGTCAGGCACATGTAATAAATGTCAGGCATATGTAAATAAATGCCAGGTGCATGTAATAAATGTCAAGTGCATGTAATAAATGTCAGGTGCATGTAATAAATGTCAGTCAAATGTACATAAATGTCAGGTGCATGTAATAAATGTCAGTCAAATGTAAATAAATGTCAGGTACATGTAATAAATGTCAGGTGCATGTCATAAATGTCAGATGCATGTCATAAAGGTCAGTCAAATGTAAATAAATGTCAGATGCATGTAATAAATGTCAGTCAAATGTAAATAAATGTCAGATGCATGTCATAAATGTCAGGTGCATGTAATAAATGTCAGTCAAATGTAAATAAATGACAGGTGCATGTAATAAATGTCAGTCAAATGTAAATAAATGTCA
This sequence comes from Pictodentalium vernedei, assembly GCA_031216915.1. Taxonomy (NCBI): domain Eukaryota; kingdom Metazoa; phylum Mollusca; class Scaphopoda; order Dentaliida; family Dentaliidae; genus Pictodentalium; species Pictodentalium vernedei. The sequence continues at coordinate 4,385,144 of CM062296.1, forward strand.
GGTGCATGTCATAAATGTCCGGTGCATGTAATAAATGTCAGGTGCATGTCATAAATGTAAGTCAAATGTAAATAAATGGCAGATGCATGTCATAAATGTCAGTCAAATGTAAATAAATGTTAGGTGCATGTAATAAATGTCAGGTGCATGTAATAAATGTCAGACAAATGTAAATAAATGTCAGGTGCATGTAATAAATGTCAGGTGCATGTAATAAATGTCAGTCAAATGTAAATAAATGTCAGATGCATGTCATAAATGTCAGGTGCATGTCATAAATGTAAGTCAAATGTAAATAAATGTCAGGTGCATGTCATAAATGTAAGTCAAATGTAAATAAATGTCAGGTGCATGTCATAAATGTCAGGTCATGTAATAAATGTCAGGTGCATGTCATAAATGTAAGTCAAATGTAAATAAATGTCAGGTGCATTTAAAAAATGTCAGTCAAATGTAAATAAATGTCAGGTGCATGTTATAAATGTCAGATACTTGTAATAAAGTGTAATATAATGTCAGGCACATGTAATAAATGTCAGGCATATGTAAATAAATGCCAGGTGCATGTAATAAATGTCAAGTGCATGTAATAAATGTCAGGTGCATGTAATAAATGTCAGTCAAATGTACATAAATGTCAGGTGCATGTAATAAATGTCAGTCAAATGTAAATAAATGTCAGGTACATGTAATAAATGTCAGGTGCATGTCATAAATGTCAGATGCATGTCATAAAGGTCAGTCAAATGTAAATAAATGTCAGATGCATGTAATAAATGTCAGTCAAATGTAAATAAATGTCAGATGCATGTCATAAATGTCAGGTGCATGTAATAAATGTCAGTCAAATGTAAATAAATGACAGGTGCATGTAATAAATGTCAGTCAAATGTAAATAAATGTCAGGTGCATGTCATAAATGTCCGGTGCATGTAATAAATGTCAGGTGCATGTCATAAATGTAAGTCAAATGTAAATAAATGGCAGATGCATGTCATAAATGTCAGTCAAATGTAAATAAATGTTAGGTGCATGTAATAAATGTCAGGTGCATGTAATAAATGTCAGACAAATGTAAATAAATGTCAGGTGCATGTAATAAATGTCAGTCAAATGTAAATAAATGTCAGATGCATGTAATAAATGTCAGGTGCATGTAATAAATGTCAGGTGCATGTCATAAATGTCAGTCAAATGTAAATGAATGTCAGGTGCATGTAATAAATGTCAGGAGGATGTCATAAATGTCAGTCATATGTAAATAAATGTCAGGTGCATGTCATAAATGTCAGTCAAATGTAAATAAATGTCAGGTGCATATAATAAATGTCAGGTGCATGTAATACATGTCAGGAGGATGTCATAAATGTCAGTCATATGTAAATAAATGTCAGATGCATGTAATAAATATCAGGTGCATGTCATAAATGTCAGTCAAATGTAAATAAATGTCAGGTGCATGTAATAAATGTCTGTCAAATGTAAATAAATGTCAGAGGTACATGTAATAAATGTCAGGAGGATGTCATAAATGTCAGTCATATGTAAATAAATGTCAGATGCATGTAATAAATGTCAGGTGCATGTCATAAATGTCAGTCAAATGTAAATAAATGTTAGGTGCATGTAATAAATGTCAGGCGCATGTAATAAATGTCAGGAGGATGTCATAAATGTTGGGTGCATGCAATAAATGTTAGGTGCATGTAATAAATGTCAGTCACATGTAAATAAATGTCAGGTGCATGTAATAAATGTCAGGAGGATGTCATAAATGTCGGGTGCATGCAATAAATGTCAGGTGCATGTAATAAATGTGAAGTGCATTTTACAAATGTCAGATGCATGTAATAAATGGCAGGCATGTGTAACAAATGGCAGGCACATGTAATAAATTTCAGATGTGTGTAATAAATGTCAGACACATGTAATAAATGTCAAGTGCATGTATGAATTAGGACATTATATGTAATTTATATACCTATCCTCTACATATCATGAATGTAATGAAAGCAAACTGCCTACCTGTCGGGTCTGGGCCAGTGCAACCTGAAAAGATAAAACAAAAGGGATTAATTGACAAGAAAGTGTGCTACGCAATGAGAAATATAATGCGCGATTAGTAAGGTCAGTAGTGAAGTCACAAACAGAATCAATCAAACTGATAAAAAACTGAGTTTACAGTATGTTCAGGGTGGATTACTGTTAATTCGCTGTGGGGTAGATTTTCCACTTAGCAATTATTTACAATTTTTGAGGACCAAACACAAAAAGCTCTTGCAAACTTTCATCACATGGACCACTTGATGTAATGGAAATGTTTCTTGTGCTATTATGAAAACTGCCCCCCCCCCCCCCTCATAATCTATGGTCCTGCAGCTTAGAACCACCTAGGGTAGTAATGACTAATTTATCTTACAATTTAACAACTTGTAATTTACACAAGTTACTATTTTAAGCCTTAGGGGCCTGGAAATTTCTATACATTCTGCCTCCACTTGCTTTGCAGTTGTTTCTAGTCAAGTTTTGGCTGCCTACAGATGCGGGCCGTGTTTACCTAGAAACAACTTACAGGGTACTTAGAAAACAAGTTTTGAGTTTACCCAAACAATGCATGTTGGGGCACCTGTTCCTTTGCATTTAAAAGTTCATCAAAGTCAGAATTAGGCTAAAGGGTTAATATGTGTAAACCAATACTGTACTGTTGTAATCAAAGAAACACATTCCCATCGACTAAAACAATGTCACTGTTAAAGGTGTTTATTTATTTATTTATTTATTTATTTATTTATTTATTTATTTATTTATTTATTTATTTATTATTTTAGTGGTGTTTAAGATCTCATTGCTGCAACATAGGGATGAAGTCAAGTTTAGTCAATTGTTTATTCCTATGCTGCCCACTTTAGAAGACTTCTTCCCCAAGGCATCAGTTCACGGTCCGATTTTACCAGAAAAGAAGAACTTGTTTATCACAGTAAATGAGCACTGCTCCACTTCCTGAGGTTCCCCAGGGTTCCTCAGGGTCCCCCATGGTTCCCCAGGATTCTGCAGGGTTCTCCAGGGTTCCTCATGGTTCCCCAGGGTTCCCACTGATATTTGAGAAACAAATTTAAGCAGTATTTTTAAACATTTCTCAAGGACTAGGAACTGGCTTTTTAACATTTTGAGCCAGAGTTGCCACTTTTCCAGCCAAGAACATGATACGTCATAACGTCATTAAATAAGATGGCTGTTGAGTAAATGTGTAAGGTAGACCAATCAATATTTTCAATGTGCTGCCCCATTATGACAACCAGGAACATGATATGTCATAATATCATTAAATAGAATGACTGTTCAGTACATGCGTGAGGTACACCAATCAATATTTTCAATGTGCAGCCCCGAGGCTGCACATTGAAAATATTGATTGGTCTACTCCAAATAATGAAAATGGACTCTTCTAATTACTGTTATTGAACTGGCATGGAAGATACCACCAGGGCTCCAAGGGTTAAGGACTATTATAATTTTCACATGAACTTACAACAACATGACCAGCTCAAAGAATTCAGCCTCGAGAACCTGATTTCTGGAAACCACCCAACGAGGCAGATACATATCATCTCTGAGCACAAGGTGCCATAGGCAGTGCTTTAGCAGTTGGCGCCATGTTCCACTCCAGGAATAATATAGAGATCAATAAGATGTGATTCTGATTGATTTTGTGATACTGAAACGTACACAGAGAAGAGAGCGCACAATTATTCAATAGGAATACCAGATAGTTCGAAATTTGTGTGATTCTCTACAGATCCATATTTCAGTATTAGTCCTGGCCAATCAAATGCTAGAATAACAGACAAAGCTATACCACCCCATCAGAGAGTGGTTTGGCCCAGTTATAAAGGAATCGTGGTCTAATATTAAGACGCAGAAATAGCACTATGGGTAGGAAGAGTGAGTCCCAACTCAAGTCATAAGAAAGACCAGTGTGTTCTATTAAGTCTCTTGACACCGAGTGAAAGTATATAGGGTACCAAGACCGAGCTTTAGGTGTTCATCATTTACTCAGTATAACTACACACGCTCACCGTCATTACCCTTTATTTTAGTAGAAGTGTTATAGGGTACCAAGACCGAGCTTTAGGTGTTCATCATTTACTCAGTATAACTACACACACTCACCGTCATTACCCTTTATTTTAGTGGAAGTTATATAGGGTACCAAGACCGAGCTTTAGGTGTGCATTATTCACTCAGTATAACTACACACGCTCACCGTCATTACCCTTTATTTTAGTAGAAGTGTTATAGGGTACCAAGACTGAGCTTTAGGTGTTCATCATTTACTCAGTATAACTACACACACTCACCGTCATTACCCTTTATTTTAGTGGAAGTTATATAGGGTACCAAGACCGAGCTTTAGGTGTGCATTATTCACTCAGTATAACTACACACGCTCACCGTTATTACCCTTTATTTTAGTAGAAGTTATATAGGGTACCAAGACCGAGCTTTAGGTGTGCATCATTCACTCAGTATAACTACACACACTTACCGTCATTACCCTTTATTTTAGTAGAAGTGTTATAGGGTACCAAGACCGAGCTTTAGGTGTGCATCATTCACTCAGTATAACTACACACACTCACCGTCATTACCCTTTATTTTAGTAGAAGTTATATAGGGTACCAAGACCGAGCTTTAGGTGTGCATCATTCACTCAGTATAACTACACACACTCACCGTCATTACCCTTTATTTTAGTAGAAGTGTTATAGGGTACCAAGACCAAGCTTTAGGTGTGCATCATTCACTCAGTATAACTACACACGCTCACTGTCATTACCCTTTATTTTAGTAGAAGTGTTATAGGGTACCAAGACCGAGCTTTAGGTGTGCATCATTCACTCAGTATAACTACACACGCTCACCGTCATTACCCTTTATTTTAGTAGAAGTGTTATAGGGTACCAAGACCAAGCTTTAGGTGTGCATTATTCACTCAGTATAACTACACACGCTCACCGTCATTACCCTTTATTTTAGTAGAAGTTATATAGGGTACCAAGACTGAGCTTTAGGTGTGCATTATTCACTCAGTATAACTACACACGCTCACCGTCATTACCCTTTATTTTAGTAGAAGTTATATAGGGTACCAAGACCGAGCTTTAGGTGTGCATTATTCACTCAGTATAACTACACACGCTCACCGTCATTACCCTTTATTTTAGTAGAAGTGTTACAGGGTACCAAGACCGAGCTTTAGGTGTGCATCATTCACTCAGTATAACTACACACGCTCACCGTCATTACCCTTTATTTTAGTAGAAGTTATATAGGGTACCAAGACCGAGCTTTAGGTGTGCATTATTCACTCAGTATAACTACACACGCTCACCGTCATTACCCTTTATTTTAGTAGAAGTGTTATAGGGTACCAAGACTGAGCTTTAGGTGTGCATCATTCACTCAGTATAACTACACACGCTCACCGTCATTACCCTTTATTTTAGTAGAAGTGTTATAGGGTACCAAGACCGAGCTTTAGGTGTGCATCATTCACTCAGTATAACTACACACGCTCACCGTCATTACCCTTTATTTTAGTAGAAGTGTTATAGGGTACCAAGACCGAGCTTTAGGTGTGCATCATTCACTCAGTATAACTACACACGCTCACCGTCATTACCCTTTATTTTAGTAGAAGTGTTATAGGGTACCAAGACTGAGCTTTAGGTGTTCATCATTTACTCAGTATAACTACACACACTCACCGTCATTACCCTTTATTTTAGTGGAAGTTATATAGGGTACCAAGACCGAGCTTTAGGTGTGCATTATTCACTCAGTATAACTACACACGCTCACCGTCATTACCCTTTATTTTAGTAGAAGTGTTATAGGGTACCAAGACTGAGCTTTAGGTGTTCATCATTTACTCAGTATAACTACACACACTCACCGTCATTACCCTTTATTTTAGTGGAAGTTATATAGGGTACCAAGACCGAGCTTTAGGTGTGCATTATTCACTCAGTATAACTACACACGCTCACTGTCATTACCCTTTATTTTAGTAGAAGTGTTATAGGGTACCAAGACTGAGCTTTAGGTGTTCATCATTTACTCAGTATAACTACACACGCTCACCGTCATTACCCTTTATTTTAGTAGAAGTGTTATAGGGTACCAAGACCGAGCTTTAGGTGTGCATTATTCACTCAGTATAACTACACACGCTCACCGTCATTACCCTTTATTTTAGTAGAAGTGTTATAGGGTACCAAGACCGAGCTTTAGGTGTGCATTATTCACTCAGTATAACTACACACGCTCACCGTCATTACCCTTTATTTTTAGAAGAAGTGTTATAGGGTACCAAGACCGAGCTTTAGGTGTGACTTATTCACTCAGTATAACTACACACGCTCACCGTCATTACCCTTTATTTTAGTAGAAGTGTTATAGGATACCAAGGCCGAGCTTTAGGTGTGCATCGTTCACTCAGTATAACTACACACACTCACCGTCATTACCCTTTATTTTAGTAGAAGTTATATAGGGTACCAAGACCGAGCTTTAGGTGTGCATTATTCACACAGTATAACTACACACTTACCATCATTACCCTTTATTTTAGTAGAAGTGTTATAGGGTACCAAGGCCGAGTTTTAGGTGTGCCTTATTCACTCAGCATAACTACACACGCTCACCGTCATTACCCTTTATTTTAGTAGAAGTTATATAGGGTACCAAGACCGAGCTTTAGGTGTGCATCATTCACTCAGTATAACTACACACGCTCACCGTCATTACCCTTTATTTTAGTAGAAGTTATATAGGGTACCAAGACTGAGCTTTAGGTGTGCATCATTCACTCAGTATAACTACACACGCTCACCGTCATTACCCTTTATTTTAGTAGAAGTTATATAGGGTACCAAGACCGAGCTTTAGGTGTGCATTATTCACTCAGTATAACTACACACGCTCAACGTCATTACCCTTTATTTTAGTAGAAGTGTTATAGGGTACCAAGACCGAGCTTTAGGTGTGCATTATTCACTCAGTATAACTACACACGCTCACCGTCATTACCCTTTATTTTAGTAGAAGTTATATAGGGTACCAAGACCGAGCTTTAGGTGTGCATTATTCACTCAGTATAACTACACACGCTCACCGTCATTACCCTTTATTTTAGTAGAAGTTATATAGGGTACCAAGACCGAGCTTTAGGTGTGCATTATTCACTCAGTATAACTACACACACTCACCGTCATTACCCTTTATTTTAGTAGAAGTGTTATAGGGTACCAAGACCGAGCTTTAGGTGTGCATTATTCACTCAGTATAACTACACACGCTCACCGTCATTACCCTTTATTTTAGTAGAAGTTATATAGGGTACCAAGACCGAGCTTTAGGTGTGCATCATTCACTCAGTATAACTACACACACTCACCGTCATTACCCTTTATTTTAGTAGAAGTTATATAGGGTACCAAGACCGAGCTTTAGGTGTGCATCATTCACTCAGTATAACTACACACGCTCACCGTCATTACCCTTTATTTTAGTAGAAGTGTTATGGGATACCAAGACCGAGCTTTAGGTGTGCATTATTCACTCAGTATAACTATACACGCTCACCGTCATTACCCTTTATTTTAGTAGAAGTGTTATAGGGTACCAAGACCGAGCTTTAGGTGTGCATCATTCACTCAGTATAACTACACACGCTCACCGTCATTACCCTTTATTTTAGTAGAAGTGTTATGGGGTACCAAGGCCGAGCTTTAGGTGTGCATTATTCACTCAGTATAACTACACACACTCACCGTCATTACCCTTTATTTTAGTAGAAGTGTTATAGGGTACCAAGACCAAGCTTTAGGTGTGCATCATTCACTCAGTATAATGACACACGCTCACCGTCATTACCCTTTATTTTAGTAGAAGTGTTATAGGGTACCAAGACTGAGCTTTAGGTGTGCATTATTCACTCAGTATAACTACACACACTCACCGTCATTACCCTTTATTTTAGTAGAAGTGTTATAGGGTACCAAGACCAAGCTTTAGGTGTGCATCATTCACTCAGTATAACTACACACGCTCACCGTCATTACCCTTTATTTTAGTAGAAGTGTTATAGGGTACCAAGACCAAGCTTTAGGTGTGCATCATTCACTCAGTATAACTACACACGCTCACCGTCATTACCCTTTATTTTAGTAGAAGTGTTATAGGGTACCAAGACTGAGCTTTAGGTGTGCATCATTCACTCAGTATAACTACACACGCTCACCGTCATTACCCTTTATTTTAGTAGAAGTTATATAGGGTACCAAGACTGAGCTTTAGGTGTGCATTATTCACTCAGTATAACTACACACGCTCACCGTCATTACCCTTTATTTTAGTAGAAGTTATATAGGGTACCAAGACTGAGCTTTAGGTGTGCATCATTCACTCAGTATAACTACACACGCTCACCGTCATTACCCTTTATTTTAGTAGAAGTGTTATAGGGTACCAAGACTGAGCTTTAGGTGTGCATTATTCACTCAGTATAACTACACACGCTCACCGTCATTACCCTTTATTTTAGTAGAAGTTATATAGGGTACCAAGACCGAGCTTTAGGTGTGCATTATTCACTCAGTATAACTACACACGCTCACCGTCATTACCCTTTATTTTAGTAGAAGTTATATAGGGTACCAAGACCGAGCTTTAGGTGTGCATTATTCACTCAGTATAACTACACACGCTCACCGTCATTACCCTTTATTTTAGTAGAAGTGTTATAGGGTACCAAGACCGAGCTTTAGGTGTGCATCATTCACTCAGTATAACTACACACACTCACCGTCATTACCCTTTATTTTAGTAGAAGTTATATAGGGTACCAAGACCGAGCTTTAGGTGTGCATTATTCACTCAGTATAACTACACACACTCACCGTCATTACCCTTTATTTTAGTAGAAGTTATATAGGGTACCAAGACCGAGCTTTAGGTGTGCATCATTCACTCAGTATAACTACACACACTTACCGTCATTACCCTTTATTTTAGTAGAAGTGTTATAGGGTACCAAGACCGAGCTTTAGGTGTGCATCATTCACTCAGTATAACTACACACACTCACCGTCATTACCCTTTATTTTAGTAGAAGTTATATAGGGTACCAAGACCGAGCTTTAGGTGAGCATCATTCACTCAGTATAACTACACACGCTCACCGTCATTACCCTTTATTTTAGTAGAAGTTATATAGGGTACCAAGACTGAGCTTTAGGTGTGCATCATTCACTCAGTATAACTACACACGCTCACCGTCATTACCCTTTATTTTAGTAGAAGTGTTACAGGGTACCAAGACCGAGCTTTAGGTGTGCAAAATTCACTCAGTATAACTACACACGCTTACCGTCATTACACTTTATTTTAGTAGAAGTGTTATAGGGTACCAAGACTGAGCTTTAGGTGTGCATCATTCACTCAGTATAACTACACACGCTCACTGTCATTACCCTTTATTTTAGTAGAAGTTATATAGGGTACCAAGACCAAGCTTTAGGTGTGCATTATTCACTCAGTATAACTACACACGCTCACCGTCATTACCCTTTATTTTAGTAGAAGTTATATAGGGTACCAAGACCGAGCTTTAGGTGTGCATTATTCACTCAGTATAACTACACACGCTCACCGTCATTACCCTTTATTTTAGTAGAAGTTATATAGGGTACCAAGACTGAGCTTTAGGTGTGCATTATTCACTCAGTATAACTACACACGCTCACCGTCATTACCCTTTATTTTAGTAGAAGTTATATAGGGTACCAAGACTGAGCTTTAGGTGTGCATCATTCACTCAGTATAACTACACACGCTCACCGTCATTACCCTTTATTTTAGTAGAAGTGTTATAGGGTACCAAGACTGAGCTTTAGGTGTGCATTATTCACTCAGTATAACTACACACGCTCACCGTCATTACCCTTTATTTTAGTAGAAGTTATATAGGGTACCAAGACCGAGCTTTAGGTGTGCATTATTCACTCAGTATAACTACACACGCTCACCGTCATTACCCTTTATTTTAGTAGAAGTTATATAGGGTACCAAGACCGAGCTTTAGGTGTGCATTATTCACTCAGTATAACTACACACGCTCACCGTCATTACCCTTTATTTTAGTAGAAGTGTTATAGGGTACCAAGACCAAGCTTTAGGTGTGCATCATTCACTCAGTATAACTACACACGCTCACCGTCATTACCCTTTATTTTAGTAGAAGTGTTATAGGGTACCAAGACCGAGCTTTAGGTGTGCATTATTCACTCAGTATAACTACATACGCTCACCGTCATTACCCTTTATTTTAGTAGAAGTGTTATAGGGTACCAAGACCGAGCTTTAGGTGTGCATCATTCACTCAGTATAACGACACACGCTCACCGTCATTACCCTTTATTTTAGTAGAAGTGTTATAGGGTACCAAGACCAAGCTTTAGGTGTGCATCATTCACTCAGTATAACTACACACGCTCACCGTCATTACCCTTTATTTTAGTAGAAGTTATATAAAGTACCAAGACCGAGCTTTAGGTGTGCATTATTCACTCAGTATAACTACACACGCTCACCGTCATTACCCTTTATTTTAGTAGAAGTGTTATAGGGTACCAAGACCGAGCTTTAGGTGTGCATCATTCACTCAGTATAACTACACACGCTCACCGTCATTACCCTTTATTTTAATAGAAGTTATATAGGGTACCAAGACTGAGCTTTAGGTGTGCATCATTCACTCAGTATAACTACACACGCTCACCGTCATTACCCTTTATTTTAGTAGAAGTGTTATAGGGTACCAAGACCGAGCTTTAGGTGTGCATCATTCACTCAGTATAACGACACACGCTCACCGTCATTACCCTTTATTTTAGTAGAAGTGTTATAGGGTACCAAGACCAAGCTTTAGGTGTGCATCATTCACTCAGTATAACTACACACGCTCACCGTCATTACCCTTTATTTTAGTAGAAGTTATATAGGGTACCAAGACTGAGCTTTAGGTGTGCATTATTCACTCAGTATAACTACACACGCTCACCGTCATTACCCTTTATTTTAGTAGAAGTTATATAGGGTACCAAGACTGAGCTTTAGGTGTGCATCATTCACTCAGTATAACTACACACACTCACCGTCATTACCCTTTATTTTAGTAGAAGTGTTATAGGGTACCAAGACCGAGCTTTAGGTGTGCATTATTCACTCAGTATAACTACACACGCTCACCGTCATTACCCTTTATTTTAGTAGAAGTGTTATAGGGTACCAAGACCGAGCTTTAGGTGTGCATTATTCACTCAGTATAACTACACACGCTCACCGTTATTACCCTTTATTTTAGTAGAAGTTATATAGGGTACCAAGACCGAGCTTTAGGTGTGCATCGTTCACTCAGTATAACTGCACACGCTCACCGTCATTACCCTTTATTTTAGTAGAAGTTATATAGGGTACCAAGACCGAGCTTTAGGTGTGCATTATTCACTCAGTATAACTACACATGCTCACCGTCATTATAGGTAAACTGAATTCAAGCATTTTTCAAGGGTGGTATTGGAAAATTAAGAATTTTTCAAGGCTAGAAACAAATTCAAGCACTTTTCAAGGAAGCAGCCAAAATTCAAGGTTTTTTTTCATGTAGAGGGGAACCCTGTTTCCATTTAATCCTTTATCCAACAAATCATCCACATCCGACCGCAAAATATGCAAATTCAGCAGCTGAAAAAATATTATTTTTTAAAAACATGTCGGCAAAACCATATCAAGTAAAAATTTAAAGAAATGATATTTAAAATAATAAATTTTGATATCATCTGCATTGGTCAAAGGGTTAACAAAACAAAAATTGATTTTTTAGATTACTTGACATTATTATGCAAATTAGTTTCATCTTCGTAACTGGTAGAATGCTGAATTATTTTTGGCCATAAAAATTTGCACTCTCCCATAAATTGTAACAAGACAAGTCCCTACAGACTAAATAATATCACTTCAAAGATAATACGAAACACATCCACTGAGTATGAAGCCTTCAAGTTGCAGTACCTTCACCTCAGAGTGAAGCCCAAATATGGGCTTCCAGCACTCTACCAGTTAAGTAATAATATCAAAAGTGGTGATCTCAAAATATTTTCAAATTGAAGTAGTTGATAACTTTTGTGTGTGTGTAGAGCATCAAAAAATCTTCCTTCCTTACTTTGCAGTGTTGCTACCCTCCAAACAGAATTGTGTTTCATTTATAGATGTTTTTAACTTTTATCTCACAATCGGGGCATTTTGCACTGTTACGCAACTAAAGTTTAATGTATCTGGGCCCTTGTTCCGAATCCGTATCAAGGGCCCCTTATACAAGCGTGTGATTCTGCTGTTGCCAAAACAACGGCATTAATAAGATTTTTTGATCGCATTGCGTTTTTCCCTTCAGAGAAAACAATATTAGGTGAGGTGAAGCCGAACCTAATATTGTTTTCTCTGAGCCGTATATGACACTTTATTATGCCAGCTAATGAAATTCGGCAATCACAGCCACCGAATAGTGGGACGGTACTGAGCCATATTGGGTCACCTGCAGCCCGAGGTGACCTAATACGAAACTCGTATTAGGTCAGTACTGCCATTTTGTTTCGAAGTGGAAATTCCTCACCTCGCGGTGCTTTTATATCCATATTGAAGAAATTGCAGTACAATCAAACGTCCCTCTGTGTCTATATGTCTCATTTTCTCTTGTTTTATAATAAATTTATTGTGAAATTTATTTTCTAAATGTAAATTTAATTATTTGAAGTGAGAAATACTACTGTATTCGATCTACCGATAACGGATAAGTCGGCCTGGCCCTAACCTGACATTGGGTCTAAGCTTATTGAGGCTAACACACAACAGTTTGGGTACGGTGTTCGCCTCAATATTTTAAAAGCTTTAGAAAAAATATATAACCCATAAATACGTTGTTAGAAAGTTGAAAAATATATATAGTGTGAATAAATAAACTGAGAAAAAAATTGTCTTATCCCGGGAATAGATTAATTTCATTTTTTCTCATTGAGCTCATTCTGTAGTCTCTGTTGTGGTAAATGGATAACGTCGCTTCGAAAATGGTTTAATTTCATTGAATAATTATAAGATTGCACAATGATGAAATTGTAGGAAAATGAATGAAAGTCAATGGGAAAAAATGTGAGATACATTTATTTTGTTCGAATTCTATAAAATCGGACGTTTTGGACATTTTCTGCACACTCAAGACAAAGTGACAGTACGAAGAAAAGCATCTATCGCTGTTGTCTGTGTTGTCAAGGAAATTATACACAAACAGGGAGACAACTGTGCACGTTTGTTACAACTTACATAGCGTTTTGCACCAGTTTTGAAAATGTGCCGGCGTTCAAATTTGATTGTTATTTTGTTTTTGCTGGCATAATAAATACGTTACAGGATGTTCAGGTGGCGGATACGGTGTCATATGAGGCTCGGCAAAAACAATATTGGACTCGGCGTACCGCCTCGTCCAATATTGTTTTCACCTCGCCTCATATGATACCGTATCCACCACCTGAACGTCCTGTAACTTATAATATCTCCCAATTAAATGCCCTGTTATGTATTTATTATGCACAGCATGCTAAAATGTCACTGGGGAAGTTAACTCAACGAATAATAAATTATGCACACTTTTCGGCATCTTGGGCTGGTTTGTAGCCTATTATTGGAATTTTCCTGAATGCTCGAGTCGAGGCTTCTCTCTTGAAGTTAAAGGATTAGCTTTCGGTATGAAATGTGGAAAACTCCACCCCAATAAATGATGAACGGCATATTTTAAAATATGATAACCCTTTACACCAAGAGGGATATTTAATTCACCAGTAATTATTGCAAAAGTAACAACCAAATTCACGTTGACAAAACACAGTTGCTCCACTTCGCAAGACAGTATTCAGTAGTAAAGTGAATCCCAGTGACGTAATTTTCTCTGAAGTGTAACGTCATCACTGACCTCAATATGGAGATCAATGAACGCTATTCTATTTTTCAATTTGCGTCTTTCCATCGATAAGGCAAATGAAAAAGTTCCTCTTAAAATAGTATTGAAAACGTATGAAAAGTCTGAAGAAACGTAACACTTACTTTGCAAACTTCGCCCTAACGTGACCCAAACTTCATGAAACGTACAATCTCGACGTAGAGAAACTTCAAGCGAACTTACATCTTACTTTTTAGACGTAGACATGCTTAGGCTAAACCTACATCTAGCGTTAGCTTAACGTAGATACCTACGTTTCATCAAGTTTGAAATGAAACTTGGAGAAATGCCAGATTTTTTTTAAAAAAAAGATAATTCATGAAACGCTGACTAACGGCCAGCAGCGTCGTCGGTGGGACCGTAACTTTAAAGTGACTAATATCTGAGCACTGAAGATTAATCCTTTCCTCAAAGTTACATGATATCAAAATTGTAAAAAATTCTTTCCTCAAAGTCACATGATATCAAAATTGTAAAAAAAATTCTTATTTTAATTATTGGTTCTCAGGGTTTTTTTTTTTCAAAATAGTTCTACAAAACCATATCATGTGACCACTCATTGGAATGAGCTCATCCCAATGAGAGGTCACATGATACAGTTTTGCTGACATGTTCTGAAAAAAATTATTTCAAATTACACAGGCAGATGTGGCTAGTTTGTTAGAAACGAGAACTAAAGTCTAAACACCCGTAATGTAATGTGGCAGGTGTTCTGACACTGATACTGCATTGTTAGAAACGAGAACTAAAGTCTACACACTTGTAATGTAATGTGGTAGGTGTTCTGACACTGATACTGCATTGTTAGAAACGAGAACTAAAGTCTACACACCCGTAATGTAATGTGGTAGGTGTTCTGACACTGATACTGCATTGTTAGAAACGAGAACTAAAGTCTACACACCCGTAATGTAATGTGGCAGGTGTTCTGACTTGTTAGAAACGAGAACTAAAGTCTACACACTTGTAATGTAATGTGGTAGGTGTTCTGACACTGATACTGCATTGTTAGAAATGAGAACTAAAGTCTACACACTTGTAATGTAATGTGGTAGGTGTTCTGACACTGATACTGCATTGTTAGAAATGAGAACTAAAGTCTACACACTTGTAATGTAATGTGGTAGGTGTTCTGACACTGATACTGCATTGTTAGAAACGAGAACTAAAGTCTACACACTTGTAATGTAATGTGGTAGGTGTTCTGACACTGATACTGCATTGTTAGAAATGAGAACTAAAGTCTACACACTTGTAATGTAATGTGGTAGGTGTTCTGACACTGATACTGCATTGTTAGAAATGAGAACTAAAGTCTACACACTTGTAATGTAATGTGGTAGGTGTTCTGACACTGATACTGCATTGTTAGAAACGAGAACTAAAGTCTACACACTTGTAATGTAATGTGGTAGGTGTTCTGACACTGATACTGCATTGTTAGAAACGAGAACTAAAGTCTACACACTTGTAATGTAATGTGGTAGGTGTTCTGACACTGATACTGCATTGTTAGAAACGAGAACTAAAGTCTACACACTTGTAATGTAATGTGGCAGGTGTTCTGACACTGATACTGCATTGTTAGAAACGAGAACTAAAGTCTACACACTTGTAATGTAATGTGGCAGGTGTTCTGTCACTGATACTGCATTGTTAGAAACGAGAACTAAAGTCTACACACTTGTAATGTAATGTGGCAGGTGTTCTGACACTGATACTGCATTGTTAGAAACGAGAACTAAAGTCTACACACTTGTAATGTAATGTGGTAGGTGTTCTGACACTGATACTGCATTGTTAGAAACGAGAACTAAAGTCTAAACACCCGTAATGTAATGTGGTAGGTGTTCTGACACTGATACTGCATTGTTAGAAATGAGAACTAAAGTCTACACACTTGTAATGTAATGTGGTAGGTGTTCTGACACTGATACTGCATTGTTAGAAACGAGAACTAAAGTCTACACACTTGTAATGTAATGTGGCAGGTGTTCTGACTTGTTAGAAACGAGAACTAAAGTCTACACACTTGCAATGTAATGTGGTAGGTGTTCTGACACTGATACTGCATTGTTAGAAACGAGAACTAAAGTCTACACACTTGCAATGTAATGTGGTAGGTGTTCTGACACTGATACTGCATTGTTAGAAACGAGAACTAAAGTCTACACACTTGTAATGTAATGTGGCAGGTGTTCTGACACTGATACTGCATTGTTAGAAACGAGAACTAAAGTCTACACACTTGTAATGTAATGTGGTAGGTGTTCTGACACTGATACTGCATTGTTAGAAATGAGAACTAAAGTCTACACACTTGTAATGTAATGTGGTAGGTGTTCTGACACTGATACTGCATTGTTAGAAACGAGAACTAAAGTCTACACACTTGTAATGTAATGTGGTAGGTGTTCTGACACTGATACTGCATTGTTAGAAACGAGAACTAAAGTCTAAACACCCGTAATGTAATGTGGTAGGTGTTCTGACACTGATACTGCATTGTTAGAAATGAGAACTAAAGTCTACACACTTGTAATGTAATGTGGTAGGTGTTCTGACACTGATACTGCATTGTTAGAAACGAGAACTAAAGTCTACACACTTGTAATGTAATGTGGCAGGTGTTCTGACTTGTTAGAAACGAGAACTAAAGTCTACACACTTGTAATGTAATGTGGTAGGTGTTCTGACACTGATACTGCATTGTTAGAAACGAGAACTAAAGTCTACACACTTGTAATGTAATGTGGTAGGTGTTCTGACACTGATACTGCATTGTTAGAAACGAGAACTAAAGTCTAAACACCCGTAATGTAATGTGGTAGGTGTTCTGACACTGATACTGCATTGTTAGAAATGAGAACTAAAGTCTACACACTTGTAATGTAATGTGGTAGGTGTTCTGACACTGATACTGCATTGTTAGAAACGAGAACTAAAGTCTACACACTTGTAATGTAATGTGGCAGGTGTTCTGACTTGTTAGAAACGAGAACTAAAGTCTACACACTTGCAATGTAATGTGGTAGGTGTTCTGACACTGATACTGCATTGTTAGAAATGAGAACTAAAGTCTACACACTTGTAATGTAATGTGGTAGGTGTTCTGACACTGATACTGCATTGTTAGAAATGAGAACTAAAGTCTACACACTTGTAATGTAATGTGGTAGGTGTTCTGACACTGATACTGCATTGTTAGAAATGAGAACTAAAGTCTACACACTTGTAATGTAATGTGGTAGGTGTTCTGACACTGATACTGCATTGTTAGAAACGAGAACTAAAGTCTACACACTTGCAATGTAATGTGGTAGGTGTTCTGACACTGATACTGCATTGTTAGAAATGAGAACTAAAGTCTACACACTTGTAATGTAATGTGGTAGGTGTTCTGACACTGATACTGCATTGTTAGAAATGAGAACTAAAGTCTACACACTTGTAATGTAATGTGGTAGGTGTTCTGACACTGATACTGCATTGTTAGAAACGAGAACTAAAGTCTACACACTTGTAATGTGGCAGGTGTTCTGACACTGATACTGCATTGTTAGAAACGAGAACTAAAGTCTACACACTTGTAATGTAATGTGGCAGGTGTTCTGACTTGTTAGAAACGAGAACTAAAGTCTAAACACCCGTAATGTAATGTGGTAGGTGTTCTGACACTGATACTGCATTGTTAGAAATGAGAACTAAAGTCTACACACTTGTAATGTAATGTGGTAGGTGTTCTGACACTGATACTGCATTGTTAGAAATGAGAACTAAAGTCTACACACTTGTAATGTAATGTGGTAGGTGTTCTGACACTGATACTGCATTGTTAGAAACGAGAACTAAAGTCTACACACTTGTAATGTAATGTGGCAGGTGTTCTGACTTGTTAGAAACGAGAACTAAAGTCTAAACACCCGTAATGTAATGTGGTAGGTGTTCTGACACTGATACTGCATTGTTAGAAATGAGAACTAAAGTCTACACACTTGTAATGTAATGTGGTAGGTGTTCTGACACTGATACTGCATTGTTAGAAATGAGAACTAAAGTCTACACACTTGTAATGTAATGTGGTAGGTGTTCTGACACTGATACTGCATTGTTAGAAACGAGAACTAAAGTCTACACACTTGTAATGTAATGTGGCAGGTGTTCTGACACTGATACTGCATTGTTAGAAACGAGAACTAAAGTCTACACACTTGTAATGTAATGTGGTAGGTGTTCTGACACTGATACTGCATTGTTAGAAATGAGAACTAAAGTCTACACACTTGTAATGTAATGTGGCAGGTGTTCTGTCACTGATACTGCATTGTTAGAAACGAGAACTAAAGTCTACACACTTGTAATGTAATGTGGTAGGTGTTCTGACACTTATACTGCATTGTTAGAAATGAGAACTAAAGTCTACACACCCGTAATGTAATGTGGTAGGTGTTCTGACACTGATACTGCATTGTTAGAAACAAGAACTAAAGTCTAAACACCCGTAATGTAATGTGGTAGGTGTTCTGACACTGATACTGCATTGTTAGAAACGAGAACTAAAGTCTACACACTTGTAATGTAATGTGGTAGGTGTTCTGACACTGATACTGCATTGTTAGAAACAAGAACTAAAGTCTACACACTTGTAATGTAATGTGGTAGGTGTTCTGACACTGATACTGCATTGTTAGAAACGAGAACTAAAGTCTACACACTTGTAATGTAATGTGGTAGGTGTTCTGACACTGATACTGCATTGTTAGAAATGAGAACTAAAGTCTACACACTTGTAATGTAATGTGGTAGGTGTTCTGACACTGATACTGCATTGTTAGAAACGAGAACTAAAGTCTACACACTTGTAATGTAATGTGGTAGGTGTTCTGTCACTGATACTGCATTGTTAGAAACGAGAACTAAAGTCTACACACTTGTAATGTAATGTGGTAGGTGTTCTGACACTGATACTGCATTGTTAGAAACGAGAACTAAAGTCTACACACTTGTAATGTAATGTGGTAGGTGTTCTGACACTGATACTGCATTGTTAGAAACGAGAACTAAAGTCTACACACTTGTAATGTAATGTGGTAGGTGTTCTGACACTGATACTGCATTGTTAGAAATGAGAACTAAAGTCTACACACCCGTAATGTAATGTGGTAGGTGTTCTGACACTGATACTGCATTGTTAGAAACAAGAACTAAAGTCTAAACACCCGTAATGTAATGTGGTAGGTGTTCTGACACTGATACTGCATTGTTAGAAATGAGAACTAAAGTCTACACACTTGTAATGTAATGTGGTAGGTGTTCTGTCACTGATACTGCATTGTTAGAAATGAGAACTAAAGTCTACACACTTGTAATGTAATGTGGTAGGTGTTCTGACACTGATACTGCATTGTTAGAAATGAGAACTAAAGTCTACACACCCGTAATGTAATGTGGTAGGTGTTCTGACACTGATACTGCATTGTTAGAAACAAGAACTAAAGTCTAAACACCCGTAATGTAATGTGGTAGGTGTTCTGACACTGATACTGCATTGTTAGAAATGAGAACTAAAGTCTACACACTTGTAATGTAATGTGGTAGGTGTTCTGTCACTGATACTGCAGATAATATCTCAGCAGTTGTTTCTATTTAAGTGTCATCTGCCTGAACAGGCAGATGACACCTGAATGGAACCACCTGCTGGACCTTACTTGAGTAGCATGTGTCAGTCAATGAATTTAGGCTTATCTTATGGTATAAATATAAAAATAACACTGTTTTTACCTATTTCACATCTGTTTCCTAAAAAGTCAGTTGCACATTGACATTGAAATCCACCATTGAGTTTATTTGTACAGTTTCCACCATTCTGACATGGATTTGGGGTACAGTCATCAATTTCTGTTGATTAAAACAAAAAAAAAGAAAAGAAGAATTTATTCTCACAAAAATTTCCATACAATCTATATTAGTAAAAGATTAAATGGAGAGTAATCGCTTGACTGGACAGCTGGTTGCGTGAAATAATGCTTGAGAGGTGAGGGACATTGTACAAACACGAGTGCACGAATGTGCATGAGTGTTTTACAATATAGTCCCTCACCTCGAATGAATTATTTCACATAACCGGTCCAGTCAAGCAATTACTCTGTTTATAACTTTTCATTATTAACGATAATTATATTATTTACCCCTTTACCTAGCGTAACAGCCAAAACTGGCCCACGAATGGCTAATTAATTTTCATTAGTTTTTCATTTTTTGTCTCTAAAACATAGGTTATGACCATTCTTTGGAATGAGCTCATTGAGACCATTCCAATGAGGGGGTCATAACCTATGTTTTCGAGAGAAAAAATGAAAAT
The DNA here is from genome assembly GCA_031216915.1 of Pictodentalium vernedei. Lineage (NCBI taxonomy): Eukaryota > Metazoa > Mollusca > Scaphopoda > Dentaliida > Dentaliidae > Pictodentalium > Pictodentalium vernedei. The sequence goes on from CM062296.1 coordinate 4,405,612, forward strand.
AATAGTTATTCAAGAATTTGTTTTTGCAAGTGTCTGCTTTTCATGTTGGGTAAAGGGTTAAAAAAAAACAAAAACAATGAAGTCCCCATTACACTCACGGCAAAGCATCTTCGTTTGCGAGCACATATACATGACCCAGTTGTTGATTGCATAATTCACTTGTGAAGTTATCGTTTATATATAATCAAACCCGGAAATCCCAGTAAATCACACTTTGGAAAGTATCGGTAATAAAATTATTTTCTTCTGGACTCTTCATTTTTGTGGTTAAAGTTATGTATACTACTCAAAGTTTGCTAAGCACCAAGTATATACAACTACCTGTTTTATGTTTTAGTTGAAATATTGTAATGAAAAGTGTATATATTTTTTATTTAATTATATCTTTAATGATTTAAGTACAGAAATTAAGATTTCATATGCGTTTGACATTATTTTTTAGCTTTTGAATACGATAACCATGGAAAATGGATATTATTGGTAAAAGAGGAAATTTTTCAAATTTGCCAAAAAGTTGATGGAGCGAACTGGTATGGGTTCAATATCGAGTATGAGACCCATTACTGTTAATTACAGCTTGACAGCGCCATCCCATGCTCCCAATCAGGTGGTCCTTTGTGGGATGTTGTTCCATTCTTGGACCAGTATGACACCAAGCTCCTGGACATTTCTTGGCTGGACTGGACAGGTTGAAATTGCAAGCTGCAACTCATTCCAGACATGTTCAATTGGATTGAGGTCAGGGGATCTTGCTGGCCAGTCTATACGCTCAATCCCCTCCCTCTGTCTGTACTCCCCGGCAGCATGGGCAACATGAAGGCTGGCATTATCGCCCATCAGAATGAATCTATCACCACTGCACCTGCATACAATCTGATGTGGGCATCCAGGATCTCATCAATATACCGCAGTGTAGTCAATGTACCACATTCAAGGACACAGAACTCTGTACGTCCATCCCTGCTGATGCAGCCCCAGACCATGATTGACCCTCCACCACTGCGGTCATGCTCAGCAATGTTGGCTGCATGGAATCGCTCTCCTGGTCTTCTCCATACCCTAGAACACCCATCTGTGTGGTCTAGGCAGTACCTTGACTCATCTGTAAAAAGGACAGGTTGCCAATCATCTCTGGTCCATCCAACATAGTCCATGGCCTATTCATATCGTGCCTGGCGGTGGTTCAGAAGCAGCTGAATGTGAATACATGGTCTTCTCGATCGGAAACCACCTTCGTCTAACCTTGCCCGGATAGTCTGCATCGAAACAGTTACCCTGGATGCATTCTGAAGGTCACTGCAAAGCTGGGTTGCTGTGACAAAGCGGTTTCTATGGGCCTGAATGATCAAAAAACGGTCTTCAGCTGCAGATGTTGCCCTGTCTCTGCCACAAACATGCAGTCTTACTGGTGTGCCATACTGCTGAAATCTTATCCAGGCTCTGGTGCACACCAAGGACTTCACCAACCTGATGATGGGTAGCCCCTTGCTCCACCATCCCAACAGCCTGCCACATTTCTGCTTCAGACAAATGTCTTCTTACATTTGCATTTGCCATATTCAATCATTAAATCACAAGGGTCAGTGTTAAAAAGAAGACTGAATGCCCTTGTCATGTACATTAGACAGTACATGAAAATATCATAAAAATCAAGGGGTGCATGCTTTCTATGACTGTCACAAAAAGTCTGCCTGTCAAGAGAGCTAATGTAAACACTGGGGACCATCTCAATACATTCCTCAATCATATCCACCACAAATATCGCAAATATGTCACAAGCAAATTTCACAAAGATGTGTCAAATATTTGGTGCTTAGCAAACTTTGAGTAGTATATCTATACTATATTTTAGAATGTCTCTTTGTCTCTTTGTCTCTCTGTTTGTCTGTCTGCTATAGAATATGGGGCCATCCAGAGTGCCCAAAACAGGCCTATTAGGGGTACTTTTTATGGCAGAGGTCCTCATCAGGTTTAAAAAAGTGTGCGGGGTGAGGGTGGGGGCAGGGATGGGCACCGAAAGTTATGACCAAATTTTTTTTCACCGATATAGATCTTCAAAGGGGTTTACTTTGGGTAACTTTTTATCAGGAATCTAATGGTGGGGGGTTTAAAAAAGTGGCAGGGGTGGGGGTGGGGGTGGGGAGAGGCAAAATTGATGGATTTCACAGATATAGATCCTCAAAGGGGTCTACTTTGGGTAACTGTTTATCAGGAATCTAATGGTGGTGTTTAAAAATGTAGTGGGGTGGGGAGGGGCAAAATTTATGGATTTCACTGATGTAGGTCTTCAAAGGGGTCTACTTGGGGTAACTTTTTATCAGGAATCTAATGGTGGTGTTTAAAAAGTGGAGGGGGTGGGGAGGGGCAAAACTGATGGATTACACTGATATAGGTCCTCAAAGGGGTCTACTAGGGGTAACTGTTTACCAGGAATCTAATGGTGGGGTTTAAAAAGTGACGGGATCAAAGGCCCCAGCCCAGAGGGCAGGGCCAAGTGTGCTGCCCATAGGGCAGGCTGGGTAAAAAAATACGCGGGCCCCTATTTTTTTGTTTTTTGAGGGGGTACTTTTCATATGACCCCTAAATTTTCCCATGCAATGCAGGGTAACCCTGCTAGTTTACAATATGTTTGAATGGATCAACAATTACAAAAACCTGTACAATATAAATGCAAATATCAGTGACATCAGACTAACATGCTTTACCCAAACTTATCTATGTTTAAATAAATTATTTTTAAGCGACCAATGGTTACAACCCACTGAACCCAGATATTATCTCTGCATTAACAGAGAGCATTAATTCAGGGACAACAACTCTGAGATGAAAATAAATTGAATCTACAAATGTGAATATTAAATTTCTTCGAGATGTTTTTATCCAGATTTATGCTAATGAACAGCGTAAATGTGTAAATAAACAGCTAGATATAGATTTGATAACATTATATGCTAGCACACAGAATTTTGTTCAATCACAACTGTTATTTTGCCTTCATCATGCCGGAGCTCACTGAAGGGACAATATAAAGCTTTAATTAAAAACCACCCCGTCAATTCAAAATCTACTTAGTTTAGTGATTATTGACCAAACTCTGCCATTATACCTGATATCCCTACTCATCGAATGCCACACCTACCCCACCACATCCCAGCTCATTATATGTGATATCCACACCCACCCCATGCCACACCCACCCCAACACATCCCAGCCCATTATATGTGATATCCCCACCCATCAAATGTCACACCCACCCACCCACATCCCAGTCCATTATATGTGATATCCCCACCCATCCAATGTCACACCCACCCACCACATCCCAGCCCATTATATGTGATATCCCTACCTACCCCATGTCACACCCACCCCACTGCAACCCAGTCCATTATATGTGATATCCCCATCCATCCAATGCCACTCTCATCCCATCGCATCCTGCCCCATTGACATTGGTCTTATTGAGCTTCCGTACAGCTGGTGGAAAGTGAAGTGTTATTGCACTTCCATACATCTGGTGGAAAGTGAAGTGTTATTGCACTTCCATACATCTGGTGGAAAGTGAAGTCTTATTGCACTTCCATACATCTGGTGGAAAGTGAAGTCTTATTGAGCTTCCATACATCTGGTGGAAAGTGAAGTGTTTTTGCACTTCCATACATCTGGTGGAAAGTGAAGTGTTATTGAGCTTCCATACATCTGGTGGAAAGTGAAGTGTTATTGCACTTCCATACATCTGCTGGAAAGTGAAGTGTTATTGAGCTTCCATACATCTGGTGGAAAGTGAAGTGTTATTGCACTTCCATACATCTGGTGGAAAGTGAAGTCTTATTGCACTTATGTACATCTGGTGGAAAGTGAAGTCTTATTGCACTTCCGTACATCTGATGGAAAGTGAAGTGCTATTGCACTTAAATACATCTGGTGGAATGTGAAGTCTTATTGCACTTCCATACATCTGGTGGAAAGTGAAGTGTTATTGCACTTCCGTACATCTGGTGGAAAGTGAAGTGTTATTGCACTTCCATACGTCTGGTGGAAAGTGAAGTCTTATTGAGTTTCCATACATCTGGTGGAAAGTGAAGTCTTATTGCACTTCCGTACATCAGGTGGAAAGTGAGGTGTTATTGAGCTTCCATACATCTGGTGGAAAGTGAAGTGTTATTGCACTTCCATACATCTGGTGGAAAGTGAAGTCTTATTGAGTTTCCATACATCTGGTGGAAAGTGAAGTCTTATTGAGTTTCCATACATCAGGTGGAAAGTGAAGTGTTATTGCACTTCCGTACATCTGGTGGAAAGTGAAGTGTTATTGCACTTCCATACATCTGGTGGAAAGTGAAGCCTGGTGGAAAGTGAAGTCTTATTGAGCTTCCATATATCTGGTGGAAAGTGAAGTGTTATTGCACTTCCGTACATCTGGTGGAAAGTGAAGTGTTATTGAGCTTCCATACATCTGGTGGAAAGTGAAGTGTTATTGCACTTCCATACATCTGGTGGAAAGTGAAGTGTTATTGAGCTTCCATACATCTGGTGGAAAGTGAAGTGTTATTGCACTTCCGTACATCTGGTGGAAAGTGAAGCGATATTGAGCTTCCATACATCTGGTGGAAAGTGAAGTGTTATTGAGCTTCCATACATCTGGTGGAAGGTGAAGTGTTATTGCACTTCCATACATCTGGTGGAAAGTGAAGTCTTATTGCACTTATGTACATCTGGTGGAAAGTAAAGTCTTATTGCACTTCCATACATCTGATGGAAAGTGAAGTGTTATTGCACTTCCATACATCTGGTGGAAAGTGAAGTGTTATTGCACTTCCATACATCTGGTGGAAAGTGAAGTCTTATTGCACTTCCATACATCTGGTGGAAAGTGAAGTGTTATTGCATTTCCGTACATCTGGTGGAAAGTGAAGTGTTATTGCATTTTCATACATCTGGTGGAAAGTGAAGTCTTATTGAGTTTCCATACATCTGGTGGAAAGTGAAATCTTACTGAGTTTCCATACAGCAGGTGGAAAGTGAAGTGTTATTGCACTTCCATACATCTGATGGAAAGTGAAGTGTTATTGCAACTCCATACATCTGGTGGAAAGTGAAGTGTTATTGAGCTTCCATACATCTGGTGGAAAGTGAAGTGTTATTGCACTTCCGTACATCTGGTGGAAAGTGAAGTGTTATTGAGCTTGCATACATCTGGTGGAAAGTGAAGTCTTATTGCACTTACATACATCTGGTGGAAAGTGAAGTCTTATTGTACTTCCATACATCTGTTGGAAAGTGAAGTCTTATTGAGCTTCCATACATCTGGTGGAAAGTGAAGTGTTATTGCACTTACATACATCTGGTGGAAAGTGAAGTCTTATTGCACTTCCATACATCTGGTGGAAAGTGAAGTGTTATTGCACTTCCATACATCTGGTGGAAAGTGAAGTGTTATTGCACTTATGTACATCTGGTGGAAAGTGAAGTCTTATTGCACTTACGTACATCTGGTGGAATGTGAAGTCTTATTGCACTTGCGTACATCTGGTGGAAAGTGAAGTCTTATTGCACTTCCATACATCTGGTGGAAAGTAAAGTCTTATTGCACAGGGGTACATCTGGTGGAAAGTGAAGTCTTATTGTACTTCCATACATCTGGTGCAAAGTAAAGTCTTATTGCACTTATGTACATCTGGTGGAAAGTGAAGTCTTATTGCACTTCCATACATCTGGTGGAAAGTGAAGTGTTATTGCACTTCTGTACATCTGGTGGAAAGTGAAGTGTTATTGCACTTACATACATCTGGTGGAAAGTGAAGTCTTATTGCACTTCTGTACATCTGGTGGAAAGTGAAGTCTTATTGCGCTTCTGTACATCTGGTGGAAAGTAAAGTGTTATTGCACTTCTGTACATCTGGTGGAAAGTGAAGTGTTATTGCACTTACGTATATCTGGTGGAAAGTGAAGTGTTATTGCACTTACATATATCTGGTGGAAAGTGAAGTCTTATTGCACTTATGTACATCTGGTGGAAAGTGAAGTCTTATTGCACTTCCATACATCTGGTGGAAAGTGAAGTCTTATTGAGCTTCCATACATCTGGTGGAAAGTGAAGTCTTATTGCACTTCCGTACATCTGGTGGAAAGTGAAGTGTTATTGCACTTCTGTACATCTGGAGGAAAGTGAAGTTTTATTGCTCTTCTGAACATCTGGTGGAAAGTGAAGTCTTATTGAGCTTCCATACATCTGGTGGAAAGTGAAGTCTTATTGCACTTCCGTACATCTGGTGGAAAGTGAAGTGTTATTGCACTTCTGTACATCTGGAGGAAAGTGAAGTTTTATTGCTCTTCTGAACATCTGGTGGAAAGTGAAATCTTATTGCACTTACATACATCTGGTGGAAAGTGAAGTGTTATTGCACTTACATACATCTGTTGGAAAGTGAAGTTTTATTGCACTTATGTACATCTGGTGGAATGTGAAGTCTTATTGCACTTCCGTACATCTGGTGGAAAGTGACGTGTTATTGCACTTACGTACATCTGGTGGAAAGTGAAGTGTTATTGCACTTACGTACATCTGGTGAAAAAGGGCAGTTGCTCCCTCACTTTTGGTATCCTCGTATGTGAACTTGGTTAAGAAATGCTTCATCTTAGCATGCTGATGTAGAACTTTTAAAGTTTAATACTGCTGACAGCTTCCGATATAAAAATTTGATATTGTATGACTGAGCTCAATGAGATTTCATTATTCTGATGACCATGTGCAGAGAGTTTAGTCGGATGTAATTCACAGAGAGTTTAGTCGGGGTGTAATTCACAGAGAGTTTAGTCGGGGTGTAATTCACAGAGAGTTTAGTCGGAGTGCAATTCACAGAGAGTTTAGTCGGGGTGCAATTCACAGAGAGTTTAGTCGGGGTGTAATTCACAGAAATTGGAAAGGATCGAAATTCACACAATTCAATATGGTTTCTCAAAATGTCTTGGTAAATAAATAGGGTGATGTGTGGGAATTATATTTTTGATTTGCAATTTTCTGCATGCTTGTAACATAAAACATCAACAAAAGGATAACAGTGGTCTGTCTTTATCTCTCTGACTATGAGTCTCTTTTTCATAGTGATCAAGTAATGAGACAAGAACTTAAAATAAACAAGAGGCCCCATGGGGCCTGAGATCACTCACCTGACATGGTAGTCTAAATATCAAACCAGGGACTTGGCTTGAATAAGCTGCATACACCCCTCCTACGAAAAGCATACACAGTGGAATCCTGTTAATTGAATAGCCACATTGCCAGTGAAAATTATTCAATTAACAGGAGTATTCAATTAACAGGGATTGTCTCTTTCCTGTATTCTAGAGATAAACTTGGCATTTATTCTATTATATCTTGTTTGACAGAGCTCCATGAGCTCTGTTAAACAAGATATAATAGATTAAATGGCTGTATTGAATGTACTGAGGCCAAATAGGTCTATAAACAAAGGACAACTGGGGAGAGTCAGGGTAATTTCTCGACAGGTTACAAGATTTTTTATTCAGTTATCTGGTAAAGTGCTGATTTTTTTGCTGACAACAAATCAAAGCTCATCATATACTGCTCTATTACATTTAATTGGATAGTGCCTATACATAGGCACGATCCAATTAAATGTCAGAGAGCAAGGTATTGTATAAAAAATCTGATTCATATCAGGGACAATAAAGGCTTCCTCGGGCAGAATGTAGCTACAGACAGTTATTGCCTGTCACTTTTAGTAAAGCCCAAAATAGGGCTTCCAGCACTCTACCAGTTGATAGGAGTTTACTCTATAACCTATATTCAATTAACAGGTCAAATTTGTACTGGAGGTATGGTAAATGGTTTTGTGTTTGGAAATTATATTCAATTAACAGGGATATACAATTAAGAGATATCCAATTAAGTGGGCTCCACTGTACCAACTAGATGAAGTGATTGTGCCCACACAATACACAGGATTTTCTTTCTATTTTCAGTTCCTGCACTTTTACGTCCCAAAGTTGAGATAAACACATAAAAAACAGATTTTTTTTCATTTTTGTTCGGAAGTCCCAAACAAAATATTTTCAGACTAAATTTTTTTTTTCTTCTTCTAAGTCCCACCCGGACCCCAAATTTTCAGTGTAAAAAAATTTTTGTCTTAAAATTGACAAAAATGCATAAAAAACTCATTTCTGGGTTTTGATCCAAAATTTCTGAGTCCGGACCAGGACTCCAAATTTTCAGCCTAAATATGAACCTAGGGACTCGGCTTGAACAAACATGAATCTCACTCTCCTAAGGATGCGGCATACCAAATATTAAAAGATTCTTATTGGAAGATCTGAAGAAGAAGATTATTAAAGAATATTCCTCATACAGCACTAATTTAAACATCTAGGCTCCCATAGAGAGCCCAAATATGGACCCAGGGAATTGATTTCAATAAACATGTGAAACAATCTTCCAAAGATGTTACATGTGAAATTCGAAAGCTTTTGGAGCAGTGGTTTGGGAGAAAAGTAAAGTTGATAATGTAAAGTTAACGACAGATGACAGATGATGGACGGACGATGGACGGAAAGTGATCAGTAGAGCTCCCCTTGAGCTTTGCTCAGGTGAGCTAAAAAAGTTTATGATGCTGCACAGACTATGGACAGCAAATGATAAGTTCAGCTCCCTTCAGTGAGCTACAAATTCCTCATTTTCCCACAAGTGAGCCCAAATATGGACCTTGGGACATGGCTTGAACAAACTTGAATCTTACCCCCCTAAGGATGCTGCATACCAAATATCAAAAGCATTCTGCATTCTGACTGCTGGATCTGAAGAAGAAGATTTTTAAAGAAAATTCCTCTTTCTGAACTAAGCTATCAATCGGGCTTCCACAATGAGCCCAAATATGAACCCAGGGACTTGGCTTGAACAAACTTGAATCTCACCCCTGTAAGGATGCTGCATGCCAAATATCAAAACATTCCGACCGCTGAATCGGAAGAAGAAGATTTTTAAATAAAAATTCCTCACATTGAACTCAGTTATAATTCGGGCTCCCACAGGGAGCCCAAATATGAACCCAGGGACTTGGCTTTAACAAACTTGAATCCCCCCCTCCACCAAGGATGCTGCACACCAAATATCAAAACATTCTGACTGCTGGATCTGAAGAAGAAGATTTTTTAAGAAAATTCCTCATTTTGAACTAAGTTACAATTCGAGTTCCCACAGTGAGCCCAAATATGGACCTTGGGACATGGCTTGAACAAACTTGAATCTCACCCCCCTAAGGATGCTGCATACCACATATCAAAACATTCTAACTGCTGGATCTGAAGAAGAAGATTTTTAAAGAAAATTCCTCAGTTATAATTCGGGCTCTCACAGTTACCCCAAATATGAACCCAGGGACTTGGCTTTAACAAACTTGAATCTCACCCCCCTAAGCATGGTGCATACCAAATATCAAAACATTCCACCTGCTCGATCTTGAGAAGAAGATTTTCAAAGAAAATTTCCTGAAATGCACTAATGTGAACGATGTGAACACCCTTGAATCAGATCCACTCCACAATGTTGCATACCAAATATCAAACGATTCTGCCTGCTGGATCTGGAGAAGAAGATTTTTAAAGAAATTTGCCTGAAATGCACTTGCAAAGTTCGAATTTGGGCTTCTATCATGAGCCCAAATATGAATCCGGGGGGGGGGGGGGGGGGGGGGGGAGATTTGAACAAACTTGCATCAGCTCCACCCCATAATGCTGTATACCAAATATTAAATGATTCTGCCCACTTGTGCTGGAGAAGAAGATTTTTTAGTAATTTCTCTAATATACATAGGATGCTATCTGAGTTATGCCCCCTATGGAGCCCCAAGTGGGCATGTCCATTTCATTTGAACAAACTTGAATTGACATATGGTAATGAACATCTATACTAAGTTTCGAGCAAATCGACCTAGCGGTTTCAGAGGAGGGGGGGGCGATTTGAACAAACTTGCATCAGCTCCACCCCATAATGCTGTATACCAAATATTAAATGATTCTGCCCACTTGTGCTGGAGAAGAAGATTTTTTAGTAATTTCTCTAATATACATAGGTTGCTATCGGAGTTATGCCCCCTATGGAGCCCCAAGTGGGCATGTCCATTTCATTTGAACAAACTTGAATTGGCATATGGTAATGAACATCTATACTAAGTTTCGAGCAAATCGACCTAGCGGTTTCAGAGGAGAAGTCATTTGAAAAATGTTCATGACGCCGGACAGACGACAGATGACGGATGACAATGGATGGCAAGTGATAAGTTTAGCTCCCTTCGGTGAGCTAAAAACTCCCCAGATGGCAGATCCATGAAAATTTTGCTTGTCTTTCATTCCCAGGACTAGAAAAGATATCAGGTCTGAGAAAACTATTTTAGAATTTTGAAATATTTTAAAAGATCAGTCATGACTCACAATTTATCAGACATGACAGATCTTGTAGTTCTCTCAATTGGATCTAGTTGGCAAGCTCACCACTCATCGCCCAGGTATCTATTTCAGATGTCACTCTTTAACACTAGAGTATTCATGTCCAAGTACCTATTTTAAAAATCAGTGCTCATCAATTTGGCATTCATGTCCAAGTATCTATTTTGAAAATCAAATCAGTGCTTACCAATTTGGCATTCATGTCCAAGTATCTATTTTAAAAATCAGCGCTCACCAATTTGGCATTCATGTCCAAGTTTCTATTTTAAAAATCAAATCAGTGCTTACCAGTTTGGCATTCATGTCCAAGTATCTATTTTAAAAGTCAGTGCTTACCAGTTTGGCATTCATGTCCAAGTATCTATTTTAAAAATCAAATCAGTGCTTACCAGTTTGGCATTCATGTCCAAGTATCTATTTTAAAAATCAAATCAGTGCTTACCAGTTTGGCATTCATGTCCAAGTATCTATTTTAAAAATCAGTGCTTACCAGTTTGGTATTCATGTCCAAGTATCTATTTTAAAAATCAAATCAGTGAAGTATCTATTTTAAAAATCAGTGCTTACCAATTTGGCATTCATGCCCAAGTATCTATTTTAAAAATCAGTGCTTACCAGTTTGGTATTCATGTCCAAGTATCTATTTTAAAAATCAAATCAGTGAAGTATCTATTTTAAAAATCAGTGCTTACCAATTTGGCATTCATGTCCAAGTGTCTATTTTAAAAATCAGCGCTTACCAATTTGGCATTCATGTCCAAGTTTCTATTTCAAAAATCAAATCAGTGCTTACCAGTTTGACATTCATGTCCAAGTATCTATTTTAAAAATCAGTGCTTACCAGTTTGGCATTCATGTCCAAGTATCTATTTTAAAAATCAAATCAGTGCTTACCAGTTTGGCATTCATGTCCAAGTATCTATTTTAAAAATCAGTGCTTACCAGTTTGGTATTCATGCCCAAGTATCTATTTTAAAAATCAGTGCTTACCAATTTGGCATTCATGCCCAAGTATCTATTTTAAAAATCAGTGCTTACCAGTTTGGTATTCATGTCCAAGTATCTATTTTAAAAATCAAATCAGTGAAGTATCTATTTTAAAAATCAGTGCTTACCAATTTGGCATTCATGTCCAAGTGTCTATTTTAAAAATCAGCGCTCACCAATTTGGCATTCATGTCCAAGTTTCTATTTCAAAAATCAAATCAGTGCTTACCAGTTTGACATTCATGTCCAAGTATCTATTTTAAAAATCAGTGCTTACCAGTTTGGCATTCATGTCCAAGTATCTATTTTAAAAATCAAATCAGTGCTTACCAGTTTGGCATTCATGTCCATGTATCTATTTTAAAAATCAGTGCTTACCAGTTTGGTATTCATGTCCAAGTATCTATTTTAAAAATCAAATCAGTGAAGTATTTATTTTAAAAATCAGTGCTTACCAATTTGGCATTCATGTCCAAGTATCTGTTTTAAAAATCAGTGCTTACCAGTTTGGTATTCATGTCCAAGTATCTATTTTAAAAATCAAATCAGTGAAGTATATATTTTAAAAATCAGTGCTTACCAATTTGGCATTCATGTCCAAGTTTCTATTTCAAAAATCAAATCAGTGCTTACCAGTTTGACATTCATGTCCAAGTATCTATTTTAAAAATCAGTGCTTACCAATTTGGCATTCATGTCCAAGTATCTATTTTAAAAACCAGTGCTTACCAGTTTGGCATCCATGTCCAAGTATCTATTTTAAAAATCAGCACTTACCAATTTGGCATTCATGTCCAAGTTTCTATTTTAAAAATCAAATCAGTGCTTACCAATTTGGCATTCATGTCCAAGTATCTATTTTAAAAATCAGTGCTTACCAATTTGGCATTCATGTCCAAGTTTCTATTTCAAAAATCAAATCAGTGCTTACCAGTTTGACATTCATGTCCAAGTATCTATTTTAAAAAATCAAATCAGTGCTTACTAATTTGGCATTCATGTCCAAGTATCTATTTTAAAAAATCAAATCAGTGCTTACTAATTTGGCATTCATGTCCAAGTATCTATTTTAAAAAATCAAATCAGTGCTTACTAATTTGGCATTCATGTCCAAGTATCTATTTTAAAAATCTGTGCTCACCAATTTGGCATTCATGTCCAAGTTTCTATTTTAAAAATCAAATCAGTGAAGTATCTATTTTAAAAATCAGTGCTTACCAATTTGGCATTCATGTCCAAGTTTCTATTTCAAAAATCAAATCAGTGCTTACCAGTTTGACATTCATGTCCAAGTATCTATTTTAAAAATCAGTGCTTACCAATTTGGCATTCATGTCCAAGTATCTATTTTAAAAAACCAGTGCTTACCAATTTGGCATTCATGTCCAAGTATCTATTTTAAAAATCAAATCAGTGCTTACCAGTTTGGCATTGATTGCCTGTGTATCTGTTTGTACAGGCACATTCATAAGCTCTAACAAGGTCAGTACAAGTTCCTCCATTTAGACAAGGCATAGGTACACAATCATCAATATCTGTAAAATATTTCCAAATCTCATTCAATTATCACAAGTAAAACGAAGCAATTTCATTACCCCCCCCCCCCCCCCCTCCCCAGTAGAACGCAGTTGACTGAATCTCTAGATCTAACAGAAGGGGAGTTACAGAAGAACCCAGTTGACTGAACTTCTAGATCAAGCAGAAGGGGAGTTACAGAAGAACCCAGTTGACTGAATCTCTAGACCAAACAGAAGGAGAGTTACAGTAGAACCCAGTTGACTGAATCGCTAGACCAAACAGAAGGAGAGTTACAGCGGAAACCAGTTGACTGAATCTCTAGATCAAACAGAAGGAGAGTTACAGCAGAAACCAGTTGACTGAACTTCCAGATCAAACAGTAAGGGAGTTACAACAGAACCCAGCTGATTGAACCTCTAGATCAAACAGAAGGGGAGTTACAGCAGAATCCAGCTGACTGAACCTCCAGATCAAACAGAAAGGGATTTACAGAAGAACCCAGTTGACTGAACCTCCAGATCAAACAGAAGGGGAGTTACAACAGAACCCAGTTGACTGAATTTCTAGATCAAACAGAAGGGGAGTTACAGAAGAACCCAGTTCACTGAACCTCCAGATCAAACAGGGGGGGGGAGTTACAGTAGAATCCAGTTGACTGAATTTCTAGATCAAACAAAAGGGGAGTTACAGTAGAACCCAGTTGACTGAACCTCCAGATCAAACAGAAAGGGAGTTATAATAGAACCCAGTTGATTGAATCTCTAGATCAAACAGAAGGGGAGTTACAGTAGAACACAGTTGGCTGAACCTCCAGATCAAACAAACGGGGAGTTATAGCAGAACCCAGTTGACTGAACCTCCAGATCAAACAGAAGGAGAGTTACAGTAGAACCCAGTTGACTGAATCTCTAGATCAAACAGAAGGAGAATTAAAATAGAATCCAGTTGACTGAACCTCTAGATCAAACAGAAGGAGAGTTACAGTAGAACTCGGCTGACTGAACCTCTAGATCAAACAGAAGGAGAATTAAAATAGAATCCAGTTGACTGAACCTCTAGATCAAACAGAAGGAGAGTTACAGTAGAACCCAGTTAACTGAATCTCTAGATCAAACAGAAGGAGAATTAAAATAGAATCCAGTTGACTGAACCTCTAGATCAAACAGAAGGAGAGTTACAGTAGAACCCAGTTGACTGAATCTCTAGATCAAACAGAAGGAGAGTTACAGTTGAACCCAGTTGACTGAATCTATAGATCAAACAGAAGGGGAATTACAGTAGAACCCAGTTGACTGAATCTCTAGATCAAACAGAAGGAGAGTTACAGTAGAAACCAGTTGATTGAATCTCTAGATCAAACAAAGGGGAGTTACAGTAGAACCCAGTTGACTGAATCTCTAGATCAAACAGAAGGGGAGTTACAGCAGAATCCAGTTGACTGAATCTCTAGATCAAACAGAAGGAGAGTTACAGCAGAACCCAGTTGACTGAACCTCCAGATCAAACAGAAGGGGAGTTACAGTAGAACCCAGTTGACTGAATCTCTAGATCAAACAGAAGGGGAGTTACAGTAGAAACCAATTGACTGAATCTCTAGATCAAACAGAAGGGGAGTTACAGTTGAACCCAGTTGACTGAATCTATAGATCAAACAGAAGGGGAATTACAGTAGAACCCAGTTGACTGAATCTCTAGATCAAACAGAAGGAGAGTTACAGTAGAAACCAGTTGATTGAATCTCTAGATCAAACAAAAGGGGAGTTACAGTAGAACCCAGTTGACTGAATCTCTAGATCAAACAGAAGGGGAGTTACAGCAGAATCCAGTTGACTGAATCTCTAGATCAAACAGAAGGAGAGTTACAGCAGAACCCAGTTGACTGAACCTCCAGATCAAACAGAAGGAGAGTTACAGCAGAACCCAGATGACTGAACCTCCAGATCAAACAGAAGGGGAGTTACAGCAGAACCCAGTTGACTGAACCTCCAGAACAAACAGAAGGGGAGTTACAACAGAACCCAGTTGACTGAATCTCTAGATCAAACAGAAGGGGAGTTACAGCAGAACCCAGTTGACTGAACCTCCACATCAAACAGAAGGGAAATTACAATGGAACCCAGTTGACTGAATCTCTAGATCAAACAGAAGGGGAGTTACAGTAGAACCGAGTAGACTGAATCTCTAGATCAAACAGAAGGGGAGTTACAGTTGAACCCAGTTGACTGAATCTATAGATCAAACAGAAGGGGAGTTACAGTAGAACCCAGATAACTGAATCTCTAGATCAAACAAAAGGGGAGTTACAGTAGAACCCAGTTGACTGAATCTCTAGATCAAACAGAAAGGGGAGTTACAGTATAAACCAGTTGTCTGAACTTCCGGATCAAATAGAAAGTAGAACCCAGTTGACTGAATCTCTAGATCAAACAGAAGGAGAGTTACAGTAGAAACCAGCTGAATGAACTTCCAGATCAAACAGAAGGGGAGTTACAACAGAACCCGGTTGACTGAATCTCTAGATCAAACAGAAGTGGAGTTACAGAAGAACCCAGTTGACTGAACCTCCAGATCAAACAGAAGGGGAGTCACAGTAGAACCCAGTTGACTGAATCTATAAATCAAACAGAAGGAGAGTTACAGTAGAAACCAGTTGATTGAATCTCTAGATCAAACAGAAGGGGAGTTACAGTAGAACCCAGTTGACTGAATCTCTAGATCAAACAGAAGGAGAATTAAAATAGAATCCAGTTGACTGAACCTCTAGATCAAACAGAAGGAGAGTTACAGTAGAACTCGGCTGACTGAACCTCTAGATCAAACAGAAGGAGAATTAAAATAGAATCCAGTTGACTGAACCTCTAGATCAAACAGAAGGAGAGTTACAGTAGAACCCAGTTAACTGAATCTCTAGATCAAACAGAAGGAGAATTAAAATAGAATCCAGTTGACTGAACCTCTAGATCAAACAGAAGGAGAGTTACAGTAGAACCCAGTTGACTGAATCTCTAGATCAAACAGAAGGAGAGTTACAGTTGAACCCAGTTGACTGAATCTATAGATCAAACAGAAGGGGAATTACAGTAGAACCCAGTTGACTGAATCTCTAGATCAAACAGAAGGAGAGTTACAGTAGAAACCAGTTGATTGAATCTCTAGATCAAACAAAGGGGAGTTACAGTAGAACCCAGTTGACTGAATCTCTAGATCAAACAGAAGGGGAGTTACAGCAGAATCCAGTTGACTGAATCTCTAGATCAAACAGAAGGAGAGTTACAGCAGAACCCAGTTGACTGAACCTCCAGATCAAACAGAAGGGGAGTTACAGTAGAACCCAGTTGACTGAATCTCTAGATCAAACAGAAGGGGAGTTACAGTAGAAACCAATTGACTGAATCTCTAGATCAAACAGAAGGGGAGTTACAGTTGAACCCAGTTGACTGAATCTATAGATCAAACAGAAGGGGAATTACAGTAGAACCCAGTTGACTGAATCTCTAGATCAAACAGAAGGAGAGTTACAGTAGAAACCAGTTGATTGAATCTCTAGATCAAACAAAAGGGGAGTTACAGTAGAACCCAGTTGACTGAATCTCTAGATCAAACAGAAGGGGAGTTACAGCAGAATCCAGTTGACTGAATCTCTAGATCAAACAGAAGGAGAGTTACAGCAGAACCCAGTTGACTGAACCTCCAGATCAAACAGAAGGAGAGTTACAGCAGAACCCAGATGACTGAACCTCCAGATCAAACAGAAGGGGAGTTACAGCAGAACCCAGTTGACTGAACCTCCAGAACAAACAGAAGGGGAGTTACAACAGAACCCAGTTGACTGAATCTCTAGATCAAACAGAAGGGGAGTTACAGCAGAACCCAGTTGACTGAACCTCCACATCAAACAGAAGGGAAATTACAATGGAACCCAGTTGACTGAATCTCTAGATCAAACAGAAGGGGAGTTACAGTAGAACCGAGTAGACTGAATCTCTAGATCAAACAGAAGGGGAGTTACAGTTGAACCCAGTTGACTGAATCTATAGATCAAACAGAAGGGGAGTTACAGTAGAACCCAGATAACTGAATCTCTAGATCAAACAAAAGGGGAGTTACAGTAGAACCCAGTTGACTGAATCTCTAGATCAAACAGAAAGGGGAGTTACAGTATAAACCAGTTGTCTGAACTTCCGGATCAAATAGAAAGTAGAACCCAGTTGACTGAATCTCTAGATCAAACAGAAGGAGAGTTACAGTAGAAATCAGCTGAATGAACTTCCAGATCAAACAGAAGGGGAGTTACAACAGAACCCGGTTGACTGAATCTCTAGATCAAACAGAAGTGGAGTTACAGAAGAACCCAGTTGACTGAACCTCCAGATCAAACAGAAGGGGAGTCACAGTAGAACCCAGTTGACTGAATCTATAAATCAAACAGAAGGAGAGTTACAGTAGAAACCAGTTGATTGAATCTCTAGATCAAACAGAAGGGGAGTTACAACAGAACCCAGTTGACTGAATCTCCAGATCAAACAGAAGGGGAGTTACAGTGGAACCCAGTTGACTGAATCTCCAGATCAAACAGAAGGGGAGTTACAGCAGAACCCAGTTGACTGAATCTCTAGATCAAACAGAAGGGGAGTTACAGTAGAACCCAGTTGACTGAACCTCTAGATCAAACAGAAGGGGAGTTACAGCATAACCCAGTTGACTGAATCTCCAGATCAAACAGAAGGGGAGTTACAGTAGAACCCAGTTGACTGAACCTCTAGATCAAACAGAAGGGGAGTTACAGCAGAACCCAGTTGACTGAATCTCTAGATCAAACAGAAGGGGAGTTACAGCAGAATCCAGTTGACTGAATCTCTAGATCAAACAGAAGGAGAGTTACAGCAGAACCCAGTTGACTGAACCTCCAGATCAAACAGAAGGGGAGTTACAACAGAACCCAGTTGACTCAATCTCTGGATCAAACAGAAAGGGAGTTACAGTAGAACCCAGTTGCCTGAATCTCCAGATCAAACAGAAGAGGAGTTACAACAGAACCCAGATGACTGAACCTCTAGATCAAACAGAAGGGGAGTTACAGTAGAACCCAGTTGACTGAATCTCTAGATCAAACAGAAGGGGAGTTACAGTTGAACCCAGTTGACTGAATCTATAGATCAAACAGAAGGGGGGTTACAGTAGAACCCAGGTAACTGAATCTCTAGATCAAACAGAAGCGGAGTTACAGTAGAACCCGGTTGACTGAATCTCTAGATGACACAGAAGGAGAGTTACAGTATAAACCAGTTGACTGAACTTCCAGATCAAACAGAAAGTAGAACCCAGTTGACTGAATCTCTAGATCAAACAGAAGGAGAGTTACAGTAGAAACCAGCTGAATGAACTTCCAGATCAAACAGAAAGGGAGTTACAACAGAACCTGGTTGACTGAATCTCTAGATCAAACAGAAGCGGAGTTACAGAAGAACCCAGTTGACTGAACCTCCCGATCAAACAGAAAGAGAGTTATAACAGAACCCAAATTGACTGAATCTCTAGATCAAACAGGAGAGTTGCAGTAGAAACCAGTTGAATGAACTTCCAGATCAAACAGAAAGAGAGTTACAACAGAACCCAATTGACTGAATCTCAAGATCAAACAGAAGGAGAGTTACAGTAGAAATTAGTTGACTGAACTTCCAGATCAAACAGGAAGGGAGTTACAACAGAACCCAGTTGACTGAATCTCTAGATCAAACAGAAAGGGAGTTACAGAACCCAGTTGACCGACCCTCCCGATCAAACAGAAAGGGAGTTACAGAAGAACCCAGTTGACTGAACCTCTAGATCAAACAAAAGGGGAGTTACAGTAGAACCCAGGTGACTGAATCTCTAGATCAAACAGAAAGGGAGTTACAGAACCCAGTTGACCGACCCTCCCGATCAAACAGAAAGGGAGTTACAGAAGAACCCAGTTGACTTAATCTCTAGATCAAACAAAAGGGGAGTTACAGTAGAACCCAGTTGACTGAATCTCTAGATCAAACAGAATGGGAGTTACAGAAGAACCCAGGTGACTGAATCTCTAGACCAAACAGAAGGGGAGTTACAGAAGAACCCAGTTGAACAAATCTCTGGTTCAAACAGAAGGGGAGTTACAGTAGAACCCAGTTGACTGAACCTCTAGATCAAACAGAAGGAGAGTTACAGTAGAACCCAGGTGACTGAGTCTCTAGATCAAACACAAGGGAAGTTATAGTGATCACGCTGGTCGTCAATTAGCCTGAGAGAAGAAAAAAAAACGGGATATTTTTACTCAGCTTTGTTATCACATCAAATGACTGACTACAGGTGTCTAGGTTACAGGGGTGGGTGAACGACTCCCCAGGGGCTAGAACCCTGGCCAAAATCTCCCTGTTGTTCTTCAGATTTGTCAGGATCTGGGTCAACTAGCAAACCATGGATAAAATATAACTCAACTCTAGAGGTCGAATAATCATTAAGTTATGTGTTGTGGTCTGGATGAATACACAATAAAATAGGAAAACAGTTTATACGTGGTTTATTAAGAAACCAAAAAATAGTATGATATGAAATGGACATGAATATGAATGACGGATCAAAAAACACGGGCCCACTACACTTTAACTCAAAAGAGGTTTAAATTCCACTCAACATATGTTCAGTAAATGTGGATGGTTCCCACAGAACTCGGACCTGGAGAAAATCACTGTCAGAAACGTTGATTCTCACCAGGGCCGAGTTGAACAGGTCCCAAACTGACGGAACCCCTTACGGTTAACCTTTTTACAGGTCTTAATGTGTCCCCATAACTAACCTAGTTTATGGGCTTACGTTTGGCCAGCAAGTTCAAAGCTTTATTGCCAAACATAAAGAAGACGACAAATTGTAAGCGAGACCGCTCTTATATAGGATAATTTCGTGGGGAAAGATTTTGAATATTGCAATCTGATTGATCCCTCGCTTTCACCTTGACGAATGAAACAACAGCACAATGCACTATGGCGTGAACCAATAAGGTACATCGATTCATTTTAAACATGGAAATGACTTGAAGCCAACAAAAATAGAATTAAACGTCTGTTATGAGCAGACAAATTATAATAGAGTAAGGCCACACAAAGTAGATCTTCTGTTTCTCAGGCCATTATTTGTGAAATTGCATGCGGGTGAGCGTTTTTTCATTTTATTTTTTTTTCAGTAATTTCTTCTTGGCCATCAAAAGTTCATGTTCTTGGTTCAAGGTTTAGGCCTCATAATCTACAGAATAGCATGGGTGTTGGTGTATTTCATCCCTTGAGTGCAATAAGGCTTTGCAATGCTAAAGCATTGCAAAACCTTCTTACACTCAAGGGACAAATTCATAATTTTTTTTAACTTGGGTAAAATATCAGACATAAACCATTTAATTTTTATTTTTTTAAAGTTTAAATTGGTTATAAAAAGAGAGCATGTGGCAGCCAAAAGGACCATGTGGGAGGGCCTGAGAAACAGATTTTTCATTTTTTTAGGCCCAATTTATAATTTTTATTGTATATTATTTTTCAATTGCTGTTACCAAATCCGTTACAGTTACATAAACCTATCCATCCTCACGAATCTATCAGATGAATATTAGCAATCTCTAACAAGTATAAAAACGTGATCTACAGCTGGGCAGTATAGCCAAAAATACCCACCGATATTAGCATTTGGTGTTGGCATGTTGTCAATACAGTAGAACCTGTCTTGAGAGACCGCCCTTTGGGCCACACAAAAGTGATCTCTCAAGACAGGTGGTCTCTTATAACAGGTTTCAGGTTTTCTCAAGTCAATGAACAACCAACCACAAAATTCAGAAATGGAGAGGAATGGATTTTTGTAATTACTATGTAGTTGTTCTTTTTTATGAAGTTTTTGTAACAAATTGAAATGGACTGTTATAAAAATTATAAAAATAAATTAGTGTTGAAAATCTTCAAAGAAGATTTTCAACACTAATTTATTTTTATAATTTTTATAACAGTCCTTTTCAATTTGTTACAAAAAGATTTTCAACACAAATTTATTTTTATTCCTATCTGTCATATTTCAGGTATGGATGAAATTGTTTATTCAGCAATAATCCTAATCTTTTCACAGGGGTCTTATAAAAACATCTCAATCTTTAATGAGTTAGCAACTGAAACCCAATTAAGAGCTTTTAATACTTTTAATTATGTTAGTATAACCACAATGGATTTTCCAATTCCAGAACAGGTAAAAAGTTTTTGTCATGGTTTCAGTCTTCAAAGGGGCGGTCTCTCAAGACAGGTCCATTATGGCATAAAAATACAAGTTGGTACCAGGTCACAGTGGTCTCTCAAGACAGGTGGTCTCTCAAGACAGGGGTCTCCCATAGCAGGTCCATTATAGAGTAAAACCAATCGGTGCCTGGCAGATGTGGTCTCTCAAGACAGGTGGTCTCTCAAGACAGGTGGTCTCTCAAGACAGGTGGTCTCCCATAGCAGGTCCATTATAGAGTAAAACCAATCGGTGCCTGGCAGATGTGGTCTCTCAAGACAGGTGGTCTCTCAAGACAGTGGTCTCTCAAGACAGGTTTTACTGTACCAAATTCCATATTGATTCTGAGGTAAATCAATGTAAAAATACCGATCCTGATACCAAACTTGAGGTTCCAATTCTCACCAGCTCTAGTCATTGTTTACAATGCTCATGGCTGAGTACATGTATCAGCATAACATACTAACATAGTACGCCTACAGTATGGCCACAGTAGACTGGTAACCTTCCATGGGTGGGCAATAATTCCACAGACGCAGTTATATTAGATTCCAAACGCTAATTATAGGAATAATCATCAAAAATTTAATTAATGAAGCATCTGGTATAACCTGGTATAACCTGGTGCTTCGTTAATTAAAATTTTGCTGCAGATGATTTTTATTGTCTGATAAACGCATGCGGGGACATCACTCCCCACGCTTGGATTATGACAAGACCACTGCGGCTGTTCTGTAATGAATTCACATTTTTTTTATCTTTAGGCCTAAAAAAATAATAATCTGTACTCAGGCCCTTCCACATGGTCCGTTTGGCTGTCCCATGCTCTCTTTTTATACCAATGTAACTTGAAAAAAAATTAAAATTAACCCTTTACCCAACGAATCGCCCGCATCCACCCGCGTAATATGCAAATTCAGCCGTTGAAAAAATATTATTTTTCAAACAATTTCAATAAAACCACATCATGTGACCGCTTGTTGGAATGAGCTCATCGAGCCCGTTCCAACGAGGGGTCACATGATATAGTTTTGTTGAATTTTTTTTAAAAATTTGAAAAAATGATATTTAAAATAATAAATTTTGATATCGTCTGCGTTGGGTAAAGGGTTAAAGGGTTTATGTCTGATATTTTACACAAGTTAAAAAAATTGATAATTTGTCCCTTGAGTGCAAGAAGGCATTGCAATACTTTAGCATTGCAAAGCCTTCTTGCTCTCAAGAGATGGTATACACCACCACCCATGCTATTAAGTAGATATGGCTATTACGTAGATTATGCTATTATGCAGATAATGAGGCCTAAAACATCAACCAAGAACACTTGAACTTTTGATGGCAAAGAAATATTTACAGAAATGAAAAGTAAAATAAAACCGCTCGCCAACATGCAATTTTACAAATAATGGCCTGAGAAACAGAAACTCTACTTTATGTGGCCTTATGATATAAAATTTAGATTAACACCAGTCCACGGCGACTGTACGAAAATGAATTCACAACATGTTTTTTCTTATCTTTATGATAAATCAATACTCACTGTTTTCACAATTTGTGCCATTATAACCTGGTTGACATGCACACTTGTAGGTGCTGCCATCTTCAGAGCAAACACCATCATTTTGACATGGATCTGGAGTACATACTACTATTGCTGTAAAAAATAAAATTCAAGGCAAACTTTACCCTTTACCAAATTGCACAGACAATTAAAATTGGTTTTCAACCCTACAATAGGCCCAAATCGAATCCCGAATCGAATCTAAAGGAAGATTTGAATCCAAATCGAATTTAAATCGAATCCAATGTTGTGTTTAATACCTAGTAAAGTCAGCGAACTGCATGATTTTTCATGACGGCAACAAAAAACGAATGTAATATTGGGAATGCCAGTGTAAATATATCATTATAAGACAGTTGGTACGTTTACAAGCACGTGAGTATTATGCAATTAATGATTACTGGAAAACATTGCAACAAAATTATAAGTAGGTTAACCGCACATTCTCGCACCCATTATATTGATTCAGCAAACAGAACACGATCATGCTGAATATTCTTTACATACATATTTTTTGTCAACCTCTCGTGTATTAACCCTTCACCCAATGCAGACGATATCAAAATTTATTATTTTAAATATCATTTTTTTTTAAGTTTTTCAACAAATTTCAACAAAACCATATCATGTGACCCCCTCATTGGAACGAGCTCATTGAGCTCGTTCCAATGAGGGGGTCACATGATATGGTTTTGTTGAAATTTGTTGAAAAACTTAAAAAAAAATGATATTTAAAATGAGCTCGTTCCAATGAGGGGGTAACATGATATGGTTTTGTCGAAATATTTTTAAAAATTTAATTTCTTCAACTGCTCAATTTGCATATTACGCGGGCGATTCGTTAGGTAAAGGGTTAAAAAGAAAATGAATTTCTGCCATATTAACTTTCATATCTTGGATTAGTTACATTCTATGGGGATTTCAATTAACAGTCACGGTGTGTGAGCACATGATCATGCCATGACCTATATTTAACGTAAATAAATTGAGTAATGCGTAAAGGGATGTAAGTTCCAACAGAAGGAATTGTGAGAAACATTTCCTTTTATTATTATATTGTAATACTGTGACAATTTAAAAATAACAGTCGCCAACTCGACGAGTATAGATTACAATTTTATCAAGATGAACAAAAATGTTCGTGTACCTGCATATTATATTACAATCACATATTAGTTTTTGACAACTGTATTGGAGGGAATTCTTCAATAAAACATCGTAGTAATAACTATAACAAAACGGCACCATTGATTCGAAATTTTGAATGCCTGTCGATGGATTCGAATCCAATCGTCATCAAGCCAGAAAATAAGCAGACAGTCATCTGTAAAATGAGGTCCCCAGAGGGTGAATTTAGTGATGCTACCAAGCATCACTAAATTTACCATCTGTGAACCTCAATCTGAATCAGGGTCTCAAAACTAAACAGAAAGAGGTACCTAGAGGATAAATTTGCCCACTGTATGGGATAGTATCATCAAACTCGCCCTCTGGGGACCTAATTCTGCAAATGTCAGACTGCTTATTTTCAGGCCTGATTGTCATGAAAGATTCAAATCAAAATCAAATCTCAAACTACCATATGCACACTGAAGCCAAAGTATCAAAATTGCAGTTTGCAAAATTTCTCTGAATGCAATAACGAATTTATAGGATAATTTCACGGGGAAAGATTTCGAATACTGGAATCTGATTGATCCCTCACTTTCACCTCGATGAATGAAACAACAGCACAATGCACTTCGGCGTGAACCAATAAGATACATCGATTCATTTTAAACATGGAAATGACTTGAAGCCAACAAAAATAGAATTAAACAAGAATTATAAGAGAGTAATTTGGAACTTTTATTGTATATTATATTTCAACTGCTGTTACCAAATCCATTACAATTACAAGCCGCTTGGATTACTGCAACTCCTTGCTATATGGTTGCAAGAAATCTATGCTCGGGAAGATTCAACATGTTCAGAACTATGCTGCAAATCACCAAAAATATGCCATATTATGCCATTGCTTGTAAAGCTACACTGGCTCCCTGTGAAACAGCGAATAGAATATAAACTCTTTCATTTGAAACTCCCGAATGTTAACAAATTTCACAATTACTTTTCAAAATTGATCATTTTATATATCCTTCCATATATATACAATTATAGCAGAGGTCGTAGGTAGTTGAGTGGATTCCTTTGCAATAAAATGGACTCAGGTAGAGAAATAAAACAGTTGTTAAACACTTGTAGATTATCTGTACATAAGTTTATTTACAATAAAATCCTGTATCACCCCATTAATCAACAGCTACCTAATATTTCTTTTGTTCTCTGTCATGAAAACAAGCCCTATAAAATCACACCAAGTACAGTTTTGATGAGAACAGCTCAGTAAAACAGTACCAATATCTGGATATTGGGACGGTTTTAAAACAGTCCCAATAACTAGATATTTGTACGATTGTCACGGTACTGTAATCATAACCATTCAAAAGTAAAGATGCTGTAAAGGAGGTGTGAAAAACTTTCTAACACATGAATTATCGACAAGCTTTTCTCGACAGAGATACTGAATTGAGTGTGCACTCTGTCCAAATTATAATGTACTTTTTAATTTTTTGTTGCTTTTAATAACCAACAGCCCTGGTAACCTTAAAAAGGACTCCTGTGGAAACCTCGGAAGTGAAGCAGTGCTTGTTTGCTGTGGTAAACAAGTTCAGTTTTACTGGTAAAATAGGACCTGGTCACCAGTGCCCAGGGTAGAAGTCCCCTAAAATGGGCAGCATGGGTGTAAACGATTGGCTAAACTTGACTTTACACCTTTTTTGCAGTCACAATTAGCCATAGCTGCAGAAAAGTGACCTTAAACACCAGTAAATAAATAAATAACCTAAAAAACACCCTTTTTCAAATATTAAGACGATTATTAAATTTATCTGCCCTGCCGCACTTTCGATGAGGGATTGAATAAGTGTTCCACCCTTGAGCTGAGACATTATATTAGCGGGAGAACAAAATACGTCATGATGTGAGTTCACTTCGAAGCCACAGATCTGTTCACAATATCTGAACTCCTGATGCGTGTCATAACTTCAATAGACTTTCTAGCAAGCAAACAATGGGTTATGCCCATTTTGTTTTTCGGGGGTAGAGCAAGCAAAAAGTGTTTTAAAATGTGGGTTTTACTCGTGTCAAACTTTCTAAAATATAATTTTTTTGACTTTTGTTAACATTGAGGGGCTGTGGATTAAATCACATATATCACTATTTTGTGTACTATATGGGTAAATACTTGTACAGTTGTGCAGGTGTTCTCCAATATTTGGACTCGGCTTCGCCTCGTCCAAAATATCTCCGGACACCTGCACAACTGTACAATTATTTACCCATATAGTACACAAAATAGTGATATATCTATTACTTCTCATTTCTCTCTATTCAGATAAATAAATTATAAACCCTGAAATAAATAAGAAAAATGACATAAGTACCAGTGAACAATAATGTTATGGAGGTTAACCCTTTAAACAAAAAAAGGTAACATAAACGATTCATTGTTGATCCGACTGCAAAATAATCAGCGTCAAAAACCCTGATTGAACTGCAGACGGAACAACAATCAATAAACGAACATATAAAACTTTAAATAGTCTTACCATTATGAAATGACTTAGTTTGTCCAAAAATTATAAAAGTATTCTTATATTGTAAACAGTAAAGTCTCCATAACTGGTACTATTGTCAAGTCTCCAAAACCAAAACGAGATTTCCTAAAACAAAAGAACTTCCCGCCAGAACTGAACACAAGTTGACTACCGATGAACAACGAATCCCAGCAATTAATCCTTTACCTAATGCAATACAAGACGCATTTAGTAAACGCGCACAAGATAGCTGTACCTGTAACAAAGTAGCATTAGAAGTTCTGACCTGTAAAATAAAAGCTAACTTATTAATAAGAAATGCAATTTTATCACTACCACTCAATATACTTTGATTTTTTACGTTTTTCAAACTCTACAACTTTTTAGATTTATTGGCCCGAATGGAATTAAAAATTAACTTTTGACTTGCTTGATTTTTGGAATGTTGTTTTCATGAATATATTTAGAACAAGTTGAATTTTGAACTATTTTTTCTTTAACCCTTTACCTAACCTGAAAAGCAGACGACACTTACAAACAAAATTCTTTAATAACTAATTTTTTGTCTCATTCCAAAGAGGGGACATAACCTATGTTTCTGAGACAAAAATTTTAAAAATAATGAAAATTAATTGGTGATTTTTTAGAATAGCGCTGGCCAGTTTTGATCATTACATTGGGTAAAGGGTTAATTTTTTAGACTTTTTAGGTAAAATATATGTCCTTGGGCAAGACACTTCAACCCCATTGTCCACATGGGGGCACGGTGACATTGTGTACTAAGGCGTACAGCACATCGATGGTGCACTTGTCTTCAACCAATGCTAATCCTGACTGTGCGGAGTTGGTATGTTGGGGAGCTGACAGTTGCTCGCCATTGCTCGGTGGTTCTCTCCGGGTACTCTGGCTTCCTCCACCCATAAAACTGTCACGGCCATGGTTAGCTATTGTGCAGAAATATGTGACCTTAAACACCAATAAATAAATAAATAAATTAGGTAAAATATGCTATAAATTCAATCTGTAACCAGCAATAAACATTTGAACCACCATTCAATTTCACTTGATTTTTCACATGTTTTATAACTGTACTTTAACATTTTATCGTTTTTACATTTGTTATCCAATAACATTTGGAAGACAACTCAAAATGAAATGGTTTTCATAACACTTTTATAACTGAAGATCCAAGACATACTACATACAGACTAATTTATGACCCTGCAAAGCTTCAAGTATTCGATTCCATTCAAAACCACTGGAAAGCTTCGATTTGCTTTGATTCAATTTTTTATATTCAAGATTTCAAATCTTGGGTGTGTACTGACAAGTAAAGCAATGATCAAATGACAGGGCTGACATTTCTCACCATTTACACTTCTTATCATTCACTGATCTCATGGTTTTTGTTGGTGTTAGAAATGTTGCCGGGTCTCCCTTGAATAATTTTGCGGGATACAAAACTACCTGGAATATTCACAGAAAATAGAGGTTTTGAAATTTGCTTGACAGTGTTGGTGGGCCGGAACTCAGGATGTCTGAATTCTTTGTTGTGTAGTACTCAATATAAACTGTTTTATTGAGACATTCCCAATCAGGATACATACCAGAAAATAAGTGGTCAGACAAGGACAATGTTAGGTACAAAAAGGCCAAGGTCAGACTGAGGTTTAAAATCATCAGTCAAAATGTCTGATGCCAAAATTATTAATGAAGTTTAGTGATCAGAACATCATGCATGCTGGAAACCATGTACATAACTAGCATGCCCAAAATTAATGATTATTGTGATTTCTGGTCCTGGCAAGTTGGGTTGTGTTTAGAAAGTGACTGTACAGCTCATCAGTATTAACAGCATGTGAAGAAATACGATTTGACATGGCCATACATGTATCTAAATTATGTTTGAAGAGTAATTCACTTCCAATTCAGAATGAAACCAATCATGCCTTGTTTGGCAGGGCTCATTAAGCCCTGCCAAACAAGGTATGGTTGGATGAATTCTGAGCAGTTTGAAGATGAAGGTCCATGTACACCTAAAACACATTATTTTGAATACTCAAACTCCATTTTGTAATATGTCAGATGTCATTCTCAAATGACAGACTTGATTCATTTGGTGTCTGACATTTTGTCTGGAAGCACAATGAAAATTATTTTCAGGCTTGTCAGGATAGCATCTAATGTATTTTGCCGACAAAATAATGATGAAGGAAAATCATTGTGGAACATCTGGTATAGTAGCTCTGGGAGTCCGCACACATTGGAATGATTTGATAGTTATATGCATGTTATTTTTATGATGGTATCCTATAATTAGCATTTGGGATCTAATATTATTGCATCCATGGAAATATCCCCCCCCCCCCCACCCATGGAAAGTGATCAGTTCATGACAGCCATGCTGTATTCCAACTGAAAAACTTTTTTTCTGGTATTTTTGGACTCCATAACTGTAGAGTTTTCTTGTCCAACTTTTACCATACCTATTGGGAACAGGCCTGAAAATAAGCAGGTTGACATTTGAAGAATGAGGTTCCCAGAGGGTGAATTTGAAGATGCTGTCCCATACAGTGGACCAATTTATCCTCTGGGTACCTCTTTCTGTTTAGTTTTGAGACCCTGATTCAGATTGAGGTTCACAGAGGGTAAATTTAGTGATGCTATCCTGCAGTTAACAGGAGTATTCAATTAACAGGGCTCTGGTCATTTTCCTGTAATCTTGAGATAATCGGAACATTCATTCTACAGTTAAATGTAAAAATCCTGTCCACAAATTTGTGTAAAATGCTGCTTAACTTGCAAGAATGTGTGTTCACACCTGTGAGCCCTGAAGTATTGCTAAAAATAGTTTAGGAAATTTTTCCTGAATGTACATAAAGTTAGAATTCCACACATTTGAAGATAACACTACAAGAAGGAAGTATGTGTAGGTACCACTGTGGTATTATCGAGAACAGGCCGGAAAATATGCAGTCTGACATTTGCAGAATGAGGTCCCTAGAGGGTGAATTTGATGATGCTATTCCATACATTGGGCCAATTTATCCTCTGGGAACCTCTTTCTGTTTAGTTTTGAGACCTGATTAAGATTGAGGTCCACAGGGGGTAAATTTAGTGATGCTACCCTGCTATCTCTCGAGGGGACCTCATTTTCTAGATGACAGTCTGCTTATTTTCTGGCTTGATTCTGATGTTGGGAACATTTAGAATTTTTATTAACCCTGTGTTCAGAAAAGTTTGATGAAAATCAAAAAGGTATTTTTTGGTGAGTTTTCATTTTCGTTAATCATTATGTCTCACAAAATATCTTTCTATCATAATTATTGACACCACATGACTAATTACTTGAAAATAAAATATATTTATTTCCTTAAAAAGTGCCTATATATTTTTGAACACGAAACAAAATTCTCAGGCATTTTTGGTCATCAGAGACGTGGCTAGAGGTTTCCAATTAGGGGAGTGTAGGGTAGTGAATTTCCAACTTGGGAAGGGGGAACCCCCCTTCTGGCCCCTCCCAGTTCCTCCCCATAGTTGGAAATTCATTACCAAGAAAGATTTTGAAAATGAAACCATGAAAAGGGGGCATAAAATTGATTCAAATGTTCAAGATTAGAACTCTGAACAATTCACACTGTCCTAACATAAAATTGATTCAAGAAACTTAAATGCCAACACATTTATGATAGAATTATCAGGTTATTATTATTTGGTATTCTTATGGGAATTGAATATGTGCTAAACAAATTCTCAAGCTTAGGACTTTGAACAATTCACACTGTCCAAACATTAAATCAGATTTTATGCAGGAATGATAAAATGTTGATGTTTCATCATTTTGTAACTGTGAATGATGGAATTAACCCAGGATAATGATTTTACATGAAGTGGTTTTCTTGATGTGCATTTCGAGGATTTTTTTTATTACTATAAGCAAACGTATTAAACAAATCTCATGCCGACTGACATCATGCATACTTATGAATCTCAACATTTAATATTCTGGGAGTTGAATATTGTGGTAAACAAATGCTCAAGCTGAGAACTTTGAACAATTCATACTTCACTAACATTAAACAGATCTTATGCAGGAATGATCAATTTTTGATGTTTCATCGTTTTGTAACTGTGAATGATGGAATTAACTCGGGATAACGATTTTACATGATGTGTCTTTCTTGAAGTGCATTTCGAGGATTTTTTTTATTACTATAAGCAAACGTACTATAGAAATCTCGTACCGATTGACAACATGCATACTTATGAAGCCCGATATTGCGTACACTGTAGTTGTAAATAGTAACAGTTGGAATTTCTGCCGATTTGAAACCAAGTTGGAATTTTGGGAAGTAAAAGAGACATCAGCATCACCAAAGAAGCTCTAAAATCCAAAAAGATGGAATTTCCAACTACTCATGACTTGCCCTCTGATTTTCCAACTATAGGAAATTTTGGTCAGGATTGGGGGTGAGATGACACGCACCCCCACACACCCTCTGGCACCACATCCCTGTTTGGCCATGCCATAACGGTCTACTTGCCATCAACCACTGTTAACTCTGCTTGTTCCAAATTAGAAATTTGGAGAGTCTGACAGGTTACTCACTGTCAAACAGGTGCTCCTCTCCGGGTATTCTAGTTTCCCCCACCTGTAAAACTATCTGACACGATATAACCCATGTTGTTGAAAATGTCATTAAACACAATAAAGAAAGTAATCCTAAACACAGGTGTGAGCATACAATTTTAAAAGTGGACTTCAATGATTGGTCAAATTAAAATGGGGTATTATTTGACTTCATTCGAATTCAAATGATGTAATTATCAACAGTGATATCAGAATTGCAGGCACTCAATGCATGTAGTCTTATGATGTATCACTACACTGCATTTCATTGGAGATTGCATCCTTAGTTGCTACAGTAAAACCTGTCTTGAGAGACCACTTTCTTGAGAGACCACCAGTGTTGAGAGACCACATCTGCCAGGCACCGATTGGTTTTATTCTATAATGGACCTGCTATGGGAGACCATCTGTCTTGAGAGACCACTGTGACCTGGTACCAACTTGTATTTTTATGCCATAATGGACCTGTCTTGAGAGACCGCCCCTTTGAAGACTGAAACCATGACAAAAACTTTTTACCTGTTCTGGAATTGGAAAATCCATTGTGGTTATACTAACATAATTAAAAGCATTAAAAGCTCTAAATTGGGTTTCGATTGCTAACTCATTAAAGATTGAGATGTTTTTATAAGACCTCTGTGAAAAGGTTAGGATTATTGCTGAATAAACAATTTCATACATACCTGAAATGTGACAGATAGGAATAAAAATAAATTTGTGTTGAAAATCTTTTTGTAACAAATTGAAATGGACTGTTATAAAAATTATAAAAATAAATTAGTGTTGAAAATCTTCAATGAAGATTTTCAACACTAATTTATTTTTATAATTTTTATAACAGTCCATTTCAATTTGTTACAAAAGCTTCATAAAAAAAACAGCTACAAAGTAATTACAAAAATCCATTCTTCTCCATTTCTGAATTTTGTGGTCGGTTATTCACTGACTTGAGAAAACCTGAAACCTGTTATGAGAGACCACCTGTCTTGAGAGACCACTTTTGTGTGACCCAAAGGGCAGTCTCTCAAGACAGGTTCTTCTGTATACACTAATCAGCGCCATCTGGCTGAGTTTATTCACTTCTTGAAACTTGATGATTGGGACTGGTTGACTCAGATTGAATTGAACTTTTTCTAAATATATATACAGAATTCGACTCAAATATTACTTTTATATTTGAATAAACATTTGGATGTGAACAATGAATTAATTCACAATTTAGCCTTTTTGTTGGGTTCCCAAGGATGTTTCAGTTGTTTTGCTCAGTCACTTTATGAACTGTTAGGCGCACATATTAAATTTCACAATGGATCCTGATAGAGAAATGTAAAACCAGTTGACTACAAAAAAAATGAATGATGGAAAATCTCAGTCCATAGATGAATTTATTGGTGGTTTCAGTGAAGACGGTGAAAGAATACAAACATTTGTTCCAAGTTGTTCTAAAAAAAATCGCCCCTTCATTGGACCTCAATGATGAGGAAGAATTAGAAGCTCTTGTTGGGTTCCCAAGGATGCTTCAGTTGCTTTGCGCAGTCACTTTACGAACCGTTAGGCTCACATATTAACCTTTTACCCAACGCAGATGATATCAAGATTTATTGTTTTAAATATCATTTTTTTCAATTTTTCAAAAAATTCCAACAAAACCATATCATGTGACCCCTCACTGGAACGAGCTCAATGAGCTCGTTCCAATGAGGGGTCACATGAAATGGTTTTGTTGAAATATTTTGAAAAATTTAATTTTTTCAACTGCTCAATTTGCATATTACCAGGGCTTGCCTTGAGTCAGGGCTGATCAGCCCAGGCCCCGAGATCAGCCCCGAGGAGCACTTG
Organism: Pictodentalium vernedei; assembly: GCA_031216915.1. NCBI lineage: Eukaryota > Metazoa > Mollusca > Scaphopoda > Dentaliida > Dentaliidae > Pictodentalium > Pictodentalium vernedei. The sequence continues at coordinate 4,438,509 of CM062296.1, forward strand.
CTGGGGGCTTTTTTTCAAGCCTCGACATTTTCCACAAAAAAGCACTAACAATAATGGACAAAATGGAAAATCAGCCCCCAAAAGGCCCCGACCTCAATATGTGGGGCACTTTTTTTAGGCCCCGACCATTTTACTCAAGGCGAGCCCTGTATTACGTGGGCGGATGCGGGCAATTTGTTAGGTAAAGGGTTAAATTCCGCAATGGATCCTAATAGAGAAATCCAAAACCAGCTGACTACAAAAAAAAAATGAATGATGGAAAATCTCAGTCCATAGATGAATTTACTGGTGGTTTCAGTGAAGACGGTGAAAGTATACAAACATTCGTTCCAAGTTGTTCTAAAAAAATCACCCCTTTATTGGACCTCAATGATGAGGAAGAATTAAAAGCTCTCCGGAAACAGTTGTCGGAGGTCAAAAAAGACAAAAGACAACAAGAAATTGCGTTAGAAAAGAAACATTTATAACCGCAAATTGCAAATACTAAAAAAGACATTATTCGCCTAAAAGGTACAACATCTTCTTGCAATAAGATTGATAGTTGTTCTCTGAAGAAAGATCTCAACACTCAGAGAGAAATGAACGATTTGAGCAGTTTAGTTGATAAAAAACTTACAAAGTTAGGCCTTATGCCTGGTACAGTGGAGCCCACTTAACTGGATATCTCTTAATTGTATATCCCTGTTAATTGAATATAATTTCCCAACACAAAACCATTTTCCATACCTCCAGTACAAATTTGACCTGTTAACTGAATATAGGTTATAGAGTAAACTCCTGTTAATTGAATAAAAATCTTCTAACCTGTCGAGAAATTACCCTGACTCTCCCCAGTTTTCCTTTGTTTATAGGCCTATTTGGCCACAGTACATCAAATACAGGCATTTAATCTATTATATCTTGTTTGACAGAGATCATGGAGCTCTGTCAAACAAGATATAATAGAATAAATGCTAAGTTTATCTCTAGAATACAGGAAAGTGATACAATCCCTGTTAATTGAATACTCCTGTTAATTGAATAATTGTAATTGGCAAAGTGGCTATTCAATTAACAGGGTTCCACTGTAAAACGAATTCTGATAGGCATAAGAAGTCTAGGGACGTTATATTGTCATCTAGTTCTCATTCTTGTAGTGATGAAGAATCAGATACTTTAAAAAAAACTCAAAGTTAGATGCCAAAAGAAAGTGACAAAGTCTCATATGTTTTCAAACTTGGACAGAACGGACAATGGCTCCGATTCTGAATCTTATCAAAAATCGAAATACCCAAAACAAAAATCTGGTATAGCTGCAAAATCTTCTGATAATGTTGTATTTCCCAGGGTTCATACAGCTCTTGAAAAACCCTTGAAAATGAGTTTTTTCTTGAAAAACCCTGGAATTTGAAATTAGGCCTTGAGAAACCCTTGAACTTTCAGAAATCTCTTGAAAAACCCTTGAATACCAAGCTATTTCCTGGGCATTGTAAATATATGTGTGCTCGCCTTTTACTTGTTTGTTGCGCTCGTGTCGCTCAGTTAAAAAAAAACATAAAAAAGTATGGAACGTTTTACCAAGATTACTGTAACACAGATCACACTTTGGGTACCAGTACTTCCTGACTTCCAAAGTCAGATCCGTGTCACATGAATCTTAGATTTTTAGAGCTCATACAACAAGCTGAATAGTATATGTAGCCCTTGAAAAAAAAAAGAAGCCCTTGAAAAACCCTTGAAAAACCCTTGAACTTTGTGAGAAAATTTTTGTATGAACCTTGTTTCCCCAAATTATTCCTCACTCACAATTTGAATTTATTGGTTCTGATATAGCTTTTAAAGATTTGAGATTATTACAAGTTCGGGTATCAGTGATGTTGAAATTAATGGTCGTTTGGAATATTAAAAAAAAATAGTTTATTGTCGTAACATTTATGAATGGAAGGCTTTGCTTAATTTTTACTGTGATTGGCTGTGCAGAATTGAGTTATGTCTGAACACATGGGCTGATGATCCAGCTCAAATTGAAACCCAGATTTTAGCCAAGCCAATTCGCCTGAAATCTAGAAACTGGCATTCTTGGCATCGGGTATTAAATTACTCTCACTTTCTTATTATCCCGACCTGGTAATTGTCTATTAGTTTCGATTTTAATACATTTTCTCATAACCAGTGGAAACAAGATGTATTAAAATCGGAAATAATTTTCATTCGGTACAGATTTCTAGGAAACTTTCATTAAATTACTCTCACATTCTTATTATCCCGACCTGGTAATTGTTTATTAGTTTCGATTTTAATACATTTTCTCATAACCAAATAACCAAGTGGAAACAAGAAGTGAGTACCTACCTGAATGTCAAGTTAATTGTTAAAACATCCTCAAAGAATATTGCTTATCGAGATTATCTCTCTAAAAACATGATTAACGGAGTTAGCAAAGAGAATGGTGAAAACGCTCAGTTCACGGTTTTTCATCCTAATGTTTACATGGATTATTTACTTCCAATTCGTTTTTTTATTTCACTTCGTAACTTGGATGTATTCAGTTTTGTTTTCTGTATATTTTGGTGGATTTTTCATTTATCGCATAAAAGGTAAGTTGTTTTTTATTATTAAATATTTTCCACAAAGTGAGTCGATTCGGTCTAAAAAGTGAGTCGATTCTGCCTAAACAAAGGCCGAATCGACTTGGCCGAATCGACTCAAGGCCGAATTGACCCTGAACCGGCATTCTTTCAACTCTGATCAACAAACAAATATACCGGTATCATCATCGGTTTGGTTTTGATCAGATTACCAGAGGAATAAATGTTCTCTGACGGCACCTCATAAAGCTGTTATTCAGGGCAGTTCTCGGTCAGTTGAGCACATTTGTGCCACTTGTTGGCAAAGAAGGAAGGAAAAGTTGATGCAACCTGAGTCTTCATCAGCTTGTCCATTTCAAAAATGACTGGGCCTCGAAGGTCTAAAATTAAATCCTATGGCCAAAATTTTCTATCCTGCATATCTAAGAGAGAATAAGAAAAATTTTCAACCTCAAATTTATACTTTTAAGGAGAACTTTCCATCCAACAAGAAGGGGAATGATGAGGATTGAGGTGTTTTGGATTGTCTAATTTTTATGTCAGCTTTTGTCAGCTGGTAAAGATAGCCAAGGTCACACAAAGAAGATCTTATGTTTCTCAGACCATTATTTGTAAAATTGCATGCAGGCGAGCGTTTTTTTATTTTATTTTTTAATTCTGTAATTATTTCTTTGACATCAAACATTCATGTTCTTGGTTTATGTTTCAGAACTCATAATCTACGGAATAGCATGGGTGGTAGTGTGTTTCGTCCCTTGAGAGCAAGACGGCTTTGCAATGCTAAAGCACTGCAAAGCCTTCTTGCACTCAAGGGACAAATTTATCAATTTTTTTAACTTGGGTAAAATATGAGACATAACCCATTTAATTTTTATTTTATTAACTTTATATTGGTTACAGAAAAAGAGCCTGTGGCAGCCAAAAGGATCATGCGGGATGGTCTGAGAAACAGATTTTTATTTTTTTTAGGCTCAATCATAGTCAAAATTTAATTCATTTTCAAATAGAAATGATCTATTTTAACCTTTCAATTCAGAATCATCATCAGAAAAAATTGATAAAGGTTTTTCAGATTTGAATACTCTCATATCTTTGAACAATTCGATGAATGAAGTCGACTCCAATTCTTTGGAGTTGTCTTCAGTTATTGATCTGCACAAGGGGGTTGAATTTGAAATTTTCGGGGGATTTGATGAGAACTCAGTCTCAGAAAACCAACATGATTTGTTATATTTAAGAACTCAAAAAAGTTTTGTTATAATTCATATTTGGAAGGCAATCTTTGCTTGCCGGTTTTGTCTTCAGTTTCAAAGTTAGCCAGAGATTCCATGTTAAATAAATCTGACAACATTTCAGTTTTAAATGCAGTATCCAACAGTTAGCCAGAGATTCCATGTTAAATAAATCTGACAACATTTCAGTTTTAAATGCAGTATCCACATTACGTGTACAGTACCCATATGAGACTGGTCAATTAAAACCCCAGTTATTGATGCTAAATTTAGATTAGTGCTGTCTATTTATAGAGGAACTATTTATGAGTGGGCGTGTACAATTAATTACTTATCTTCATTGACATCAGAGCAACATTAACAAGAACATTGGCTTTGATATATTTTATTTCATTCAAGTGTTCCAACTTTTAACAAGCGATAAACTAGAAACATAATACACTGCACATAAATATTAACATTAAAAAGTTTGTTTTTTGCACATAGATATTTACATAAATGAGTTGTCTTTTTTTAATCTTTTAACTTCATTTGGTTTCTTATAACTAACATTACAGTACGTTCAACGTGGATTGAAACAAAAATGCCGCCGCGGTGTGTTCTCCATCGTGGAGTTTCAGTGGACCGCAGTGTTTGATCAGTGGAAGACAGTTTTCAAAACACTGACCCGCCGTGGTCACGAGCGTTAAGGGATTAGCTTACAATTGCTTTTGCATGTCAGTTTCTCTGCTGATTAATAAATACTGTCTTGTGACGTCAACTGGCAAAACAACTGCGTTTGTTACTGGCAGTAGTTAATTATTTTAAATTAAAATTGGAATTTGGAGGAGGCAGACGGCGACTATTGTTGTGGTTTGAAATTGTAAATTGGGAATAGAACAGTCAGTTCCATTTGGTTAAGTACAAAGTCCTAGTCACTTTCGAAACTAAACTGTTGTGTTTGCGCGATCGATTTGATCGAGGAATAAATAAACCAGACTTGAGAAAAACAATTGTGAAGTTCCCAATTTCACATTTTGTTTACAGCTGTAGGCCAACACGTGATGAACCGTGTTTTCCTTGGGTGGGAAGTTTAGGCGAAAAAACCTCCTGCGACCAGCCCATCCTCTTTCCCGTCTTACTCTTGTCGGGCTACGCAATTAAAGATTCTTATAAAAGGATATAGTAAAAAGAAAAAATAGTGTTTTTAAATGGATACCAAAAAGTATCTCACTCGTGACTGAAACTAATGATTATTTCACATGGGGGAGGAGGGGGTGGACGGGAGATATTTGCATACCGCGGAAACAAACATCCTTCATCCAATTCTGTAGGGGTTTGTAAATACTTTTATACTCTTTGCATTTGCAGATTTTTCAACGTTCCTCGACATTGTTGTTATTTGTATTATCAATTGAAGATATGTCTCATAAGCCTTCATAGGCTGGATTTCATATAAATATTTTGTAAATACTCTGTATATTATGTATGTGTGTGGAAATGTGACACTTAAATAAAATATTCTACTACTACATTAAAGTAGTCGGGATTGATGTGATTAATTAAATATAGTAGATTAAATTACCACTTGGACAAGGTGTGAAATAACACTTGAGTGGCGCAACAAAGCACAGAGCTGTCCTTCAAACCAGTTTTAACACCTCTGCACATGACAAGCTTGAGAAAAAATAAGAGACAAATCAACATTTTCAATTACTTTTTTTTAATTCAGCAATCATAATTATAACCATATGTAAATAAAATCAATAGAAAATAATATTTTTTTTATTTTTCAATAATGACATGCCGATCGACAAGCCAGACCACCACACGTCATAACCCTAGCTCAAACATGCCCCGAAATTTCGTATTATAATTTTTGGGGTTTGTCCCCCCACACGTGTCTTGAAACCCCAAAAATTAAAATAGGTCTTTCAGGCAGGAGATTTTAGTTCCTCTATCGGAGATTTTCTGGCGCTACCCCTGATTTTTACGTGCAGCCAGCACATCAAAAATTTCAGTGTCTTGGCAGTGTAAGATTCAGTCATCCATACCACTACTAAATGGTGAAGTAAATAGTCCCCCCGCCCCTCATTCCCCATCCCCGAAATGAGGCAATTGGACTCCAGACTCCCATAAACCCACACGCACAAATAGGCCTATATCATCGATTGCTTGCCCATCTGCACCCCACCCCACCCCCCCCCCCCCCCCAATCTTGGCCAGTTTTCCTTGTTAGTGCATGCAGGTGCTTCAATATATGGATTCCGAAGCGTGTTGGGCTGAAACGTCCTAGGGCCACCACAAGCATTCCTTTTTCGTTAATGTAGTTTATTTATGATAATTCCACTCTCAACATGTACATTTTAACATTCCACTCTGGACTTAATATTTAAAATCTTAAATCGGATTCCCTTCCTACCCAACCCACAATTTATTAAAAATTCAGTACCGGTAACATGATTCTTCTCCATCAATAGCTACAGTTAGGTAAAGACTGTCGGGGGAATGTCCAGATATTGTGCTGGTCAAGTTATAATTTTTTCAACTCAACATCCATGATTTCAGTACGGTATAATATTTATTTTTTCGTAATTCCTCGAGTTCTGAATCGATTTTGATGAACAACATTCGGAATCGCAATAGATTTTAATAACTTTTTCAAATATTGAACTATCTTTTTAATATTTCAAGTAAAAGTAAAGGTAATTTTTCACTGACTGTGAAAAAAATTGATCTAATTAAGAGCCAGTGACTGAGAGATCAAAAGATAAACCGACGTCATCCAAACATCCCATCACACAGTTTGACATATTCATGCGAGATTAAAAACATGATTCAAACTCCATATTTTGATCGTTTTTTCTGCCATATTAATGCTTTTTATTATCAAAAAACATGTATGGAGTATACGTATTCAATTTATACTTAAGAGCAATACCTAAAAATCACTAAACAACAATGAACTGAAACTATTTTTGGTGGAAGAATAAACCTGATTACCGCACTTGCAAAAAACACAAGTTAATTATAGATAAATTGAAGTCATGTGGTGGGGTTTTGAGACCCCACCTCATAGTGTAATTAGTGGGGTCTCAATTTCTGTGTTCATATGGGCAGCGTACACGACATGAACAGTTAGCCACAGATTCCATGTTAAATAAATCTGACAACATTTCAGTTTTAAATGCAGTATCCAACAGTTAGCCAGAGATTCCATGTTAAATAAATCTGACAACATTTCAGTTTTAAATGCAGTATCCAACAGTTAGCCAGAGATTCCATGTTAAATAAATTTGACAACATTTCAGTTTTAAATGCAGTATCCAACAGTTAGCCAGAGATTCCATGTTAAATAAATTTGACAACATTTAAGTTTTAAATGCAGAGTATCCAACAGAAATTTTTGTGAAATGCACTCCCCTATTTTACATTTGAACAAACATAATTTTGAGGGTTTGAAACTTCCTGTCAATTCTCACTTAACTATACAGTAGAACCTGTCTTGAGAGACCGCCCTTTGGGTCACACAAAAGTGGTCTCTCAAGACAGGTGGTCTCTCATAACAGGTTTCAGGTTTTCTCAAGTCAGTGAATAACCGACCACAAAATTCAGAAATGGAGAAGAATGGATTTTTGTAATTACTTTGTAGCTGTTTTTTTTATGAAGTTTTTGTAACAAATTGAAATGGACTGTTATAAAAATTATAAAAATAAATTAGTGTTGAAAATCTTCATTGAAGATTTTCAACACTAATTTATTTTTATAATTTTTATAACAGTCCATTTCAATTTGTTACAAAAAGATTTTCAACACAAATTTATTTTTATTCCTATCTGTCACATTTCAGGTATGTATGAAATTGTTTATTCAGCAATAATCCTAATCTTTTCACAGGGGTCTTATAAAAACATCTCAATCTTTAATGAGTTTGCAATTGAAACCTAATTAAGAGCATTTAATACTTTTAATTATGTTAGTATAACCACAATGGATTTTCCAATTCCAGAACAGATAAAAAGTTTTTGTCATGGTTTCAATCTTCAAAGGGGCGGTCTCTCAAGACAGGTCCATTATGGCATAAAAATACAAGTTGGTACCAGGTCACGGTGGTCTCTCAAGACAGGTGGTCTCCCATAGCAGGTCCATTATAGAGTAAAACCAATCGGTGCCTGGCAGATGTGGTCTCTCAAGACAGGTGGTCTCTCAAGACAGTGGTCTCTCAAGACAGGTTTTACTGTACACTTCTTCAGAGAAGTGTTATCTGATTATTCAGATAAAACAGTGTGAATTTTTTAAAGTGGCCATCAAGGATTGATTAAATTAAAATAGTTACATAACAAATGTCAGCGCTGACACATAGGGTGAAGGAGTTGGATCGGGGGGGAGGTTTATAATAAGAAAAATGCTTATTAATGATACCACACAGAAATACTCACTTGTATTACACCGGTCACCTTTCCATCCACTTGCACATTTGCACTCATATCCATTAATGAGATCATGACAGGAACCATGGACACATGCATCAGCGAAACAGTCGTAAATATCTAAAGAAAAAAACATAGCACTGTTACGAAAATCTTAATTATTAACCCTTTACCGAACAAATCAACCGCATGCGCCCACGTAATATGCAAATTCAGCAGCTGAAAAAATATTATTTTTTGAAAAATTTCAACAAAACCATAGCATGTGACCCCTCTTTGGAATGAGCTCGTCAAGCTCGTTCCAATGAGGGGCCATATGATATGGTTTTTGTTGAAAGTTTTTGAAAAAATTTAATAAATGATATTTAAAATAATAAATTTTGATATCATCTGTGTTGAGTAAAGGGTTAATGTGTGTTAGAGATGGGCAATACACTGAGAAACTGAACCAATAGCAATATCATAGGGATTTTTTTTAAAAAAATGAACCAATAGCAATATCTTAGGGATTTAAAAAAAAAACGAACCAATAGCAATATCTTAGGGATTTAAAAAAAAACAAACCAATAGCAATATCTTAGGGATTTCCCCCCCAAAAAAACGAACCAATAGCAATATCTTAGGGATTTAAAAAAACACGAACCAATAGCAATATCTTAGGGATTTAAAAAAAAAAAACCAATAGCAATATCTTAGGGATTTCCAAAAAAATGAACCAATAGCAATATCTCAGGGATTTAAAAAAAAACCTGAACCAATAGCAATATCTTAGGGATTTAAAAAAAAAAAAAAAACCAATAGCAATATCTTAGGGATTTAAAAAAAACCTGAACCAATAGCAATATCTTAGGGATTTAAAAAAAAAAACCAAGAGCAATATCTTAGGGATTTAAAAAAAACCCAAACCAATAGCAATATCTTAGGGATTTAAAAAAAAACAACCAATAGCAATATCTTAGAGATTTAAAAAAAAATGAACCAATAGCAATATCTTAGGGATTTAAAAAAAGGAACCAATAGCAATATCTTAGGGATTTAAAAAAACCCGAACCAAAAGCAATATCTTAGGGATTTAAAAAAAAACGAACCAAAAGCAATATCTTAGGGATTTAAAAAAACCCGAACCAAAAGCAATATCTTAGGGATTTAAAAAAAACGAACCAATAGCAATATCTTAGGGATTTAAAAAAAACCGAACCAAAAGCAATATCTTAGGGATTTAAAAAAAACAAACCAATAGCAATATCTAAGGGATTTAAAAAAAATGAACCAATAGCAATATCTTAGGGATTTAAAAAAAAACGAACCAATAGCAATATCTTAGGGATTTAAAAAAATGAACCAATAGCAATATCTTAGGGATTTCAAAAAAGCTGAACCAATAGTAATATCTTAGGAATTTTAAAAAAATGAATCAATGGCAATATCTTAGGGATTTAAAAAAAACCCGAACCAATAGCAATATGTTAGGGATTTTAAAAAACAAAAAACAACCCATTAGCAATATCTTAGAGATTTAAAAAAAATGAACCAATTGCAATATCTTAGGGATTTGAAAAAAAACAAACCAATAGCAATATCTTAGGGGTTTAAAAAAAAAACAATGGCAATATCTTAGGGATTTAAAAAAAAAGAACCAATGGCAATATCTTAGGGATTTAAAAAAAAAAAACCAATGGCAATATCTTATGGATTTAAAAAAAAAGAACCAATGGTAATATCTTAGTGATTTAAAAAAAAGCTGAACCAATAGTAATATCTTAGGGATTTTAAAAAAACGAACCAATGGCAATATCTTAGGGATTTAAAAAAAAAAAACAATGGCAATATCTTATGGATTTAAAAAAAAAAGAACATGTGGCAATATCTTAGTGATTTAAAAAATGCTGAACCAATAGTAATATCTTAGGGATTTTAAAAAAACGAACCAATGGCAATATCTTAGGGATTTAAAAAAAACGAACCAATGGCAATATCTTAGGGATTTAAAAAAACTGAACCAATAGCAATATCTTAGGGATTTAAAAAAAAAAACGAACCAATAGCAATATCTTAGGGATTTCAAAAAAAGAACCAATAGCAATATCTTAGGGATTTAAAAAAAACGAACCAATAGCAATATCTTAGGGATTTAAAAAAAATGAACCAATAGCAATATCTTAGGGATTTAAAAAAACGAACCAATGGCAATATCTTAGGGATTTAAAAAAAAATGAACCAATAGCAATATCTTAGGGATTTAAAAAAACGAACCAATGGCAATATGTTAGGGATTTAAAAAAAATGAACCAATGGCAATATCTTAGGGATTTAAAAAAAACGAACCAATAGCAATATCTTAGTGATTTAAAAAAAATGAACCAATAGAAATATCTTAGGGATTTAAAAAAAACGAACCAATAGCAATATCTTAGGGATTTAAAAAAACGAACCAATGGCAATATCTTAGGGATTTAAAAAAAAATGAACCAATAGCAATATCTTAGGGATTTAAAAAAAACAAAACCAATAGCAATATCTTAGGGATTTAAAAAAAACGAACCAATAGCAATATCTTAGGGATTTAAAAAAAATGAACCAATAGCAATATCTTAGGGATTTAAAAAAACGAACCAATGGCAATATGTTAGGGATTTAAAAAAAATGAACCAATAGCAATATCTTAGGGATTTAAAAAAAAGAACCAATAGCAATATGTTAGTGATTTAAAAAAAAACGAATAGCAATATCTGAGGGATTTAAAAAAAACAAACCAATAGCAATATCTTAGTGATTTAAAAAAAACAAAACCAATAGCAATATCTTAGGGATTTAAAAAGAAAAACGAACCAATAGCAATATCTTAGGGATTTTAAAAAATGAACCAATAGCAATATCTTAGGGATTTTAAAAAAATGAACCAATAGCAATATCTTAGGGATTTAAAAAGAAAAACGAACCAATAGCAATATCTTAGGGATTTAAGAAGAAAAACGAACCAATAGCAATATCTTAGAGCTTTAAAAAAAAGAACCAATAGCAATATCTTAGTGATTTAAAAAAAACGAACCAATAGCAATATCTTAGGGATTTAAAAAGAAAAACGAACCAATAGCAATATCTTAGTGATTTAAAAAAGCTGAACCAATAGCAATATCTTAGTGATTTAAAAAAAACGAACCAAAGGCAATATCTTAGGGATTTAAAAAAAACGAACCAATAGCAATATCTTAGGGATTTAAAAAAAAAAACGAATAGCAGTATTTTAGGAATTAAAAAAAAAAACGAACCAATAGCAATATCTTAGGGATTTAAAAGAAAACAAACCAATAGCAATATCTTAGGGATTTAAAAAAAAATGAACCAATAGCAATATCTTAGGGATTTAAAAAAAAAAACAATGGCAATATCTTATGGATTTAAAAAAAAAAGAACATGTGGCAATATCTTAGTGATTTAAAAAAAGCTGAACCAATAGTAATATCTTAGGGATTTTAAAAAAACGAACCAATGGCAATATCTTAGGGATTTAAAAAAAACGAACCAATGGCAATATCTTAGGGATTTAAAAAAACTGAACCAATAGCAATATCTTAGGGATTTAAAAAAAAAAACGAACCAATAGCAATATCTTAGGGATTTCAAAAAAAGAACCAATAGCAATATCTTAGGGATTTAAAAAAAACGAACCAATAGCAATATCTTAGGGCTTTAAAAAAAAGAACCAATAGCAATATCTTAGTGATTTAAAAAAAACGAACCAATAGCAATATCTTAGGGATTTAAAAAGAAAAACGAACCAATAGCAATATCTTAGTGATTTAAAAAAGCTGAACCAATAGCAATATCTTAGTGATTTAAAAAAAACGAACCAAAGGCAATATCTTAGGGATTTAAAAAAAACGAACCAATAGCAATATCTTAGGGATTTAAAAAAAAAAAACGAATAGCAGTATTTTAGGAATTAAAAAAAAAAACGAACCAATAGCAATATCTTAGGGATTTAAAAGAAAACGAACCAATAGCAATATCTTAGGGATTTAAAAAAAAATGAACCAATAGCAATATCTTAGGGATTTAAAAAAAAAAACAATGGCAATATCTTATGGATTTTAAAAAAAAAGAACATGTGGCAATATCTTAGTGATTTAAAAAAAGCTGAACCAATAGTAATATCTTAGGGATTTTAAAAAAACGAACCAATGGCAATATCTTAGGGATTTAAAAAAAACGAACCAATGGCAATATCTTAGGGATTTAAAAAAACTGAACCAATAGCAATATCTTAGGGATTTAAAAAAAAAAAACGAACCAATAGCAATATCTTAGGGATTTCAAAAAAAGAACCAATAGCAATATCTTAGGGATTTAAAAAAAACGAACCAATAGCAATATCTTAGGGATTTAAAAAAAACGAACCAATAGCAATATCTTAGGGATTTAAAAAAACGAACCAATGGCAATATCTTAGGGATTTAAAAAAAAATGAACCAATAGCAATATCTTAGGGATTTAAAAAAACGAACCAATGGCAATATGTTAGGGATTTAAAAAAAATGAACCAATGGCAATATCTTAGGGATTTAAAAAAAACGAACCAATAGCAATATCTTAGTGATTTAAAAAAAATGAACCAATAGAAATATCTTAGGGATTTAAAAAAAACGAACCAATAGCAATATCTTAGGGATTTAAAAAAACGAACCAATGGCAATATCTTAGGGATTTAAAAAAAAATGAACCAATAGCAATATCTTAGGGATTTAAAAAAAACAAAACCAATAGCAATATCTTAGGGATTTAAAAAAAACGAACCAATAGCAATATCTTAGGGATTTAAAAAAAATGAACCAATAGCAATATCTTAGGGATTTAAAAAAACGAACCAATGGCAATATGTTAGGGATTTAAAAAAAATGAACCAATAGCAATATCTTAGGGATTTAAAAAAAAGAACCAATAGCAATATGTTAGTGATTTAAAAAAAAACGAATAGCAATATCTGAGGGATTTAAAAAAAACAAACCAATAGCAATATCTTAGTGATTTAAAAAAAACAAAACCAATAGCAATATCTTAGGGATTTAAAAAGAAAAACGAACCAATAGCAATATCTTAGGGATTTTAACAAATGAACCAATAGCAATATCTTAGGGATTTTAAAAAAATGAACCAATAGCAATATCTTAGGGATTTAAAAAGAAAAACGAACCAATAGCAATATCTTAGGGATTTAAGAAGAAAAACGAACCAATAGCAATATCTTAGGGATTTAAAAAAAAGAACCAATAGCAATATCTTAGTGATTTAAAAAAAACGAACCAATAGCAATATCTTAGGGATTTAAAAAGAAAAACGAACCAATAGCAATATCTTAGTGATTTAAAAAAGCTGAACCAATAGCAATATCTTAGTGATTTAAAAAAAAAGAACCAAAGGCAATATCTTAGGGATTTAAAAAAAACGAACCAATAGCAATATCTTAGGGATTTAAAAAAAAAAACGAATAGCAGTATTTTAGGAATTAAAAAAAAAAACGAACCAATAGCAATATCTTAGGGATTTAAAAGAAAACGAACCAATAGCAATATCTTAGCGATTTAAAAAGAAAAACGAACCAATAGCAATATCTTAGGGATTTAAAAAAAAATGAACCAATAGCAATATCTTGCCAAGTGTTGGCTGCATTAACAGGCAGCCAAGACTTGACTACAACTCGCTGCCCAGGTGAACTGTCTATTGCCAACAGGGCCTTCCTAAAGATGACATGCTCAGGGCACATGCACCAAGATCACTAATGCCTGAAATAGGCCTTTAAGGATTTGCCCGTTTAGAACAAGTCACACAATTACTGTTTATGTGATTTGAGTTGGCAAAAACAAAATATACAATGTTGAACTCAATATACCGAAAAACCAAACCAATACCTCGTAAAGTGATGAAGTATTTATCAAATTACATAAATACCTCATACCGTAGTGAGTGACCTGTAAAGTGATGAAGTCCTTATCAAATTACATAAATACCTCATACTGTAGTGAGTGACTTGTAAAGTGATGAAGTATTTATCAAATTATATAAATACCCCATACCATAGTGAGTGACTTATAAAGTGATGAAGTCCTTATCAAATTACATAAATACCTCATACAGTAGTGAGTGACTTGTAAAGTGATGAAGTATTTATCAAATTATATAAATACCTCATACCGTAGTGAGTGACCTGTAAAGTGATGAAGTCCTTATCAAATTACATAAATACATCATACTGTAGCGAGTGACTTGTTAAGTAAGGAAGTATTTATCAAATTATATAAAATACCTCATACCGTAGTGAGTAACTTGTAAAGTGATGAAGTACTTATCAAATTATATAAATACCTCATACTGTAGTGAGTGACTTGTAATGTGATGAAGTATTTATCAAATTATATAAATACCTCATACCTTAGTGAGTGACTTGTAAAGTGATGAAGTATTTATCAAATTATACAAATACCTCATACCGTAGCGAGTGACTTGTAAACTGATGAAGTATTTCTCAAGTTACATAAATACCTCGTACCGTAGTGAGTGACTTGTAAAGTGATGAAGTATTTAACAAATTATATAAATACCTCATACTGTAGTGAGTGACTTGTAAAGTGATGAAGTATTTATCAAATTATATAAATACCTCATACTGTAGCGTGTGACTTGGAAAGTGATGAAGTCCTTATCAAATTATATAAATACCTCATACCGTAGTGAGTGACTTGTAAAGTGATGAAGTATTTATCATATTATATAAATACCTCACACCATATTGAGTGACTTGTAAAGTGATGAAGTATTTATCAAATTATATAAATACCTCATACCATAGTGAGTGACTTGTAAAGTGATGAAGTATTTATCATATTATAAAAATACCTCATACTGTAGCAAATGACTTGTAAAGTGATGAAGTATTTATCAAATTATACAAATACCTCATACCGTAGTGAGTGACTTGTAAAGTGATGAAGTCCTTATCAAATTACATAAATACCTCAAACCGTAGTGAGTGACTTGTAAGGTGATGAAGTACTTATCAAATTATAAAAATACCTCCTACCGTAGTGAGTGACTTGTAAAGTGATGAAGTATTTATCATATTATATAAATACCTCACACCATATTGAGTGACTTGTAAAGTGATGAAGTATTTATCAAATTATATAAATATCTCGTACCGTATTGAGTGACTTGTAAAGTGATGAAGTATTTATCAAATTATATAAATACTTCATAGCGTAGTGAGTGACTTGTAAAGTGATGAAGTATTTATCATATTAGATAAATACCTCATACCATAGTGAGTGACTTGTAAAGTGATGAAGTATTTATCAAATTATATAAATACCTCATACCGTAGTGAGTGACTTATAAAGTGATGGAAGTATTTATCAAATTATATAATTACCTCATACCGTAGTGAGTGACTTGTAAACTGATGAAGTATTTATCAAATTACATAAATACCTCATACCGTAGTGAGTGACTTGTAAACTGATGAAGTATTTATCAAGTTACATAAATACCTCATACCACAGAGAGTGACTTGTAAAGTGATGAAGTATTTATCAAATTACATAAATACCTCATACCGTAGTGAGTGACTTGTAAAGTGATGAAGTATTTATCATATTATATAAATACCTCATACCACAGAGAGTGACTTGTAAAGTGATGAAGTATTTATCAAATTACATAAATACCTCATACCGTAGTGAGTGACTTGTAAAGTGATGAAGTATTTATCATATTATATAAAAACCTCATACCACAGAGAGTGACTTGTAAAGTGATGAAGTATTTATCAAATTACATAAATACCTCATACCGTAGTGAGTGACTTGTAAAGTGATGAAGTATTTATCATATTATATAAATACCTCATACCACAGAGAGTGACTTGTAAAGTGATGAAGTATTTATCAAATTACATAAATACCTCATACCACAGAGAGTGACTTGTAAAGTGATGAAGTATTTATCAAATTATATAAATACTTCATACCATAGAGAGTGACTTGTAAAGTGATGAAGTATTTATCAAATTACATAAATACCTCATACCGTAGTGAGTGACTTGTAAAGTGATGAAGTATTTTTTATATTATATAAATACCTCATACCACAGAGAGTGACTTGTAAAGTGATGAAGTATTTATCAAATTACATAAATACCTCATACCATAGCGAGTGACTTGTAAAGTGATGAAGTATTCATCATATTATATAAATACCTCATACCATAGTGAGTGACTTGTAAAGTGATGAAGTATTTATCAAATTATATAAATACCTCATACCATAGTGAGTGACTTGTAAAGTGATGAAGTATTTATCAAATTATATAAATACCTCATACCATAGCGAGTGACTTGTAAAGTGATGAAATATTTATCAAATTATATAAATACCTCATACTGTAGTGAGTGACTTGTAAAGTGATGAAGTCCTTATCAAATTACTTAAAAACATCATACTGTAGCGTGTGACTTGTAAAGTAATGAAGTATTCATCATATTATATAAATACCTCATACCATAGTGAGTGACTTGTAAAGTGATGAAGTATTTATCATATTATATAAATACCTCATACCATAGCGAGTGACTTGTAAAGTGATGAAGTATTTATCAAATTATATAAATACCTCATACCATAGTGAGTGACTTGTAAAGTGATGAAGTATTCATCATATTATATAAATACCTCATACCATAGCGAGTGACTTGTAAAGTGATGAAGTATTTATCAAATTATATAAATACCTCATACCATAGTGAGTGACTTGTAAAGTGATGAAGTATTTATCAAATTACATAAATACCTCATACCGTAGTGAGTGACTTGTAAAGTGATGAAGTATTTATCATATTATATAAATACCTCATACCACAGAGAGTGACTTGTAAAGTGGTGAAGTATTTATCAAATTACATAAATACCTCATACCATAGTGAGTGACTTGTAAAGTGATGAAGTATTTATCAAATTATATAAATACCTCATACCATACTGAGTGACTTGTAAAGTGATGAAGTATTTATCAAATTAGATAAATACCTCAAACCATAGCGAGTGACTTGTAAAGTGATGAAGTATTTATAAAATTATATAAATACCTCATACCGTAGTGAGTGACTTGTAAAGTGATGAAGTATTTATAAAATTACATAAATACCTCATACCACAGAGAGTGACTTGTAAAGTGATGAAGTATTTATAAAATTACATAAATACCTCATACCACAGAGAGTGTCTTGTAAAGTGATGAAGTATTCATCATATTATATAAATACCTCATACCATAGTGAGTGACTTGTAAAGTGATGAAGTATTTATCATATTATATAAATACCTCATAGCATAGTGAGTGACTTGTAAAGTGATGAAGTATTTATCAAATTACATAAATACCTCATACCGTAGTGAGTGACTTGTAAAGTGATGAAGTATTCATCAAATTACATAAATACCTCATACCACAGAGAATGACTTGTAAAGTGATGAAGTATTTATCAAATTAGATAAATACCTCAAACCATAGCGAGTGACTTGTAAAGTGATGAAGTATTTATAAAATTATATAAATACCTCATACCATAGTGAGTGACTTGTAAAGTGATGAAGTATTTATCAAGTTATACAAATACCTCATACTGTAGTGAGTGACTTGTAAAGTGATGAAGTATTTATCAAATTACATAAATGCCTCATACCATAGTGAGTGACTTGTAAAGTGATGAAGTATTTATCAAATTAGATAAATACCTCAAACCATAGCGAGTGACTTGTAAAGTGATGAAGTATTTATCAAATTATATAAATACCTCATACTGTAGCATGTGACTTGCAAAGTGATGAAGTATTTATTAAATTATATAAATACCTCATACTGTAGTGAGTGACTTGTAAAGTGATGAAGTATTCATCATATTATATAAATACCTCATACCGTAGTGAATAACTTGTAAAGTGATGAAGTATTTATCAAGTTATACAAATACCTCATACTGTAGTGAGTGACTTGTAAAGTGATGAAGTATTTATCAAATTACATAAATACCTCATCCTGTAGTGAGTGACTTGTAAAGTGATGAAGTATTTATCAAATTACATAAATACCTCATAACGTAGTGAGTGACTTGTAAAGTGATGAAGTATTTATCAAATTATATAAATACCTCATACTGTAGCGAGTGACTTGTAACGTGATGAAGTCCTTGTCAAATTACATAAATACCTCATACCATAGCGAGTGACTTGTAAACTAATGAAGTATTTATCAAATTATATAAATACCACATACCATAGTGAGTGACTTGTAAACTGATGAAGTCCTTATCAAATTACATAAATACCTCATACTGTAGCGAGTGACTTGGAAAGTGATGAAGTCCTTATCAACTTATATAAATACCTCAAACTGTAGCGAGTGACTTGTAAAGTGATGAAGTCCTTATCAAATTATATAAATACCTCATACTGTAGTGAGTGACTTGTAAAGTGATGAAGTATTTATCAAATTATATAAATACCTCATACCTTAGTGAGTGACTTGTAAACTGATGAAGTATTTATCAAATTATATAAATACCTCATACTGTAGCATGTGACTTGCAAAGTGATGAAGTATTTATTAAATTATATAAATACCTCATACTGTAGCGAGTGACTTGGAAAGTGATGAAGTCCTTATCAACTTATATAAATACCTCAAACTGTAGCGAGTGACTTGTAAAGTGATGAAGTCCTTATCAAATTATATAAATACCTTATACTGTATTGAGTGACTTGTAAAGTGATGAAGTATTTATCAAATTATATAAATACCTCATACCTTAGTGAGTGACTTGTAAAGTGATGAAGTATTTATCAAATTATATAAATACCTCATACCTTAGTGAGTGACTTGTAAAGTGATGAAGTATTTATCAAATTATATAAATACCTCATACTGTAGCGAGCGCGACTTGTAAAGTGATGAAGTCCTTATCAAATTATATAAATACCTCATACCATAGTGAGTGACTTGTAAAGTGATGAAGTATTTATCAAATTATATAAATACCTCATACCATAGTGAGTGACTTGTAAAGTGATGAAGTCCTTATCAAATTAAATGAGATATAACATTGGTGGCCACTTTTTCGGCTGCTGAGGATTTCGTTAGAACTTTCGAGTTCTGTCGAATTCTTTCTGTGCCCACTTATCCATTAACTTTTGAAATAATTGTCAGTTCATTTTTCAAAACTCTACTAATTTATTTGGATCAGACCTACTGCAGCAAATGAATGGAAAGCCAAATAATGCTTCCTTCCTCATTAAAGGACCACAGCAAATCAGTGGAAGGCCAGATAATGCAGACCTCCTCATTAAAGGACTACAGCAATTCAGTGGAAGGCCAGATAATGGAGACCTCCCCATTAAAGGACTACAGCAATTCAGTGGAATGCCAGATAATGGAGACCTCCCCATTAAAGGACTACAGCAATTCAGTGGTAGGCCAGATAATGAAGACCTCCCCATTAAAGGACTACAGCAATTCAGAGGAAGGCCAGAAAATGGAGACCTCCCCATTAAAGGACTACAGCAATTTAGTGGAAGGCCAGATAATGCAGACCTCCTATTTAGAGGACCACAGCAATCCAGTGGAAGGCCAGACAATGCAGACCTCCTCATTAAAGAACCACAACAATTCAGTGGAAGGCCAGATAATGTAGACCTCCTATTTAGAGGACCACAGCAATCCAGCGGAAGGCCAGACAATGCAGACCTCCTCATTAAAGAACCACGGGAAATCAGAGGAAGGCCAGATAATGCAGACCTCCTCATTAGAGAACCACAGCAATCCAGTGGAAGGCCAGACAATGCAGACCTCCTCATTAAAGGACCACAGGAAATCAGAGGAAGGCCAGATAATGCAGACCTCCTCATTAAAGGACTACATCAATTCAGTGGAAGGCCAGATAATGCAGACCTCCTCATTAGAGGACCACAGGAAATCAGAGGAAGGCCAGATAATGCAGACCCCCTCATTAGAGGACCACAGCAATCCAGTGAAAGGCCAGACAATGCAGACCTCCTTATTAAAGAACCACAGGAAATCAGATGAAGGCCAGATAATGCAGACCCCCTCATTAGAGGACCACAGCAATCCAGTGGAAGGCCAGACAATGCAGACCTCCTCATTAAAGGACCACAGGAAATCAGAGGAAGGCCAGATAATGCAGACCTCCTCATTAAAGGACTACATCAATTCAGTGGAAGGCCAGATAATGCAGACCTCCTCATTAAAGGACCACAGGAAATCAGAGGAAGGCCAGATAATGCAGACCTCCTCATTAAAGGACTACAGCAATTCAGTGGAATGCCAGATAATGCAGACCTCCTCATTAAAGAACCACAGGAAATCAGAGGAAGGCCAGATAATGCAGACCCCCTCATTAGAGAACCACAGCAATCCAGTGGAAGGCCAGACAATGCAGACCTCCTCATTAAAGGACCACAGGAAATCAGAGGAAGGCCAGATAATGCAGACCTCCTCATTAAAGGACTACATCAATTCAGTGGAAGGCCAGATAATGCAGACCTCCTCATTAGAGGACCACAGGAAATCAGAGGAAGGCCAGATAATGAAGACCCCCTCATTAGAGGACCACAGCAATCCAGTGAAAGGCCAGACAATGCAGACCTCCTTATTAAAGAACCACAGGAAATCAGAGGAAGGCCAGATAATGCAGACCCCCTCATTAGAGGACCACAGCAATCCAGTGGAAGGCCAGACAATGCAGACCTCCTCATTAAAGAACCACAGGAAATCAGAGGAAGGCCAGATAATGCAGACCTCCTCATTAAAGGACTACATCAATTCAGTGGAATGCCAGATAATGCAGACCTCCCCATTAGAGGACCACAGGAAATCAGAGGAATGCCAGATAATGCAGACCTCCCCATTAAAGGACTACAGCAATTCAGTGGAATGCCAGATAATGCAGACCTCCCCATTAGAGGACCACAGGAAATCAGAGGAATGCCAGATAATGCAGACCCCCTCATTAGAGGACCACAGCAATCCAGTGGAAGGCCAGACAATGCAGACCTCCTCATTAAAGAACCACAGGAAATCAGAGGAAGGCCAGATAATGCAGACCTCCCCATTAAAGGACTACAGCAATTCAGTGGAATGCCAGATAATGCAGACCTCCCCATTAGAGGACCACAGCAATCCAGTGGAAGGCCAGACAATGCAGACCTCCTCATTAAAGAACCACAGGAAATCAGAGGAAGGTCAGATAATGCAGACCTCCCCATTAAAGGACTACAGCAATTCAGTGGAATGCCAGATAATGCAGACCCCCTCATTAGAGGACTACAGCAATCCAGTGGAAGGCCAGACAATGCAGACCTCCTCATTAAAGAACCACAGGAAATCAGAGGAAGGCCAGATAATGCAGACCTCCCCATTAAAGGACTACAGCAATTCAGTGGAAGGCCAGATAATGCAGACCTCCCCATTAAAGGACTACAGCAATTCAGTGGAATGCCAGATAATGCAGACCTCCTCATTAAAGGACTACAGCAATTCAGTGGAAGGCCAGATAATGCAGACCTCCCCATTAAAGGACTACAGCAATTCAGTGGAATGCCAGATAATGCAGACCTCCTCATTAAAGGACTACAGCAATTCAGTGGAAGGCCAGATAATGCAGCCCTCCTCATTAAAGAACCACAGGAAATCAGAGGAAGGCCAGATAATGCAGACCTCCTCATTAGAGGACCGTAGTTATTCAGTGGAAGGCCAGATAATGCAGACCTCCTCATTAAAGAACCACAGGAAATCAGAGGAAGGCCAGATAATGCAGACCTCCTCATTAGAGGACCGTAGTTATTCAGTGGAAGGCCAGATAATGCAGACCTCCTCATTAAAGAACCACAGGAAATCAGAGGAAGGCCAGATAATGCAGACCTCCTCATTAAAGAACCACAGGAAATCAGAGGAAGGCCAGATAATGCAGACCTCCTCATTAGAGGACCGTAGTTATTCAGTGGAAGGCCAGATAATGCAGACCTCCTCATTAAAGAACCACAGGAAATCAGAGGAAGGCCAGATAATGCAGACCTCCTCATTAGAGGAATACATGAAATCAGTGGAAGGTCAAATAATGCAGACTTCCGCATTGAAGTGCAGCAGCAAATCAATGGAAGGCCAAATAATGCAGACCTTTTCATCAGAGGAAAGCAGCAAATCCTCTGGAGGCCAAATAATACATCAGAAGAGGACTGCAACAAATCAGTGGAAGGCCAAATAATGAGGACCTCATTAGATGACCCGAACAAACTAGTTGATGGCCAAATAATTATAATTATTGAGTGGTGATTACACTCCGGTCTACTATATTAATATATAGACTATATAATATACAAACTATGGTCACAGGTTGATCCATCAAAGCCAGCAAGACATGTACAGTTAAAGCTGTTTTCTCCATTTACACACGTTCCTCCATTTTCACAAGGAAACGAGGCACACTCGTCATAATCTACAAGCAGAGAAACACATTAAAATAAGTTTTATTGAATAAATCGTCCGAGTTTAATAAAAATATGTAATTAGAAAAGACCTCACTGATGAATAAAAAATAATTGGGGATAAACATTATCTATATGGGTATAATGTTATAATGTAAGTTAAGTTCTGATGCATCCATAAAATCTTTGTACAGCATCATAATACAGTTATTTACAATAATTTGAAATGTGATTCTAACGTCTACATTCTCAACTGAGTCACCATTGAACTTGACATGTGATTCTAACTTCTAAATCCTCCACTGAGTCGCCACTGGACTTGACATGTGATTCTAACTTCTAAATCCTCTATTGAGTCGGCACCAGACTTGGCATGTGATTCTAACTTCTAAATCCTCCATTGAGTCGGCACCAGACTTGACTTGTGATTCTAACTTCTAAATCCTCCAATGAGTCACCACTGGACTTGACATGTGATTCTAACATCTAAATCCTCCAATGAGTCGCCACTGGACTTGACATATAATTCTAACTTCTAAATCCTCCATTGAGTCGGCACCAGACTTGACTTGTTATTCTAACTTCTAAATCCTCCATTGAGTCGCCACTGGACTTGACATGTGATTCTAACTTCTAAATCCTCCATTGAGTCGGTACCGGACTTGACATATAATTCTAACTTCTAAATCCTCCATTGAGTTGGTACCGGACTTGACATATAATTCTAACTTCTAAATCCTCCATTGAGTCGCCACTGGACTTGACATGTGATTCTAACTTCTAAATCCTCCATTGAGTCGCCACTGGACTTGACATGGGATTCTAACTTCTAAATCCTCCATTGAGTTGCCACTGGACTTGACATGTGATTCTAACTTCTAAATCCTCCATTGAGTCACCACTGGACTTGACATGTGATTCTAACTTCTAAATCCTCCATTGAGTCGCCACTGGACTTGACATGTGATTCTAACTTCTAAATCCTCCATTGAGTCGCCACTGGACTTGACATGTGATTCTAACTTCTAAATCCTCCATTGAGTCGGCACCGGACTTGACATGTGCTTCTAACTTCTAAATCCTCCATTGAGTCTCCACAGGACTTGACATGTGATTCTAACTTCTAAATCCTCCATTGAGTCGCCACTGGACTTGACATGTGATTCTAACTTCTAAATGCTCCATTGAGTCGCCACTGAACTTGACACGTGATTCTAACTTCTAAATCCTCCATTGAGTCGCCACTGGACTTGACATGTGATTCTAACTTCTAAATCCTCCATTGAGTCGGCACCAGACTTGACTTGTGATTCTAACTTCTAAATCCTCCATTGAGTCGGCACCGGACTTGACATGTGATTCTAACCTCTAAATCCTCCATTGAGTCGCCACTGGACTTGACATGTGATTCTAACTTCTAAATCCTCCATTGAGTCGGCACCAGACTTGACTTGTGATTCTAACTTCTAAATCCTCCATTGAGTCGCCACTGGACTTGACATGTGATTCTAACTTCTAAATCCTCCATTGAGTCGGCACCGGACTTGACATGTGATTCTAACCTCTAAATCCTCCATTGAGTCGCCACTGGACTTGACATGTGATTCTAACTTCTAAATCCTCCATTGAGTCGCCACTGGACTTGACATGTGATTCTAACTTCTAAATCCTCCATTGAGTCGCCACTGGACTTGACATGTGATTCTAACTTCTAAATCCTCCATTGAGTCGCCACTGGACTTGACATGTGATTCTAACTTCTAAATCCTCCATTGAGTCTCCACAGGACTTGACATGTGATTCTAACTTCTAAATCCTCCATTGAGTCGCCACTGGACTTGACTTGTGATTCTAACTTCTAAATCCTCCATTGAGTCGGTACCAGACTTGACATGTGATTCTAACTTCTAAATCCTCCATTGAGTCGCCACTGGACTTGACATGTGATTCTAACTTCTAAATCCTCCATTGAGTCGCCATTGGACTTGATATGTGATTCTAACTTCTAAATCCTCCATTGAGTCGCCACTGGACTTGACACGGGATTCTAACTTCTAAATCCTCCATTGAGTCGCCACTGGACTTGACATGTGATTCTAACTTCTAAATCCTCCATTGAGTCGCCACTGGACTTGACTTGTGATTCTAACTTCTAAATCCTCCATTGAGTTGGTACCGGACTTGACATATAATTCTAACTTCTAAATCCTCCATTGAGTCGCCACTGGACTTGACTTGTGATTCTAACTTCTAAATCCTCCATTGAGTTGCCACTGGACTTGACATGTGATTCTAACTTCTAAATCCTCCATTGAGTCGCCACTGGACTTGACATGTGATTCTAACTTCTAAATCCTCCATTGAGTCGGTACCGGACTTGACATATAATTCTAAATTCTAAATCCTCCATTGAGTCGCCACTGGACTTGACATGTGATTCTAACTTCTAAATCCTCCATTGAGTCGGTACCAGACTTGACATATAATTCTAACTTCTAAATCCACCATTGAGTCGCCACTGGACTTGACATGTGATTCTAACTTCTAAATCCTCCATTGAGTTGCCACTGGACTTGACGTGTGATTCTAACTTCTAAATCCTCCATTGAGTCGGCACCAGACTTGACTTGTGATTCTAACTTCTAAATCCTCCATTGAGTCGCCACTGGACTTGACATGTGATTCTAACTTCTAAATCCTCCATTGAGTTGGCACTGGACTTGACACGTGATTCTAACTTCTAAATCCTCCACTGAGTCGCCACTGGACTTGACATGTGATTCTAACTTCTAAATCCTCCACTGAGTCGGTACCGGACTTGACATATAATTCTAACTTCTAAATCCTCCATTGAGTCGCCACTGGACTTGACATGTGATTATCACTTCTAAATCCTCCACTGAGTCGCCACTGGACCTGGCATGTGATTCTAACTTCTAAATCCTCCATTGAGTTGGTACCGGACTTGACATATAATTCTAACTTCTAAATCCTCCATTGAGTCGCCTCTGGACTTGACATGTGATTCCAACTTCTAAACCCTCCATTGAGTCGCCACTGGACTTGACTTGTGATTCTAACTTCTAAATCCTCCAATGAGTCGCCACTGGACTTGACTTGTGATTCTAACTTCCACAGCCTAGATTGTACCAGCATTTATCTTGATCTTTGATTCTAACTTCTAAATCCTAGAGTGAAGAACCACTGAAAGTGACATGTGATCCTAACCTATACATCCCAGACTGAACTACCACTGAACTTAACATGTGATGCTAACCTCTACACACTCGATCAAAACACCACTGTGATTGGAACTTCAATCACCACAGACCCAAACATGTGATTATAACTTCTACATCCTCAATTGATATGACCTCCAATATACACCTAACACTATACAATATAGGGTAGAGACATGACCTCCAATATACACCTAACACTATACAATATAGAGTAGAGTCATGACCTCCAATATACACCTAACACTATACAATATAGGGTAGAGACATGACCTCCAATATACACCTAAACACTATACAATATAGGGTAGAGACATGACCTCCAATATACACCTAAACACTATACAATATAGGGTAAAGACATGACCTCCAATATACACCTAAACACTATACAATATAGGGTAGAGACATGACCTCTAATATACACCCAAACACTATACAATATAGGGTAGAGACATGACCTCCAGTGTACACCTAAACACTATACAATATAGAGTAGAGATATGACCTCCAATATACACCTAAACACTATACAATATAGGGTAGAGACATGACCTCCAATATACACCTAAACACTATACAATATAGAGTAGAGATATGACCTCCAATATACACCTAAAAATATACAATATAGAGTAGAGTCATGACCTCCAATATACACCTAAACACTATACAATATACGGTAGAGACATGACCTCCAATATACACCTAAACACTACACAATATAGGGTAGAGACATAACCTCCAATATACACCTAAACACTATACAATATAGAGTAGAGTCATGACCTCCAATATACACCTAAACACTATACAATATAGGGTAGAGACATGACCTCCAGTGTACACCTAAACACTATACAATACAGAGTAGAGATATGACCTCCAATATACACCTAAACACTATACAATATAGGGTAGAGACATGACCTCCAATATACACCTAAACACTATGCAATATAGAGTAGAGACATGACCTACAGTATACACCTAAACACTATACAATATAGAGCAGAGAAATGACCTCCAATATACACCCAAACACTATACATTATAGGGTAGAGACATCACCTCCAGTATACACCTAAACACTATACAATATAGAGTAGAGATATGACCTCCAATATACACCCAAACACTATACATTATAGGGTAGGGACATCACCTCCAATATACACCTAAACACTATACAATATAGAGTAGAGATATGACCTCCAATATACACCCAAACACTATACATTATAGGGTAGAGACATCACCTCCAGTATACACCTAAACACTATACAATATAGGGTAGAGACACGACCTCCAGTGTACACCTAAACACTATACATCATAGGGTAGAGACATCACCTCCAATATACACCTAAACACTATACAATATAGGGTAGAGTAATGACCTCCAATATACACCTAAACACTATACAATATAGGGTAGAGACATCACCTCCAATATACACCTAAACACTATACAATATATGGTAGAGTAATGACCTCCAATATACACCTAAACACTATACAATATAGGGTAGGGACATCACCTCCAATATACACCTAAACACTATACAATATAGGGTAGAGACATGACCTCCAATATACACCTAAACACTATACAATATAGAGTAGAGACATGACCTCCAATATACACCTAAACACTATACAATATAGGGTAGAGACATGACCTCCAATATACACCTAAACACTATACAATATAGGGTAGAGACATGACCTCCAATATACCCCTAAACACTATACAATATAGAGTAGAGACATCACCTCCAATACACACCTAAACACTATACAATATATGGTAGAGTAATGACCTCCAATATACACCTAAACACTATACAATATAGAATAGGGACATGACCTCCAATATACACCTAACACTATACAATATAGGGTAGGGACATGACCTCCAATATACACCTAAACACTATACAATATAAGGTAGAGACATGACCTCCAGTATACACCTAAACACTATACAATATAGAGTAGAGACATCATCTCCAGTATACACCTAAACACTATACAATATATGGTAGAGACATGACCTCCAATATACACCTAAACACTATACAATATAGGGTAGAGACATGACCTCCAATATACACCTAAACACTATACAATATAGGGTAAAGACATGACCTCCAATATACACCTAAAGACTATACAATATACGGTAGAGACATGACCTCCAATACCAAAACACTCTACAATATAGGGTAAAGACATAACCTCCAATATACACCTAAACACTATACAATATAGGGTAGAGACATGACCTCCAATACCTAAACACTATACAATATAGCATAAAGACATGACCTCCAATATACACCTAAACACTATACAATATAGAGTAGAGACATCACCTCCAATATACACCTAAACACTATACAATATAGGGTAGAGACATGACCTCCAATATACACCTAAACACTATACAATATAGGGTAGAGACATGACCTCCAATATACACCTAAACACTATACAATATAGGGTAGAGACATGACCTCCAGTACACACCTAAACACTATACAATATAGGGTAGGGACATCACCTCCAATATACACCTAAACACTATACAATATAGGGTAGGGACATCACCTCCAATATACACCTAAACACTATACAATATAGGGTAGAGACATGACCTCCAATATACACCTAAACACTATACAATATAGGGTAGGGACATCACCTCCAATATACACCTAAACACTATACAATATAGGGTAGAGACATGACCTCCAATATACACCTAAACACTATACAATATAGGGTAGAGACATGACCTCCAGTATACACCTAAACACTATACAATATAGGGTAGAGACATGACCTCCAATATACACCTAAACACTATGCAATATAGGGTAGAGGCATGACCTCCAATATACACCTAAACACTATACAATATAAAGTAGAGGCATGACCTCCAATATACACCTAAACACTATACAATATAGGGTAGAGACATGACCTCCAGTATACACCTAAACACTATACAATATAGGGTAGAGACATGACCTCCAATATACACCTAAACATTATACAGTAGAGGATAGAGACATGACCTCCAATATACACCTAACCACTATACAATATAGGGTAGAGACATGACCTCCAATATACACCTAAACACTATACAATATAGGGTAGGGACATCACCTCCAATATACACCTAAACACTATACAATATAGAGTAGAGACATGACCTCCAATATACACCTAAACACTATACAATATAGGGTACAGACATGACCTCCAATATACACCTAAACACTATACAATATAGAGTAGAGACATGACCTCCATTATACACCTAAACACTATAAAATATAGGGTAGAGACATCACCTCCAATATACACCTAAACACTATACAATATAGAGTGGAGACATGACCTCCAATATACACCTAAACACTATACAATATAGGGTAGAGACATGACCTCCAATATACACCTAAACACTATACAATATAGGGTAGAGACATGACCTCCAATATACACCTAAACACTATACAATATAGGGTACAGACATGACCTCCAATATACACCTAAACACTATACAATATAGAGTAGAGACATGACCTCCAATATACACCTAAACACTATAAAATATAGGGTAGAGACATGACTTCCAGTATACACCCAAACACTATACAATATAGGGTAGAGACATGGTCTCCAATATACACCTAAACACTATACAATATAGGGTAGAGACATGACCTCAAATATACACCTAAACACTATGCAATATAGGGTAGAGACATGACCTAAAATATACACCTAAACACTATGCAATATAGGGTAGAGGCATGACCTCCAATATACACCTAAACACTATACAATATAAAGTAGAGACATGACCTCCAATATACACCTAAACACTATACAATATAGAGTAGAGACATGACCTCCAGTATACACCTAAACACTATACAATATAGGGTAGAGACATGACCTCCAATATACACCTAAACACTACACAATATAGGGTAGAGACATGACCTCCAATATACACCTAAACACTATACAATATAGGGAAGAGATATGACCTCCAATATACACCTAAACACTATACAATATAGGGTGGAGACATGACCTCAAATATACACCTAAACACTATGCAATATAGGGTAGAGACATGACCTCCAATATACACCTAAACACTATGCAATATAGAGTAGAGACATGACCTCCAGTATACACCTAAACACTATACAATATAGGGTAGAGACATGACCTCCAATATACACCTAAACACTACACAATATAGGGTAGAGACATGACCTCCAATATACACCTAAACACTAAACACTATACAATATAGGGTAGAGACATGGCCTCCAATATACACCTAAACACTATACAATATAGGGAAGAGACATGACCTCCAATATACACCTAACCACTACACAATATAGGGTAGAGACATGACCTCCAATATACACCTAAACACTATACAATATAGAGTAGAGACATGACCTCCAATATACACCTAACCACTACACAATATAGGGTAGAGACATGACCTCCAATATACACCTAAACACTATACAATATAGGGAAGAGATATGACCTCCAATATACACCTAAACACTATACAATATATGGTAGAGACATGACCTCCAATATACACCTAAACACTACACAATATAGGGTAGAGACATGACCTCCAATATACACCTAAACACTACACAATATAGGGTAGAGACATGACCTCCAATATACACCTAAACACTATACAATATAGAGTAGAGACATGACCTCCAATATACACCAAAACACTATACAATATAGGGAAGAGATATGACCTCCAATATACACCTAAACACTAAACACTATACAATATAGGGTAGAGACATGGCCTCCAATATACACCTAAACACTATACAATATAGGGAAGAGACATGACCTCCAATATACACCTAAACACTATACAATATAGGGTAGAGACATGTCCTCCAATATACACCTAAACACTACACAATATAGGGTAGAGACATGACCTCCAATATACACCTAAACACTATATAATATAGGGTAGAGACATAACCTCCAATATACACCTAAACACTATACAATATAGGGTAGAGACATGACCTCCAGTATACACCTAAACACTATACAATATAGAGTAGAGACATGACCTCCAGTATACACCTAAACACTATACAATATAGGGTAGAGACATGACCTCAAATATACACCTAAACACTATGCAATATAGGGTAGAGACATGACCTCCAATATACACCTAAACACTATGCAATATAGAGTAGAGACATGACCTCCAATATACACCTAACCACTATAAAATATAGGGTAGAGACATCACCTCCAATATACACCTAAACACTACACAATATAGAGTAGAGTCATGACCTCCAATATACACCTAAACACTATACAATATAGAGTAGAGATATGACCTCCAATATACACCTAAACACTACACAATATAGGGTAGAGACATGACCTCCAATATACACCTAAACACTATACAATATAGAGTAGAGATATGACCTCCAATATACACCTAAACACTATACAATATAGGGTAGAGACATCACCTCCAATATACACCTAAACACTATAAAAAGGATTTATAAAATCAGAACATTTATCATTTAAACATGTTCCCAGACCCCTAATGAGGGGTCGATACCTTTCTCCCATCCCACCCCACCCCTCCCCTTCCATCCATCCAGCACATCATCAGATGAGAATAAAATAGGTCATGTTTAATTGTTGGAAAGAGTTTGGAATATATATTTTCCCTTGAAAGGAACAGTTCAGTTACAGTTCTGAGAATGTAAAGGGTTTTTTTTTCACTTCAGGTGAATAATGGCACATGCTCCATTCCTATACCCTAGACTCAGGGGCATGAGGGGCAGCTACCCCGAACTCCCGGCTTCCTTATTGTCTGTCCACTTTTATGATCACAGATGAATATTTCATTAGCCGCGAACATGACACTTTATTGTTACTATTCTTCACTAATAATCACATGTCAAATCAAGGTCAAGAGGTGTGATTAAGCCTATGACTAGGTCCAGAGGCAGCGGAAGCAGGGGAAGACACGGGACACGTACCCCTCCACTTTTTTCCACAGACATGTTGTCAATTTACAGGCTTTCCTGTAATATATTAACTGTACACCCAAACAACATTTTGCCAAGAATCCCACCTTCGGTCTCTTCGGTCCGTTTCTTCTATTTCGACCACCTAGGCTAGCCTTTGGGTTGGAAGGCGAAAGAAGTAGAAGAAATGGACAGGACAGTGACCACACCATGGCATGTTCATGTTTACGAGAGAATATAATGAGTCAGGTTACATTTTCCGATATACAATTTTTTCTCCCAATGAGCCGAACCATGGTAACCTTGAAAATTTGTGTCCCTCCACGTTTATTGAACTTCCGCCATCTCTGACTACATTGTTTTCAGCACCACCAAATACTTGGTGAAGGGACAGTGCTTGTGGGGTGACCAGAGTGAGGTAGACATACAGTTAAAACTAGAAGTCCTGTCATGAAATGTGCACAAATAGCACGTTTATATGCGCATTAATGTGTGCATTATGGCCCAAGTAAAGCTATCAAATTCTGTACATATGGCCTGTGCACAAGCAATGTTTCAGCCAAAGGACCTCCGGGTACACTGGAGGTCCATTGGCAGAAACATTGCCTGTGTTTGCTATGAGTAACCAGGAGAACCTGCCGTCCTCTGGATGCCATTCGATATGGCAATTGTGCGCAATTCCAACGCGCAATTAAGCCTAGATAAGCACACTATTCGTGACAGGACTTCTAGTTTTAACTGTACCTAATATTTAAAAAAACGTCCCATATTGCTAGTTCAACTTTAAACTTAGTTCTTCCTACAACTTGTACCTTGAAGATCTGACTTTGAGCTTGAAAGAGGGCTTGTTATACAACACCTGTAATCAAATAGACTTACCTTTGTCACAGTTTTTACCCGTCCATCCTGGATTGCATTCACAGTCGTAATTATTTACGAGATCCTGACAGGTTCCATGGATGCAAGGATTAGAGGCACAGTCATCGATATCTGAAATAGAAGTCAGTACACTACACTTAACATACATTTTATGAGTGAAGCTTAACACAGTGATAGACAGATACAGGGCCAATTCTAGAACCATATTTATTGAGGCCACACAAGGCCTAGGCCCTTTAAATTAAAACTGGGAAAGGAGATGGCCAGCATCTCCCCTCTTTTCCGGGCTGGGATACCAGGGTAAATAACAAAGACGGAAAGTGGCTGTTGTTTCAAATTGTTTGATACATATTTATGTGGACACATTATGCAGGATATTGTGGTCAGTGGGAAAAGACATTTCTACATGTGGATAGTTTTACGGGTGTAGGAAGCCGAAATAACCAGAGAAAACTACCAACCAGCGACAGCAACTGCCAGACACCCCAACATACTAACTCCACACATGTTGGGTAAACATTGGTTGATAGACAGTACATCAACGCCGTGGAGTACGTCTTGGTACATAGCACAATGCTGCCTACCCTACGCTGAGCTTCCGACTGAGCTCCCGACTCTAGGATCCACTGAGCCACTGCGCTCCCAACTCTAGGATCCACTGAGCCACTGCGTTCCAAACTCTAGGATCCGCTAGGCCAGTGAGCTACAAACTATAGGATCCACCGAGCCACTGCGCTCCCGACTCTAGGACCTGCTGAGCCACTGCACTCCGACTCTAGGATACGCCAAGTCACTGTGCGCCCGACTCTATCTGTTGAAAGGGTAATTAAATCCCAGTAAATAGACTTTCCCCTCACCTTGTCATAGACCAAAACGTTTATTTCACTGGCTGATGCATACCAATATAGCATCAAATGAAACATAATTTATTCATTTATTTATTGGGGTTTAACGACACTTTCGACAGCTAGGGTCAGGACAAATTTCTGGAGAAGAAAGCGAGCGCTGCCGTGCCACATCTGCAATCAGGATTAGGTGTCCAAGTCTGTTTGTAGTCTGTTTCTGAACAATGGAAATGCTCCTCACAGAAACTACAAAAATCTTTATCTTTATGTTGATTTAATTAATTTTCTTCTTTTTGGTGGTGGAGGTGGGGGTGTGGGCAGATATAATGTTTTGGGTAGGGAAGGTGGGCCAGCAACAGTATAGCCGCCATGGACTGGTCACTTTCCACGGGTTGACAAAATTTCCGAGACACAATAATATTAGATTCCAAACATTAATTTGAGGTATAAATATGAACAAACATTTAATTAATGAAGCACAGGGTTCAACCCGGTACTTCATTAATTAAAATTTAGCTGATGATTTTTATTATATGGCAAACGCATGCGTAGACATTACTGCCGACCCGTGAATTACGACCAATCCACGACGATTGTCTCGTAACATGTCTTTCCTCGGTGAGACAATATCCTGGGCGGGAGAAGGGGTGTAGCACACCACGACTCTCCAAAACTGGTGTACGGTAGGAGGTGAGCTGGTACGTGTACGACACATAACTTTATAGTCCTTGAACCACGGAAGAATGACAGAAAACTCGATGTGAAACTAGTGAGTATAGAGGTTAACTCTTTCTATTCATCAGTTCGACTGTGTTCGCAGAGAAGGTACGAAACTTTATTCCCCAAAAAGCCCAAACACTCGATGTACAACAGGAGGTGAGACGGGGGTGGGGGGGGGGGGGGGGGGCACCTAAAGATTCAACAAAAGCTCAAACACTTGATGTACAACAGGGGGTGATTAAAGGCGAAAAATGTGATGTACTGCCGGATGTGAAGGAGCAGGGAGGCTTTCTGATTCTCTTCCCCCAAAAGACGGAATACTTGGCGTGCAATCGCAGAGTCTGACCTGGAGATGTACCCAACTATATTCCCTAGAGAGACAGAACATTTGATGCACAGCGGGACGGGTAAGAAGACAGGCTACCTTAATATAAATTCCCCAGAAATATAGAAAATTCCATGTACAATAAGCGTGAGACAGCACTCAACACTAAGTGTGGTAGTGTTCAAATAATGCTATTTACTCATTATTATATTCGTCTTTATTACAGATGATTCAGACTAAATATATTTATTCCAGCTGCTAACTTGTTTAGTTTCAGCTTAATTATTTCACGGGTTCATCAACTGATGTACTGATTAACTGCGCTAGCTTGCTTCTGTAGGTTGACTGGGGTTAATTTTGTTAAAGGTCTTGTCTGAGTTCTCGCTTGTGCAGCCTCGACTGCAGTTGTCGCGGGGAAATCCTTTTGTTCTTTTGTTTGGAGTATTGCTTGGTTTTGAGATTGGTCGGTTGTCCTTCAACAGTTTGAATGTGAAACCTGTTAATGACATTATGGAGGCTTTTTGAAAATATATTCTTGTAAAGATCTAAGTCATTCCGATATGGTAAGAAAGCATTATTTATTTGTTTTGTTTAATAATTGCAAATGCATCTGCAGGATGATCGGAGCTGTTGCCCCGATCACCTGCAACTGGATTTGCAGTGAATCGATTCTGTTTTGTTTCGTAAATCGCTTCCATGATATCGTTTGGGAAATCCTACATATATTTATATTTATATATTTTTAGGATCTGTCATAATAATTATTGTAATGATGATGATGATGTATGATCGCTGATTTCCTGATGTGTTATATATATTCCAGTCAGCTGTAAATTTGGAAATCCTTCATCTGTGATAGTTTACAATGTGTATAAAGGAATAAATGTGTAAATATATAATTCATCCAGATTCATTTTATTTTATCGGGAGATGGCTCAATCAGCAACCCACCACTCTGCGATATAAGTTCTCCTGAAAGACAGAAAATTTGATGTACAATGGGAGTGAGTGAGCAGAGAGGCTACCTAATTTCTTTTATTATTCCACATGTTTATAACATCAGCCGTGATTGGTTAATTTGACACCTTCTAAAAGTCATAGTACTGGAGTTTTGGGGCAAAACACGGGTACTATCGGAACGTTTCTCCCTGGAGACAAGAGAACAAAGAAAATGTAAGCTCCACTTCCATTGATCAGCGTTGATTACGCACGCCCTGATTGGAATTTCTCAACACCAAACGCTGGTGCCGTGTCCGTTTAACCTTTTTCGTCACCGATAGAGACAAACTTACCAACAAACTCATCTTCAGTGGGTGTGTTTTCAATTTTAACTGCAAACAATGAATTCAAAAGAATCAGAAATATTAAAAACTCACATGTTGTTCACCACTTCAGTGAATCCTGAATATGAGTTATGACTTCAATCAATTATATTTCCACACAAGTTTAGTACTCCTCGACCTCACTGAGACTCTACCTCAAGTTCAAAATAAATTGTTTCACTCCGCTTAATTCTAACAACTGTCGTCGTCCAAGAAACATGAATTTATCCATTAATTTATACCACTTATCACACAAGCATTAACAATGAATTATAACATGAACAGCATGATGCAGTTGTAAACCCTGGCATTTGGCGATATAGAAACTCCCAAAGCGACGGCACTTGTGACAAGTCATTTTCGAAGAGACGTCATTCGTTCGAAATGACATCATGTTTTTGGATTCGACAACATTGTTATTACAAGATTTATGGCATGTTGCAGTTAACGCTTAACAATGGAAGTTATTTTTTGTTCGGCATAATAAAATAATTAGAAGGTTTCTTTTCATGTTCTATAAGTTGATAGTACCTGAGTTTGTGTGATTTCTGAAATAAAACCTTCAGCAGCTTTGCTGCTTCATTTTGGGTGATATAAACAATAATAATGCAGCTTTGGGAAGATTTCTTGACATTGAAGCGGAATCAAGTACGGATGAAGGTGTAGCAGTAGTCGATTACCCCCCTTCCTCCATCCTAAGAACGCGCTGCCTATGAACGTTATGTGTACGTGTTTATGATGGGAAAGTGGAGATCTTCTTCTGATGAGGTGTGGCCGGGGTGGCGGCCTTTTTTTCTTTTAAAATATATAGCATAATAAGTTAAATTACATATACGTCGCCGTAATTCTCCTATTTTCAGTTTACTTTGTTGTTATGTGAGAGAACATTCATGCATGTCTCTCCTTTGACACCATCCATAGTGCATCTGTTATAAATATACCGTTCTCAGAATATTGTTTGGATCAGCGCACTGTTGTACCTTTCGCAATTAGTGTATAAAGGTGGAACAACTTCGCCAGAACACGAAGGAACTCATGGTAAAACATAGCAATGTGAAACATTTTCGAAAAGCTGTGCTGTTGGTTTTGGTTTAACATTTTTCTTTATTTTATTTTTTTCTTTCCTTAAACATACCTGTCACCTCAGACTTTGTTATGCAAATAATTAAGGGCTGAACCAAGTTATAAAATGTCATACAGTATGCAAATATTTTGTTACTTTTGGGGGAATCTTACCTGGGGAAATTAGAAACAGGTTGTCAAAGGCAGAGCTCATATTTAGGGACGTCCCATAGGATCCTCGTTCTTTTATACTAGGTAAGCTGACGGGATGTGACATACCTCTATTTTTTCTCGTCGTATGTATTTTGGGGGTTTTTTGGGGGTGGGGGTGGGGGGGTGGGGTGGATTTTTGGAACCACACAAGAGTCAACGGAGTTTATATAAAAAAAAAAACAAAAAAAACTCAAGTTCTTAAAAATTCATTTGTGGATAAATACATGTAGTGTTTAGTTGTGATACACGTAGCAGATAGTTGTGATAAACGTAGCGTTTAATTGTGATGCATGTGGCGTCTAGTTGTGAAACACGTGGTGTTTAGTTGTGATACACTGGCTTCCTAACTTCAGATTTAGTTTAAACAATATTTTTATTTCAATGAAAAAAAAAATCATGTTATGTGTACACATCATGTCCAAAAATAAAGAAAATGAAACAAGGCGAAATCTAAAATAATATTAAATAAATAACAGAGAGAAAAAATTATAAGTAAGGGATATAACAGTTAGCTTGGAGATTTTGTGAGTCGTCTTCCCTGTAAGATAGTAGTTATACACAAGTTAACCCTTTGATACTTTTGTACGTTGTATGAAGTACGAAATCAAACAGTGCGTTGATACTTTGTGGTCATTTGTTTTGTTATTATTTTTCGATTTTTTAAAGTTTTAACCTCAATTCCTAGTTTCTCTCGAATAGTGCTCAGTGACAACCTTTGAACCAAATGTTATCGCAGCTTAAAATACTAATATAATCCTACTGTCTAGACTTCTTAACTGGTCGAGTGACAGACGCCACTATCAGGGCTTTCAAAAATTTAGGATACCAGAGCAAAAGTAAACACTTTCCTTGCTTATATTTCAAACAGAAATATTTTGTTTACATAAATTTGTTGTATTACAAATTATTGGAGAGTGCCGGCGGGCACTCTCCAATTATTTGTAATAAAACAAGTTTTGAATAACAAATTAAGACCACCCAAAATAATCTAGCCCTCAACCAGTTAATCACTTATATGAAAAATATAGAGGAGATCTACTGTTTTTGAGTGAGTATCGGAATTATCTCATGAGTAGCTGCAAAGGAATATTAGTTTTCACGAGCGGCTGAAAGCCGCAAATGAAAAATTAAAATTCTTTGCAGCCACGAATGAGATAATTCCGATACTCTCTCAAAAACAGTAGGTATTCTTTCTATTATACGCGTTGCGTTGTTTTTGTTGCGATTAAAAGATGTAATGTGGTGTTTTCATTGCAATCAAAACCGGAGGTGGAGAAAATGATGACAATGTCAACAAACATCAGCTGACGCAGCTGACCCATTTACTTATTGGCCCCGATTTCAAAATCAAACTACCACAAAACAAAGTAGTTCCACATAAATCCCCTTAGAAAATGGCTATATTGTCAGTTACGCACACAAAATCAATGAACGCGTGTGAAAGTGGTTTATGACATTCCCCCCAAAACAATGGGTGGCACATATATTCAAAAGTAATAACAAAAGTGGACTGCGCAAATGCACAAAAACATGACACAGTTCACAAAATGATCAATGAAGGACGAAGGAGGATTTTTCAAATGTTCAAATTGTTTTTAGCATATTTGTCAATCACTGTCACTATCGATGAGTCGGATTTTCTTGTACTTCCTTTTTGGACTATTCGCAACACTAACTTTATTGCTTTGAAACGAGCTAAAATACACATTTACCGGTGCTGCGTGTATTGGACATATAAAAAGTACATTCGTCAGCGGTGTAATTTCATTCTAATTTTCTTGCGTGATTCGATTAATCTTCAGAGGAATATTCCCTTATATCTATCATGACGATAGAAATAGAAAAATATCGCTTAAAAAGCATATAATAAATCTTGTTATTTGTACTTTTCAACGTTTGACGTCGCATTTTGAAAACGTTGAAGAAACTGAATTACCAGTGATGTTTGGAAGTCAGGATAATTAAAGTCTCAAAGGGTTATTTATTTATTTATTGGTGTTTAAGGTCACATACTTATGCACAATGGCTAACTGTGACCGTGACAGTTTTACGGGTAGAGGAAGCCGGAGAGAACCACCGAGCATTGACGAGCAACTGTCAGCTCCTCAACATTCTAACTCTGTTAAAGCTCCGCCCAAGCAGGGTTACAGCGGTTGAAGACGTGCACCATGGACGTGCAGTACGCCTTAGTACATGGCGCCATGTAGGCAACCGGGATAAAGTGCTCTGCCCAAGGACACAACAGGTTGTCCTGGACAGGAGTCGAACTCGGGACCTCTAGCACGGAAGTCCAACAGTCTACCACTGAGCCACAGCGATCCACTCTCAAAGGGTTAAGTTGATTGGAAGCTTGTTTCAATTTAATATAAGAAATTGTTCAAACTAACTAAAAGAACAATAGAAATATAGACGGTGTGTGGCGTAGAATGCAATCCACTCTTCTAGTATGGATACAGATGGTGATACAGATGGGCATACGATATTGGGTTGCTTACTCCCAGATGGCAGGTACTGTGGAGAGTCCCGAATAAGAAATGCAAGCGAGGAAGAATAGCTCGCAGCGAATTTCTTTTAAGATTGCCGTTCTTCTCTATGAGTGTTCGTATCAAATCTTTGTACGCCACGGTAGATAGATACATGTATTGGGGGGGGGGGGGGGGGTTGTCCTACGCCACGAGAGAGAATATAAAAAGATGGATGAGTGAAAGTGAAACAGTAACTTTAGATTTAATAGGCACATGCCGTATTCCAAACTAATAGACTATTTTTACACAGCGCCATCTTACATCCGGGACTCCATTTGCCACCCACACAAACCGGCTTCATTTATCAACATTGCACACACGGCATTGAAAGCTTCATTTTTTGTCCCCGTTTTATCAATTAACATTCAACAATTTACCTAATCTGCGTTTGTTCTTTTCCCCGAAGAGAACAATGGTTGGGTGTTAGAAATTTGTGTATTTTGCGATGTTATATTCCACACTTATCACTTTCATGTTACAATCCTTCATGTTCGTTCCGACGTTCGTCACAACTCTCGACTACAACGTACCTTCGGCTTCTTCAAAGCTAAAATGAATCGTTCGAAGAACGGCAGGCCAGCACACAATCGAATTTTGTTTCAAAAGAACCACAGCAATGACAGAACATATTTATAAAGTGAAAACAAACTATATCAATGCAGCGTTCAGCACAGTACAGCAGACGTGGGTGCTATTTCTAGTAACAAATCTGAATGGCTGATTTCGAGGGGGCATATCGAGTCCAGGATGTAAAATGGCGCTATGTAAAAATGGTCTATTACGCTAGCTTCCGGAACTCCATTTGTACAACCGACGGCATGTGCGTGTGGTAAGTCAAAGTATCAAATCTATTCTTCAAAAATGTATACGATAGTAGTGAGGTGTGCCACTCTGGGTACAATCATTTAACACTGAATTCCCATACCCCAGGACTGCCACTTGAGGTACAAAATTAACATAGGATTCTCCATAGGGTTGTGTACCTCAAGTGGCATTTTTGTACCCAGAGTGGCATTTTTGAAGCCAGGAAAAAGATTTTAAAATACGGTCCTGAGAATCACATGTTTTCGATTCGTTTTCGATTCGAATCGAATCGAGTCTCTTATTCGAAATCGAATCGAATACAGGCGTCTTGAAGTCCCAGATGATAAAATATTCCAACTACATCATCAAGGCATGGAATATTACCCAGTAAGGATTGTTATCCAAAAACAGAAACGTGTGCGAGATTTCTGTACTGGGAGCTGCACGGAGCTAGCCGCTAGCAACCGTGAGCTCATCGTCGATATTGAATGGGAACTTTTTTTGCTTTTAGCAGTAAAGTTAAAACTAGAAGTCCTGTCATGAAATGCGCACAAATAGCACGTTGATATGCGCGTTAATGTGCGCGTTATGGCCCAAGTAAAGCTATCAAATTCTGTACATATGGCCTGTGCACAAGCAATGTTTCAGCCAATGGACCTCCGGGTAACCCGGAGGTCCATTGGCAGAAACATTGCATGTGTTTGCTATGAGTAACCAGGAGAACCTGCCGTGCTTTGGATGCCATTCGATATGGCAATTGCGCATAATTCCAACGCGCAATTAAGCCTACAAAAGCGCACTATTCGTGACAGGACTTCTAGTTTTAACTGTTGTTGTGACTTGTGAAACTGGAAGTTGCATGGATGGTGGCATGGGTACTGATGCGTTTTATGTCAAAATAGCGGAAACTTTGCACTCACTCTTTATTTTCAACGTTATTAATGTATAACTTCTATGTCAGCTGTACGTTTTGTTAGACAACTAAGATGACTGACGCCAGGCGAAATTCCAGTGAAAATATTCGAAGGAAAACGAATCGGACAGCCGATTTCGAATTGAACCGAATAGCCACTTAAGATTCCAAATGGAATCGAAATCTCGAAGGTACGTAGGACCTTCCTAACAGGAGTGTATAGATATCTAAGGCACACCAAAATGTCCCGACTTGAAAACAAAATAATGGGGAGGGAGGGGGAGGGGTGATAACACCCCCGAAAACCAGGGTTGGTGATTTTTTTATTTTTTTTAAAAATAAAAAAAAAATCGATTTTTTTTATTAAAAACAGATTTTTTTTTATTTAACTCGATTTATTTGATTTTTATTTCCATACTGTAAATTATTCACCAGAGGCTAATTTTTCTTACATGATTCCTTTAGAATGTATTGGCAGCAGTTTGTATCAATGGCTCCCCAAAGAATGGACACAAATAACTGATACTAAAACATTTACCTGTGTTAACCATTTCAGACTTTCAGGTGGGGTGGTATGAGGGGAATAATTCTAGAATATATTTGGCACAGGATAGACATTTGGTATAGATGGAAATGGAGAGGAAACAGTCTTTTTTCTTCTCAGACCTCTACTTAAATCATTGATCGTTGTTCTTGGAGTTGATTTCGTATTTTCGACGGGTTCAATGAAAGATTATCCTATATTTGGTTTAAAATCTATGTTCACTTAAATATTGTTATATTCATCTTAGCTGAAAATTATATAAACTTATAAAAGATTCAGGAACATTTAACTTCCCTACAGCATGTTCCAGCAGTCAAGACACAGTGGGATGTATATTCCCACTCCATAAACAAGGGCTAATAACTGTATTTCGACAGTTAATATGCATTCCATCTTGTTTCAGTTCATTTCCAAGTTGTTTTGAAAATATTTCTGAATATTTGTAAATTTTTGTTTTAAATCAATGATTTTTAGCTCAACGTTGACGTAAGTCAAATTTGAGGTTATGCCATGGCCCGTTGTCCGTTTGTCCGTGTCTATCCGTCCGTCCGTCTGTCCGTCAACAATTCAATACGGCTCGGGCGAGAGGCCGTATTTATGAACTGCATTTTACGAAACTTCTTGAGTACCTTTGTTATCACCGTGGAACGAGAACGAGTGTTTTTGGGTGCGGTCTGAAATGCAAGATGGCCACCAGCAGCCATTTTGTACTTTAGTTAGTGCAATAAGTTTTTTATACAGAACTTCTGTATGAAAGTTCTGATTCAAATAAATTTTTGTCTGAATGTTTAGTAACATGGAATACATCACATAAAATATGGGTTTTTTCTCGTACAGAAATTCTGCAAATTAGATGAACTTTGA
This sequence comes from Pictodentalium vernedei, assembly GCA_031216915.1. Classification (NCBI taxonomy): domain Eukaryota; kingdom Metazoa; phylum Mollusca; class Scaphopoda; order Dentaliida; family Dentaliidae; genus Pictodentalium; species Pictodentalium vernedei. Next base: position 4,481,614 of record CM062296.1, read on the forward strand.
TTTTTTCAGTGCTACTTACACACAGAAAGTACACGTCAATACGGCTCGAGCTAGTGGCTGTATTTATAAACCGATCTTCACGAAACTTCTTGGGTACCTTTGTTATCACCTTGGGACAGAGTGTTTCTGGGTGCAGTCCAAAATTCAAGATGGCTGCCAGCGGCCATTTTGAACCGAAATTAGGTCCAATCAGTTTTTTTGTACACAACTTCTATACGGTTCAGGCCAGTGGCCGTATTTATGAACCAATCTTTACGAAACTTCTTGGGTACCTTTGTTATCACTGTGGGACGAGAACGAGTGTTTTGGGGTACGGTCCGAAATTCAAGATGGCCGCCGGCAGCCATTTTGTACCAAAATTAGTGCAATCAGTTTTTTTGTACAGATCTTCTGTATGAAAGTTCTGATTTGAATAAATTTTTGTATGAATGTTTAGTAACATCGAATACATCACATATAATACGGTTTTTGTCCCGTGCAGACATCCTGCAAATTAGATGGACTTTGATTTATTCAGTGCTACTTATACACAGTAAGTACACATGTCAATACGGCTCGGGCTAGAGGCTGTATTTATGAACCGATCTTCACGAATCTTCTTGGGTACATTTGTTATCACCTTGGGACGAGAACGAGTGTTTCTGGATGCGGTCCAAAATTCAAGATGACTGCCAGCGGCCATTTTGTACCGAAATTAGGTCCAATCAGTTTTTGCACACACCTTCTATACGGCTCAGGCTAGAGGCCGTATTTATGAACCGATCTTTACGAAACGTCATGGGTACCTTTGTTATCACCTTGGGACGAGAATGATTGTTTTGGGGTGCGGTCCGAAATTCAAGACGGCTACCAGCGGCCATTTTATACCAAAATTAGGTACAATCAGTTTTTGGTACAGAACGTCTATATGAAGGTTCTAATTTGAATAAAATTTTGGAATGGATGTTTAGTAACATGGAATACATTACATATAATTCGGGTTTTTTTCTCGTGCAGAAATTATGCAAATTAGATGAACTTTGATGTATTCAGTGTTACTTATAAAAACTAAGTGCACATGTCAATATGGCTCGGGCTAGAGGATGTATTTATGAATCGATCTTCACGAAACTTCTTGGGTACCTTTGTTATCACCTTGGAACAGGAACGAGTATTTTGGGGTGCCTTTGTTATCACTGTGCTATGAGAACAAATATTTTTTGGTTCAGTCAGACCCACTCTGGGACTCAAAGATTTCTTTTCTAGTTTAGCATCTAACTGTCGTCCACCTTTATAATACTTTACCTATACATTTGTTACAGGCTACGGTCAGTATTTATGTACAGACCGTTACAATACTTTATATGTACCTTTGTTATCATATCTTTACCTAGATGTTTGTCATTACTGTGTCACATACTATACATGTACATGTCTTACACAAGTTGAACTACATTGTCATTGACACCTTCATTTTCACAAAAATCATTGATTTAAATCATCCAACCCTGCCTTAACCACACTTGATTTTAGTTTAAGCTTGTTTTATTTGCCGCTAACTCCTTAAATGCTGCTGGCAGATATTCCTGCCCAGGACACAGAATATCATTCTCGTTAAATGAGTATAGCTTGGTATATTTAACCAAACTTCTCTCCAAAAAATGGAATGGACTTACTGACTAATGATTTCTTTAGTAAAATTTAAATAAATTTTTCACCAAATCTAGTCGTGGCTGCTTCACAGCAGCCACGACTAGATTTGCTGAAATATATTTTGGAAATATACAGCGTGTTAAAAGTTATGGTTATGCCCCTGGATGATACGAGATCTAAGCATTCCGTTATAAAAAAAAATATTTAACTAGCATGAGCCTGGATGATACGAGATCTAAGCATTCCGTTATAAAAAAATATTTAACTAGCATGAGCCTGGATGATACGAGATCTAAGCATTCCGTTATAAAAAAAATATTTAACTAGCATGAGCCTGGATGATACGAGATCTAAGCATTCCGTTATAAAAAAATATTTAACTAGCATGAGCCTGGATGATACGAGATCTAAGCATTCCGTTATAAAAAAATATTTAACTAGCATGAGCCTGGATGATACGAAATCTAAGCATTCCGTTATAAAAAAAATATTTAACTAGCATGAGCCTGGATGATACGAGATCTAAGCATTCCGTTATAAAAAAATATTTAACTAGCATGAGCCTGGATGATACGAGATCTAAGCATTCCGTTATAAAAAAAATATTTAACTAGCATGAGCCTGGATGATACGAGATCTAAGCATTCCGTTATAAAAAAATATTCAACTAGCATGAGCCTGGATGATACGAGATCTAAGCATTCCGTTATAAAAAAAATATTTAACTAGCATGAGCCTGGATGATACGAGATCTAAGCATTCCGTTATAAAAAAAATATTTAACTAGCATGAGCCTGGATGATACGAGATCTAAGCATTCCGTTATAAAAAAATATTTAACTAGCATGAGCCTGGATGATACGAAATCTAAGCATTCTATTATAAGAAATATTTAACTAGCACTGTAATATACTTACTTTGTGTACAGTTCTTTCCTTCCCATCCTAAATCACAGACACATTCATAATTGTTACCTTTCGTCTCGCAGTATCCGAAGTGACAAGGGTCAGGAGTGCAAGGTGTTGGTGTCCCTTGTGCTGAATAAAAAGAAAGAAAAAATTTAAATGAGGTGAAAAATTTGTTACCAGTATGATGAAGTGATATATGTGTTATCAGTATAATGAAGTGATATATGTGTTATCGGTATATTGAAGTGATATATGTGTTATAAGTATAATGAAGTGATATATGTGTTATCAGTGTAATGAAATGATATATGTGTTATCAGTGTGATGAAGTGATAAATGTGTTATCAGTACAATAAAGTGATATATGTGTTAGCGGTATAATGAAGTGATATTTGTGTTATTAATATAATGAAGTGACGGAGGGACAACAGTTATGTATTCCCAGTTCTTTATTTGATATTCGTTATCAACCGATTTTATCCACAATCCCCTATCAGTGTACAGTTGTGTTATTGGGGTTTAACGACACTTTCGACATTCAGGGTCACATCGTGTCGGAATGTTTTATGGGCGGAGGAAGCCAGAGAGAACCACTGAGCAGAGGCAAGCAACTGTAAAGACTCCCCAAGGCACTAACTCTATACCTTATGAAAAGTGCATTAAACAAAGACTGTTTTTTAGCAATCGTCTCGAGAGGGTCATTTTGTGTGCGTGTGTGTGTGTGTGTGTGTTTATTCCCTTTGACTGCCTTACCGGTGATTATTATGCTTTGTGGTGATAAACCATTTAATGATACACTGTACAGCTCATAAGTCACGTCGTGTCGCCATCATTCAGGTGTAGCTTTTACTGAGGAGGACGTGCCTCATAATCGCTTGTTACTCAGTGCTGGATAAAATGTGTAAAGGGTTTCGAGTTGTTCCTTCCCAAAGATACAGAAAACTGTATCAAAACTCGAGGAATATCCCAAAATAAAGTTTCTTCAACAGTACTTCTATTCAAGTTATTAAAACCAAGTTATATTTTATAGATTTACTTATTGGTGTTTATCCCCCTGCACACTGATATCAAAATATCTAAATTTCAGGCAGAAAAAAATCTCCCATAATGCAACTAGAAATTTAACCAATTCAATCTTGTTTGACAGAGCTCATTGAGCTCTGTCAAACGAGATTGAATTGGTTAAATTTCTAGATGCATTATGGGAAAAAACAGCTTCCTGAAATTTTGGTATTTTGACATCAGAATGAAGGGGGTTAAGGTTACATTCAGCTTCTATGGTTATATTACGACCACAACGGGGGCGCGGTGTCGTTGCGGTAACCGGTTCTCGTCAGATCACAGAAGTTAAGCAACGTCAAGCCCGGTTGGGTGACCGTCTGAGCGATCAATTCCCGCGTTGTGTCCTTGGGCAAGGCACTTAACTCCGATTGTCCACATGGGGCACGATGACGACGTATACAACAAAGGCGTGTGCATGTCTTCAACCAAGCTAACCCTACCTGTGCTACAATGCAGAGTTACGATGTTGGGGAGCTGGCAACTGGTCGTCGTTGCTCGGTGGTTCTCTTCGGGTTCACCAGCTTCCTCCACCCGAAAAACTGTCACCGACACGATATGAACTTGACTGTTAAAGTGTCGTTAATCCTTAATAAATAAATAAAAATATATCACGACCACAACATAGTTATGAAGTCAACTTTAGTCAGTCGTTTATTCCTATGGTGCTTACTTGAAGTTACTTCAGAGGACCACCAATACAAGTATTGGTAACCAGGTCCTATTTTACCCAAGGGTGGACTGGGCAAACAAAAGTTGCCAGAAAATGTACCAAGGGAATTCAGACTCGGATAAAATATCGATATTTCGAAATTCGAAATGAAACAACGCTGCTTCCTTGCATCTGATGGTTCAATGGCAGTCCATAAAGAGGGTAATCCATAAAGAGGGTAGGCCATAAAGAGGGTAGGCCATAAAGAGGGCAGACCATAAAGAGGGCAGTCCACAAAGAGGGCAGTCCACAAAGAGGGTAGTCCACAAAGAGGGCAGTCCATAAAGAGGGCAGTCCATAAAGAGGCAGCCCATAAAGACGGCAGTCCACAAAGAGGACAGGCCATAAAGAGGGCAGTCCACAAAGAGGGCAGTTCATAAAGAGGGCAGTCCACAAATAGGACAGGCCACAAAGAGGGCAGCCCACACAGAGGGCAGTCCATAAAGAGGGCAGTCCACAAATAGGGCAGTCCACAAAGAGGGCAGCCCATCAAGAGGGCAGTCCACAAAGGGGGCAGGCCATAAAGTGGGCAGTCCATAAAGAGGGCAGTACACAAAGAGGTCAGTCCACAAAGAGGGCAGGCCACAAAGAGGGCAGGCCATAAAGAGGGCAGTCCACAAAAAGGGCAGGCCATAAAGAGGGCAGTCCACAGAGGGCAGGCCATAAGGAGACCAGTCCATAAAGAGGGCAGTCCATAAAGATGGCAGTCCATAAAGAGGGCAGTCCACAAAGAGGGCAGTCATAAAGAGGGCAGGCCATAAGGAGGGCAGTCCATAAAGAGGGCAGTCCACAAAGAGGGCAGTCCATAAAGAGGACAGTCCATAAAGAGTGCAGTCAATAAAAAGGGCAGTACATAAAGAGGGCAATCCACAAAGATGGCAGTCCATAAAGAGGGCAGTCCACAAAGAGGGCACACAAAGAGGGCAGTCATAAAGAGGGCAGTCCATAAAGAGGGCTGTCATAAAGAGGGCAGTCCACAAAGAGGGCAGCCCACAAAGAGGGCAATCCATAGAGGGCAGTCCACAAAGAGGGCAGTCCATAAAGAGGGCAACCCATAAAGAGGGCAGTCCATAAAGTGGGCAGACCACAAAGAGGGCAGTCCACAAAGAGAGCAGTCCATAAAGAGGGCAGTCCACAAAGAGGGCAGTCCACAAAGAGGGTGGGCTTGATGCGCAGTCCATAAAGAGGGCAGACCACAAAGAGGGCAGACCACAAAGAGGGCAGTACACAAAGAGGGCAGTACACAAAGAGGGCAGTCAATAAAGAGGGCAGTCCATAAAGAGGGCAATCCGTAAAGAGGGCAGTCCATAAAAAGGGCAGTCCATAAAGAGGGCAGTCCACAAAGAGGGCAGTCCAGTCCACAAAGAGGGCAGTCCATAAAGAGGGCAGTCCACAATGAAGGCCGTCCATAAAGAGGGCAGTCCATAAAGAGGGCAGTCAGAAAGAGGGCAGTCCATAAAGAGAGCAGGCCGTAAAGAAGGCAGTCCATAAATGGGCAGTCCACAAAGAGGGCAGTCCACAAAGAGGGCAGTCCACAAAGAGGGCAGGCCATAAAGAGGGCAGTCCACAAAGAGGGCAGTCCACAAAGAGGGCAGTCCACCAAGAGGACAGTCCATAAAGAGGGCAATCCAGAGAGATGGCAGTCCATAAAGAGAGCAGTCCACAAAGAGGGCAATCCATAAAGAGGGCAGTCCACAAAGAGGGCAGTCCATGAAGAGGGCAGCCCACAAAGAGGGCAGTCCATAAAGTATCTGTATCATCTATATCGCTTATTTGTGAAGAATGCACCAAAGAGGGCCCCGGCCCACACAGAGGGCAGTCCATAAAGAGGGCAGTCCACAAATAGGGCAGTCCACAAAGAGGGCACCCTATCAAGAGGGCAGTCCACAAAGGGGGCAGGCCATAAATTGGGCAGTCCATAAAGAGGACAGTCTACAAATAGGGCAGTCCACAAAGAGGTCAGTCCACAAAGAGGGCAGTCCACAAAGAGGGCAGGCCATAAAGAGGGCAGTCCACAAAGAGGGCAGGCCATAAGGAGACCAGTCCATAAAGAGGGCAGTCCATAAAGATGGCAGTCCATAAAGAGGGCAGTCCACAAAGAGGGCAATCATAAAGAGGAAAGGCCATAAGGAGGGCAGTCCATAAAGAGGGCAGCCCACAAAGAGGGCAGTCCATAAAGTATCTGTATCATCTATATCGCTTATTTGTGAAGAATGCACCAAAGAGGGCCCAGGCCCACACAGAGGGCAGTCCATAAAGAGGGCAGTCCACAAATAGGGCAGTCCACAAAGAGGGCAGCCCATCAAGAGGGCAGTCCACAAAGGGGGCAGGCCATAAATTGGGCAGTCCATAAAGAGGACAGTCTACAAATAGGGCAGTCCACAAAGAGGTCAGTCCACAAAGAGGGCAGTCCACAAAGAGGGCAGGCCATAAAGAGGGCAGTCCACAAAGAGGGCAGGCCATAAAGAGGGCAGTCCACAAAGAGGGCAGGCCATAAGGAGACCAGTCCATAAAGAGGGCAGTCCATAAAGATGGCAGTCCATAAAGAGGGCAGTGCACAAAGAGGGCACACAAAGAGGGCAATCATAAAGAGGGCAGGCCATAAGGAGGGCAGTCCATAAAGAGGGCAGTCCACAAAGAGGGCAGTCCATAAAGAGGACAGTCCATAAAGAGTGCAGTCCATAAAGAGGGCAGTCCATAAAGAGGGCAATCCACAAAGAGGGCAGTCCACAAAAAGGGCAGTCCACAAAGAGGGCAGTCCACAAAGAGGGCAGGCTTTATGGGCAGTCCACAAAGAGGGCAGTCCATAGAGGGCAGTCCACAAAGAGGGCAGTCCATAAAGAGGGAAGTCCATAAAGAGGGCAGACCACAAAGAGGGCAGTCCACAAAGAGAGCAGTTCATAAAGAGGGCAGTCCACAAAGAGGACAGTCCACAAAGAGGGCGGGCTTGATGCGCAGTCCATAAAGAGGGCAGACCACAAAGAGGGCAGGCCACAAAGAGGGCAGTACACAAAGAGGGCAGTCCACAAAGAGGGCAGTCCATAAAGAGGGCAATCCGTAAAGAGGGCAGTCCATAAAAAGGGCAGTCCATAAAGAGGGCAGTCCACAAAGAGGGCAGTCCAGTCCACAAAGAGGGCAGTCCATAAAGAGGGCAGTCCACAAAGAAGGCCGTCCACAAAGAGGGCAGTCCACAAAGAGGGCAGTCCATAAAGAGGGCAGTCAGAAAGAGGGCAGTCCATAAAGAGAGCAGGCCGTAAAGAAGGCAGTCCATAAAAGGGCAGTCCACAAAGAGGGCAGTCCACAAAGAGAGCAGTTCATAAAGAGGGCAGTCCACAAAGAGGACAGTCCACAAAGAGGGCGGGCTTGATGCGCAGTCCATAAAGAGGGCAGACCACAAAGAGGGCAGTCCACAAAGAGGGCAGTCCACAAAGAGGGCAGTACACAAAGAGGGCAGTCCACAAAGAGGGCAGTCCATAAAGAGGGCAATCCGTAAAGAGGGCAGTCCATAAAAAGGGCAGTCCATAAAGAGGGCAGTCCACAAGAGGGCAGTCCAGTCCACAAAGAGGGCAGTCCATAAAGAAGGCCGTCCACAAAGAGGGCAGTCCACAAAGAGGGCAGTCCACAAAGAGGGCAGTCCATAAAGAGGGCAGTCAGAAAGAGGGCAGTCCATAAAGAGAGCAGGCTGTAAAGAAGGCAGTCCATAAAAGGGCAGTCCACAAAGAGGGCAGGCCATAAAGAGGGCAGTCCACAAAGAGGGCAGTCAACAAAGAGGGCAGGCCATAAAGAGGGCAGTCCATAAAGAGGGCAGTCCACCAAGAGGACAGTCCATAAAGAGGGCAATCCAGATAGATGGCAGTCCATAAAGAGAGCAGTCCACAAAGAGGGCAATCCATAAAGAGGGCAGTCCACAAAGAGGGCAGTCCATGAAGAGGGCAGCCCACAAAGAGGGCAGTCCATAAAGTATCTGTATCATCTATATCGCTTATTTGTGAAGAATGCACCAAAGAGGGCCCCGGCCTCATCACGCCGATCATAGTTCGGCTCAATGGAAGAAAATTTTGACCTTTCGAACCGAAAGAACGCTGCTTCCTTGCATCTGGCAAATCGTTACTGGCAGTCCACATATTGGGCAGTTTGATAAACCGACAGTCTATGCAATCGGATCCACCTTGTTTGTTTGGTCATTTTCACAAAATTTCCTGCACCAATAGGTATTGTGTTCCATCACCTATGGGGGCCCCTGGGCACCCAATAGGGGGGCCCACCGAGAGATTTCCCGGTGGACCACGCGGCCAGTCCGCCTCTGGTTTTTCCAGTAAAGGAGTATTTGTTTACCACAGTAAACGGTTGGCCAAATGGGGGCATAGAGACACTGTGTATTAAGGCGTATAACACGTAGATGCGGAGCTTACCTTCAGCCGCTACTAACACTGCTTGTGTCTGATTAGTAAGATGGAGACTCTAACGGTTGCTCACTGCTGCTCCGAGGGTCTCGCCAGGTACTCAGACTTCCTCCACCCCTAAACCTACCCGACATAATATAACTCGGCTCACTGAAGGTATTGTTGTTAAATCCCAACAGGCGCGTTGGATATCAAAGGTAGGAAGGAAGAAAAATATCTATGAGGGCATACAAAATATGATTCGCTGCATGGTCAGAGCCCAGTAGCAGCAAGATGTGGGGGAGCTTAACACAAAAAGGGTGTCCCCCTCTCATTGGAGGACATTCCCCCGGCAAACATTTTGAGATTCGAGACAAAAATACCACAATTTCCTTCACTCTGAGTCTGTTTGTGTCCATAAGTTATAAGTTGTGAAAGGCATCAATAATAAGGCCTCAATGTGGACTAACAAGTTGTGAAAGGCATTAATAATAAGGCCTCAATGTGGACTAACAAGTTGTGAAAGGCATCAATAATTGTGGCCTAATTATTGATGCCTTTCACAACTTATAAATTATGGACACAAACGAACACAGAATCAAGGAAATTGCTAGATATTACAATTTTTGCCTGATATTCCCTATATAGGTGAACATGTGGGGGAGGGGGCTGTGTCGCCTCAAACCCCCCCCCCCCCCCCCCCTCCATGGGTACGCTACTGAATCTCAATAAATGAACAAACAAGAAAGCGAATTTGAAAGCGAAAAGTACCTGTTCCGTCAGTTACATCTCGTGAGAAGAATCTCTTATCATCGAAATTATTGATGGCAGAAGAATGGAAAATTCATTCATTCCAATTCAACTAACAAGTGAAAAATAAAACTAGATTTACAATAGACTGTAAGTTGATGCCAAAAGCATATTTGTGCATGGGAGGAACATTCAGATTCATGACGAAGTGTTCCGTCATTTTGTTGGCGCTGTTGCATCGCGCGTGTGCGTGTGCATATTAAGGTAATATTGCTCCAGATCAGATCATGCGGTAGAGAATTCTCAGTTCGATTCAACTGAGTCGGAAAACAATGAAAAATAGAAACGTACATATATACTGGATCCAGTAAAATGCGGAAATCGCTATTTAACTGGGATTCACCGTATTCAGTGTTATCAAAATGAAAATTCGTATTATGTTAAATACCATCGCCAAATTAACTTAGAACTACTTTTTTGAAACCATTTTATAATAGTTATAACGTATCCACCCTCCATTATATTAGGTGAGATGTCTGCGTGGATATATTTTCCCAAATTCGCGATATATCCGTAGGCTGTTGCCTTCATTTAACCATTCTGTTTTGTTTATTTTGTGTGGAGGGGTTGGGTTTTTTTTCTAAGTTTTTTTTTCTAATGGAGATCTTAACCCCCCCCCCCAAAGTGTAGCCAAACACCCCATCCCCCCTCCCCCCCCCCCCCCCCCATCCTGTCCAATTAACTTGAAATTCTTTGAAAACAATTTTTAAAATTTACCAGAACCTCCACTGACAATACTTGGAAATGGTGCCGGGGCAGTTCCTCTCAAAATCACCTCGGCGCGGGCGTTTTGTCCCAAGTCAAGTTTCGCGCCCGGACGATTCGTCCAAAATGCTGATCGCTTGTGGAGGGGTGTTTGTGTGTGGATGGAGTGCCATTGCAAGTGCTTGCGAAAAGAAGTTATTAACCACCATAGCCCGGAACTTTGTCCAATAAACTTAGTATTATTGAAAAAGTAATTTCTTGTGAATCACCAGTAGCAATTCTTTGAGATGTGGTATTCACCTTCTTTTAGTGAGAGAGGTTGAACTTTGTTCACAGAATGTTTCTTGTTTTTGTTCTAATACGAAGAGATTGCATGATATATGCATAAAACAAAAGTGTTTCATGGGCATTTTCTCGCGCGGTTGTGCTCGCACTTGCACAAAACGTTTTCTTGTGTGTATTTGTATTTCTGTCAGAGTGTCATTGGCGATTATAGGGAATACCCTTTCGAGTACCGGGGCATTTCATTGCACAGTAAAATGCCTTGCTATCTATTGATACATTAATTGCGCATTCACAGGGAATTTCTCGAAAAATAAAGTGACTCCAGTATTACTTCTATCCAAACTATTAAAACTGAATAGGGTGTAAGTCTGAGATCAGAACGTGCAACAACTTTCTTCTGCAATGAATGCTCCATCTGCCCTCTGTCAACTTCTTGAACGAATATATAGACTTCGGTAAGGTGAAATCACACTTGAAAGTTGGCCATTTTTCTCGAAAACGTACTTCTTTCGGACTATGTGGATGGTCTTGTCTCTATGGCATGGCGTTCTTTTCATAAGGAAGTTGACCGTTTTAGAATCCACCACGCTACCCTGTCGCTGTATTTTGAAGTACAGTTAAAACTAGAAGTCCTGTCATGAAATGCGCACAAATAGCACGTTGATATGGGCGTTAAGGTGCGCGTTATGGCACAAGTAAAGCTATCAAATTCTGTAGATATGGCCTGTGCACAAGCAATGTTTCAGCCAATGGACCTCCGGGTAACCCGGAGGTCCATTGGCAGAAACATTGCATGTGTTTGCTATGAGTAACCAGGAGAACATGCCGTGCTTTGGATGCCATTCGATATGGCAATTGCGCGCAATTCGAACGCGCAATTAAGCCTACATAAGCGCACTATTCGTGACAGGACTTCTAGTTTTAACTGTATGTGGATGGTCTTGTCTCTGTGATAGGAGCCAATGTTTTTAATCTCGCCTGTTTCACCAGTTACTCCGTTTCACGATTTAAATAGGATGAATGTTTTAACTATTATCGCATTTTTATTGTAGGCTATATTGGGGGGGAGGGCGATGGGGGGGGGGGGGGGCGTTACTTATTCCCAGTTCATTATTTGACATTTGTTATCAACCGATAAACTGTTGATAACGAATGTCAAATAAGGAACTGGGAATAAGTAACGGTTGCCACGTCCGTGTCCGATTGCCAGGAAAACTGATTTTACGAACATGCGGTGATGCCGTGCATCGCTAATTTCTTAGTCTTAGATTTCAAGTAAAACTTTCTAAACTAAATGTTAATTTTAAAATGAGCATTTATGGAGATAATAAGATACACACAGGATTCTGTTAGCTAGATTCTATCTCCAACCCTGCCCACGCCTTTATAAACTTACAAAACGATTCCCTATCTCATGACTTTTACGCACTACGTCAGTATCATGTTACTGTATCCTTTTTGTCTCATGTCCATATGGGGATAACGGCCCCTCCATGCGATTGCCGTACTTCAAAACGCTGTTTTTGTTGATCGGGTCATTCTACAGAAAAAGGAGTTTTTAGGGGTTTGGAAACCAAAATATTAAAATGGCCATTTTCTTCACCATTAAGTTTGCGTGTTAACTGAATGGGACCAATAGGATCACAAAATTATATATGCACGCACTTTTTCGGGAATGTAATACTCTAATGTACTCAGATATGATAGCAACATTTTCCTTTCTGTTACTGGTGTAACAGAACAAAGCAGTACCACCAGGAAGAAAACTAACTTTCACAACATTTCAGGTACTCTCTCAAGAACAGTATAAGAATGGAATAATTCAAGTCAATTCCTTGTTTTTATGTTAAGAACAATACGGGGAAAAGTGTTACACCAGTGACACCCATGTTACACCACTGACAAAAGCGTTATTATTTTTACATAAATACGGGAGAAGTTTGATCACCAGCAGAGTGAAATAAGTCATACAACATTTTAAATATGCATGGTCAGTCAACCAAAATCTCACTTATTTATCACAACCAATTGACAAAAATGATTGACTGATAGATTTGAGAAAAATCATCACATTATAAAACTTTACTCTCTCAATTTTATTTTTCTAACTCTTAACCCTTTACCTTACATGAAAAGCCGACGACACTTGCAAAAAAAATTCTTGAATAACTATTTTTTTTCATTTTTTGTCTCAAAAACATAGGTTATGACCCCTCGTTGGAACGAGCTCGACGAGCTCGTTCCAACGAGGGGTCATAACCTATGTTTTTGAGACAAAAAATGAAAATATTTTGAAAATTAATATGCGATTTTTGAGAATAGCGCTGGCCGGTTTTGGCCGTTACGTTGGGTAAAGGGTTAAAAATCATCAAAGTAATTTTCAGGGGGAAAACGTCAATCCGATTGTTTGATAACGGCTTCAATTTATTTATTTATTTATTTATTTATTGGTGTTTAAGGTCACATACTTATGCACAATGGCTGACCGTGACAGTTTTACGGGTGGAGAAAAGCCGGAGTACCCGGAGAGAACCACCGAGCAACGACGATCAGCTGTCAGCTCCCCAACATCGTAACTCTGAACTCTGCACCGCAGCACAGGTAGGGTTAGATTGGCTGAAGACATGCGCACCATCGACGTGCAGTACGCCTCAGTACACAGCGTCATCGTGCCCCCATGTAGGCAATCGGGGTGAAGTGTTTTGTCCAAGGACACAACGCGGTTGCCGCAGGTGGGATTCGAACCGAGGACCTCTCGGCTTGCAGCCTGCACCTCTACCAACTGAGCCACCGCGCCCCCAACGGCTTCAACTAACTCTCTGTTGTGCAAATAGAACATTTACACCGATTTTACCGATTTTTTAGCCGTAACATTCAGATAGGTCACTTGTGTAACATAAAATTTGTTACACCAGTGACTAATTTGTTACACCAGTGACACGTCACCCCAGTGATAAAGGAGCAATGAAAAATGATATCTCTCCCAATCTGTTCTTCGAATTCTTAAGCCTTCGTTGGATTTATCATATCGTCGCATGAGTGTTAGAATGTTCTATGTCCCCTATGGGAGTACTCTGTCCCCTATGGGAGTATTCTGTCTCCTATGGGAGTATTCTGTCCCCTATGGGACATAGAACATTCTAGCACTCAGGGGACGATATGGCTTCATATAGACATACAACAGGCACTGTGAAATTTACAGACTCATCCATGTAGACAGAGAATTTGTTGTTACACCAGTGACATTTAGAAAACCTAATACCCTGTTGTTGTTGATGTTGTTGTTATTATTATTATTTATTGGTGTTTAAGGTCACATACTTATGCACAATGGCTAATCGTGACCGTGACAGTTTTACGGGTGGAGGAAGCTTCAAGCCGGAGTATGCGGAGAGAACCACATAGCATCGACGAGCATCTGTCATCTCCTCAACATTCTAACTCTGTTCAAGCTCCTCCCAAGCAGGGTTGCGGCGGTTGAAGACATGTGCACCATCGACGTGCAGTACACCTTAGTACATGGCGCCATCGCCATCGTGCCCCCATGTAGGCAACCGGGATAAAGTACCTTGCCCAAGGACACAATGCGGGTCGTCCCGGACGGGGATCGAACTTGGGACCTCTAGCATAGAAGTCCAACAGTCTACCATTGAGCCACCGCGCTCCCACCGAATACCCTGCCTACCACCGAGCTCCAACCTAATACCCTGTCTACCACCGTGCTCCAACCTAATACCCTGTCTACCACCGAGCTCCCACCTAATACCCTTTCTACCACCGAGCTCCTACCTAATACCCTGTCTACCACCAAGCTCCCACCTAATACCCTGTCTACCACCGAGCTCAGCTCCCACCTAATACCCTGTCTACCACCGCGCTCCCACCTAATACCCTGTCTATCACCGAGCTCAGTTCCCACCTAATATCCTGTCTACCACCGGGCTCCCACCTAATACCCTGTCTACCACCGAGCTCAGCTCCCACCTAATATCCTGCCTACCACCGCGCTCCCACCTAATACCCTGTCTACCACCACGCTCTCACCTAATACCCTGTCTACCACCGCGCTCCCACTTAATACCCTGTCTACCACCGAGCTCCCACCTAATACCCTGTCTACCACCGAGCTCCCACCTAATACCCTGTCTACCACCACGCTCCCACCTAATACCCTGCCTACCACCACGCTCCCACCTAATACCCTGTCTACCACCACGCTCCCACTTAATACCCTGTCTACCACCGACCTCCCACCTAATACCCTGTTTACCAACATGCTCCCACCTAATACCCTGTCTACCACCGAGCTCCCACCTAATACCCTGTCTACCACCGTGCTCCCACCTAATACCCTGTCTACCACCGCGCTCCCACTTAATACCCTGTCTACTACCGTGCTCTCACCTAATACTCTGTCTACCACCGAGCTCCCACCTAATACCCTGTCTACCACCGAGCTCCCACCTAATACCCTGTCTACCACCGAGCCCCCACCTAATATCCTGTCTACCACCGTGCTCCCACCTAATACCCTGTCTACCACCGAGCTGAGCTCCCACCTAATACCCTGTCTACCACCGAGCTCCCACATAATACCCTGTCTACCACCGAGCTCCCACCTAATACCCTGTCTACCACCGAGCTCAGCTCCCGCCTAATACCCTGTCTACCACCGAGCTCAGCTCCCACCTAATACCCTGTCTACCACCGAGCTCAGCACCCACCTAATACCCTGTCTACCACCGAGCTCAGCTCCCACCTAATACCCTGTCTACCACCGAGCTCCCACTTAATACCCTGTCTACCACCGAGCTACCACCTAATACCCTGTCTACCACCGAGCTCCCACCTAATACCCTGTCTACCACCGCGCTCCCACTTAATACCCTGTCTACCACCGACCTCCCACCTAATACCCTGTTTACCAACATGCTCCCACCTAATACCCTGTCTACCACCGAGCTCCCACCTAATACCCTGTCTACCACCGTGCTCCCACCTAATACCCTGTCTACCACCGCGCTCCCACTTAATACCCTGTCTACTACCGTGCTCTCACCTAATACTCTGTCTACCACCGAGCTCCCACCTAATACCCTGTCTACCACCGAGCTCCCACCTAATACCCTGTCTACCACCGAGCCCCCACCTAATATCCTGTCTACCACCGTGCTCCCACCTAATACCCTGTCTACCACCGAGCTGAGCTCCCACCTAATACCCTGTCTACCACCGAGCTCCCACATAATACCCTGTCTACCACCGAGCTCCCACCTAATACCCTGTCTACCACCGAGCTCAGCTCCCGCCTAATACCCTGTCTACCACCGAGCTCAGCTCCCACCTAATACCCTGTCTACCACCGAGCTCAGCACCCACCTAATACCCTGTCTACCACCGAGCTCAGCTCCCACCTAATACCCTGTCTACCACCGAGCTCCCACTTAATACCCTGTCTACCACCGAGCTACCACCTAATACCCTGTCTACCACCGAGCTCCCACCTAATACCCCGTCTATCACCGTGCTCCCACCTAATACCCTGTCTACCACCGAGCTCCCACCTAATACCCTGTCTACCACCGTGCTCCCACCTAATACCCTGTCTACCACCGTGCTCTCACCTAATACCTTGTCTACCACCGAGCTCAGCTCCCACCTAATACCCTGTCTACCACCGAGCTCCCACCTAATATCCTGTCTACCACCGAGCTCTCACCTAATACCTTGTCTACCACCGAGCTCCTACCTAATACCCTGTCTACCACCGAGCTCAGCTCCCACCTAATACCCTGTCTACCACCGTGCTCCCACCTAATACCCTGTCTACCACCGTGCTCCCACCTAATACCCTGTCTACCACCGAGCTCCCACCTAATACCCTGTCTACCACCGTGCTCCCACCTAATACCCTGTCTACCACCGTGCTCTCACCTAATACCCTGTCTACCACCGAGCTCCCACCTAATACCCTGTCTACCACCGAGCTCAGCTCCCACCTAATACCCTGTCTACCACCGAGCTCCCACCCAATACCCTGTCTACCACCGTGCTCCCACCTAATACCCTGTCTACCACCGTGCTCCCACCTAATACCCTGTCTACCACCGTGCTCTCACCTAAAACCCTGTCTACCACCGCGCTCTCACCTAATACCCTGTCTACCACCGAGCTCCCACCTAATACCCTGTCTACCACCGAGCTCCCACCTAATACCCTGTCTACCACCACGCTCCCACTTAATACCCTGTCTACCACCGTGCTCTCACCTAATACCCTGTCTACCACCGAGCTCCCACCTAATACCCTGTCTACCACCGAGCTCTCACCTAATACCCTGTCTACCACCACGCTCCCACTTAATACCCTGTCTACCACCGTGCTCTCACCTAATACCCTGTCTACCACCGAGCTCCCACCTAATACCCTGTCTACCACCGTGCTCCCACCTAATACCCTGTCTACCACCGTGCTCTCACCTAATACCCTGTCTACCACCGAGCTCTCACCTAATACCCTGTCTACCACCGTGCTCTCACCTAATACCCTGTCTACCACCGAGCTCAGCTCCCACCTAATACCCTGTCTACCACCGAGCTCCCACCCAATACCCTGTCTACCACCGTGCTCCCACCTAATACCCTGTCTACCACCGTGCTCTCACCTAATACCCTGTCTACCACCGAGCTCTCACCTAATACCCTGTCTACCACCGAGCTCTCACCTAATACCCTGTCTACCACCGTGCTCTCACCTAATACCCTGTCTACCACCGAGCTCCCACCTAATACCCTGTCTACCACCGTGCTCTCACCTAATACCCTGTCTACCACCGTGCTCTCACCTAATACCCTGTCTACCACCGAGCTCAGCTCCCACCTAATACCCTGTCTACCACCGAGCTCCCACCTAATACCCTGTCTACCACCGTGCTCTCACCTAATACCCTGTCTACCACCGAGCTCCCACCTAATACCTTGTCTACCACCGAGCTCCTACCTAATACCTTGTCTACCACCGAGCTCAGCTCCCACCTAATACCCTGTCTACCACCGAGCTCCCACCTAATACTTTGTCTACCACTGAGCCCCTACCTAATACCTTGCCTACCACCGTGCTCTCACCTAATACCCTGTCTACCACCGAGCTCCCACCTAATACCCTGTCTACCACCGAGCTCCCACCTAATACCCTGTCTACCACCGTGCTCCTACCTAATACCTTGTCTACCACCGTGTTCTCACCTAATACCCTGTCTACCACCGAGCTCCCACCTAATACCTTGTCTACCACCGAGCTCCTACCTAATACCTTGTCTACCACCGAGCTCAGCTCCCACCTAATACCCTGTCTACCACCGAGCTCCCACCTAATACCCTGTCTACCACCGTGCTCCCACCTAATACCCTGTCTACCACCGAGCTCAGCTCACACCTAATACCCTGTCTACCACCGTGCTCCCACCTAATACCCTGTCTACCACCGAGCTCCCACCTAATACCCCGTCTATCACCGTGCTCCCACCTAATACCCTGTCTACCACCGAGCTCCCACCTAATACCCTGTCTACCACCGTGCTCCCACCTAATACCCTGTCTACCACCGTGCTCTCACCTAATACCCTGTCTACCACCGAGCTCCCACCTAATACCCTGTCTACCACCGAGCTCCCACCTAATACCCTGTCTACCACCGTGCTCTCACCTAATACCCTGTCTACCACCGAGCTCCCACCTAATACCCTGTCTACCACCGAGCTCCCACCTAATACCTTGTCTACCACCGAGCTCCTACCTAATACCCTGTCTACCACCGAGCTCAGCTCCCACCTAATACCCTGTCTACCACCGTGCTCCCACCTAATACCCTGTCTACCACCGTGCTCCCACCTAATACCCTGTCTACCACCGTGCTCCCACCTAATACCCTGTCTACCACCGAGCTCCCACCTAATACCTTGTCTACCACCGAGCTCCCACCTAATACCTTGTCTACCACCGAGCTCAGCTCCCACCTAATATCCTGTCTACCACCGTGCTCCCACCTAATACCCTGTCTACCACCGTGCTCCCACCTAATACCCTGTCTACCACCGAGCTCCCACCTAATACCCTGTAATCAAGTAATAACTGTAGGCACTCAATGAGAATATGTGGCTTCAACATTATTTTTCGGTTGGAATGTTGCTATTATTCATTTTTGCGTCTTTCTGTTTTTTTGTTGAAAGTCGTGATGCAAAACCTTGTCGACTTCTCTCTCAGAGCCTTGCATTATACCAGTGACATCAAATCTTGGGACAAGACTTTAAGAGAAAGATAGGCAAATACTTTCACGACTTTACAAAATTATGAATTACAAAGACGGTTTTGTTATGTAGTATGCCTTCGGACATGTCACACCAATGACATTTTTGTTCAAAGAAGCTTTAATGTCAAAAACAGAGCAAGATACACAGAAGGTCATTTATATTCCGATAACTGATCCTCACAGTATCTCCAAAATGAGAATCGAAAATTCATTGAGAAATGTTTATTGAATGAGATATTTGCCCTGGACACAAACTTTCTCTTTTCTGTAGAATGATCCCTTCACAAACGTCTGCTCATCATTAGGCTTTCCCAAAACCAGTTTGGGAATGACTCTTGTTATTCTTCATTTTCAAAATTTTTCTTCTCTATTTTTTTTTTTTTTATTTTTTTTAAATTTTTTTTTTTTTTTAGGCTTTTCCAAACCCAGTATGGGAAAGACTCTTGTTATTCTTCTTTTTCAAAATTTTTCTTCTCTATTTTTTTTTTTATTATTTGTCTGATTTTGTTTTCTCCTCCTTGAATTTTGTCTGTTGAACTGCTCAAAAACAAGCAGTACGATTTTGATCAAATTCGGCATACTTATGTAATGTCATAAAATCTAGTGAAATGCGGTATCGTCATATCTGTGAAAACGCGTATTTTCAAAATATTCAGCCAAAACCGTAAAAATTTCACCATTTTTCAAATGTCTCAAAATTGTTTACAGTTATTTAGCTCAAACTTTCCACACATTTAGAGCATAATATAATACACCACGAATACCACTCAAATCTTTCAACGTTAACCCCCATTGGCCAAAAATGACACGAATATAGATTTTTTCTTCAAAATTGACCAACTTCAAGAGCAAATTTCTCTAATTACAAGGTTGTTGTAACAATTATTTTGGTATGGATAGATGCAACAATGATTGTGGAAGAATGTTACTGTTTTCTTTTTAATCTCAGATTTAACCCTCAAGCACAATGAGGGCGAGAATAAGAGTACAGTTTGAAAATGCAAAAATTAGCCAACTTTGGTTGCTTTTTCTATCATTTTGGAATGGTTTAATTTCAAACACTTTTCATGTACGTATTCACAATTGACTACCAAGCATATTTGCTGTTGTAAGTTTGGTTGTAAAGTTTAACCCCATCCCCAAACTGGTTGCATAAAAGTAGATACCGTCGAAAAAAACTCCAATTTCTTCAGAATTTGGTAAGTTTAGGTGACGATTTTCTCATTTTTAATTGATTGAGCTCTGAATGTTTTGTATAGCTGCATGCAGCAGTCAAAGTATGACAAATTTTGTTCTATATGTTATTATTCAAAGTTTAACCCTTGGCAGATTTGAGACTTGCCATAAGGGTACGGTCGGAATAATTGTTATTTTCGCCAACATTTACATGCATTTTCTCAGCATTGGAGCCACATTGTCTCAAAACTTTTTCCATGAGAAGATAGGGCATTCATCCAAGAACAATTTTGCTGTTATAGGTTTTATTCCAAGTTTTAACCCTAACCCAGTTGTCAGACCTTGAATTGGAGTACCCTCAACTTGTACATGTTCATTCAAATACCAAGATTCAAGATGTCTCTTTATAGACACTCAGTCTGTGATTGATGTTCACACATTAAGAGCATAATATTATACACTAAAATCACCACACAAATATTTCAAAATTAACCCCTGTTGGCCACACATGATATGAATATATCATTTTATCTTCAAGATTTACTAACTTCAAGGGCAAATTTCTCATAATTGCAATGTTGTTGTAACAATTATTTTTGTATGCATAGATGCAACAATGCTGACAGAAGAAAGTTACTGTTTAGCTTTTAATCTCATCTTTAACCCCCAAGCACAATGAGGGTAAGATTTCCATTCGTAAATGCTAAAATTAGCTAACTTCGGTTACATTTTACTGTCATTTTGGAAAGGGTTAATTTTAGATACTTTGTTTTGCTATAGGTAGAGATGCTTAATGAACAAATCCGCTGCTGTAAGTTATGATTTGGGGCTTAACCCAAAACATGCTTTGGCCACGTAAAGAATAGTATTGGCTGACAAAAATTGATTTTCCGTGAATTTTCCAAACATCTATACTCATTTCCTCTAATTGCAAGGTTGTTGTAGCAATTATTTTGGTATGGATAGATGTAACAATGATTGCAGAAGAAAGTTACTGTTTACTTTTAAATCTCAAGATTTAACCCCCACGCGCAATGAGGGTGAGAATAAGAGTACCGTTATAGAATGCCAAAAATAGCCAACTTTGGATGCTTTTTGCCTATCATTTTGGAAATAGATAATTTCAAGCACTTTGCTTTGCTATTTGTAGTATCCATTTTCACATTGGAAAGTTGGGAAAGCCCGTAATTTGTCCAACAAATTACAATTCTCTAGTTTATTTTTTTTTTCCTCCCTGAATTTTGTCTGTTGAACTACTCGAAAACAAGCTGTACGATTTTGACCAAATTTGGCACACTTATGTAATGTCATAAAATCTAGTGAAATGCAGTATCGTCATATCTGTAAAAACGTGTATTTTCAAAATATGCTGCCAAAACCTTCAAAATTTCACCATTTTTCGAATGTCTCAAAATTGTATACAGTTATTTAGCTCAAATTTTCCACACATTTGGAGCATAATATGATACACCACAATCACCACTCAAATATTTCAACATTAACCTCCACTGGCCAAAAATGACATGAATAGAGATTTTTTCTTCAAAATTGACCAACTTCAAGGGCAGATTTCTCTGTGTGCCCTAAAATTCTTTCAAAATTTGGTAAGTTTAGGTGGCGATTTACTCCATTTTTAATTGCTTGAGCTCTGAATGTTTTCTGTAGCTGCTTGCAGCAGTCAAAGTATAACAAATTTTGTTCTATATGTTATTATTAAAAGTTTAACCCTTGGCAGATTTGAGACTTCCCATAAGGGTACTGTCGGAATAATTGTTATTTTCGCCAACTTCAAGGGCAAATTTCTCTAATTACAATGTAGTTGTAACAATTATTTTAGGATGTCTAGATGCAACAATGACTGTGGAAGAAAGTTACTGTTTACTTCTTAATCTCAGATTTAACCCTCAAGCACAATGAGGGCGAAAATAAGAGTACCGTTTGAAAATGCCAAAATTAGCCATCTTTGGTTGCTTTTTCTATCAGTTTGGAAAGGGTTAATTTCAAAAACTTTTCATGTACGTATTCACATTTGACTACCAAGCATATTTGCTGTTGTAAGTTTGGTTGTAAAGTTTAACCCTATCCCATTCTGGTTGCATAAAAGTAGGTGCCGTCCAAAAAAACTCAAATTTTTCAGAATTTGGTAAGTTTGGGTGGCGATTTACTCCATTTTTAATTGCTTGACCTCTGAATATTTTCTATAGCTGCTTGCAGCAGTCCAAGTATGACAAATTTTTTTCTATATGTTATTATTAAAAGTTTAACCCTTAGCAGATTTGAGAGTTCCCATAAGTGTACTGTCAGAATAATTGTTATTTTTGCCAACGTTTGCATGCACTTTCTCAGCACTGGAGCCATATTGTCTCAAAACCTTTTCCATGAGAGGATTGGGCCTTTACCCAAGAACAATTTTGCTGTTATATATTTTATTCAAAGTTTTAACCATCACCCAGTTTTCGAGCCTTGAATTTGAGTGCCCTACATAAAATTGGCTAATTTGGAGCTCACGTTTCTTCCATTTTCGAAGGGAGTATCGAAAAATGATTTACATGTTCGTATTTACAATTGCCTACCGAGTATATGTGCTGTTGTAAGTTTGGTTGTAAAGTTTAACCATATGCTCGTTCTGTTTGCATAAAGATAGGTGCAGTCCAAAAAAACTATAGTTTTTCAGAATTTGGTAAGTTTAAGTGACGATTTACTCCATTCCCAATTGATTGAGCGCTGGACGTTTTCTATGGCTGTATGCAGCAGTCATAGTATGACAACTTTTGTTTTATATGTCATTATTAAAAGTTTAATCGTTGGCAGATTCGAGACTGCCCATGTGGGTACGGTCGGAATAATTGATATTTTCATAAAATCACTGAATATTGATAAGCGTTGAGTGGTAGTTTGGAATAGAATATCCGAAAATGCTGTCGAAATTCGGATTCACAGTTCAATTCCAAGAATATTTTCTGTTATAAGGTTGCTGTAAAGTTTAACGCCATCCCTGTCTCAGATGCATAAAAATTGGTGCCGTCCAAAAAACTCCCATTTTTTCAGAATTCCGTAGGTTTAAGTGACAATTTACTCCATTCCTAATTCATTGAGCGCTGAATGTTTTTATGCCTGCATGCAGCAAGCATAGCATTACAACTTCTGTTTTATACGTTATTATCAAAAGTTTAACCCTTGACATATTTAGGAGTTCCCATGAGGGTATAGTCGAAATAATTGTTATTTTCGTAAAATTAATCCCTGAATATATTGGTAACCGTGCAGTGGCCTTTCAGTGCTGCTACATGAAGCCGCAAATAGTTAAGGTTGACAAGTTCATCAAATAGACAGACACAATGCCTAACTCAGCCGGTGACAGGTAATAATGAACGGAAAAGTCGTTGAATTGAGAATAAAGCAGGGACGAATCGTGCCCTCGGTTTCCACCTGATCCACGGCATTTCCACGCGGTCTCGGCACTTGACAAAGTAAACTGTCGGGCAGGGACAGTAGAAAACATTCTGAGAATTTCAAGTGACTGCCTTGCATGGTCAGGACATAACTGGCGTATATCCAACATTGTATCTATTCAATTTGAATGTCAAATTAGCCAGATGACGGCTTTTTCTCCACCGGATCGAGTGGTCAGTTTCTGCCGGGACGGTCTAAAATAAGCCGTTTAACTCATTAACTCAAAACTTTCTGTCCCATATGAATGTGCGAATATTTAAAGCTGAACAGTTCATCAAATAGACAGAAATAATGCCAAACTCGACCGGAGATAGGTAAATAGTGAATGGAAACGGCATTGCATTGGGAATAGAATAGGGACGAATCGGCCCCGAGGTTTCCACGCGATCCACGTTGTTCCCACGCGCTCACGCCACTCGACAAAAGATACTGTCCTGTCGAGCAGGGATAGTAGAACAACTTATGAAGATTTCGTGTATCTGCCTTCGCTGGTCTGGACGCAGTGGGCGTATGAGCGACACTGCTGTCTGTTCAATTTTAATGTCAAATTAACCAAATTACCGTCTTTTCGCCATAAACCCATGCGCGATTTCTGTCCACTTTTCATTTTTGGCAATTATCTAACTGTTATCGAAGAACGATTTTGCTGTTATATGTTTTATTCCAAGTTTTAATTGTCAGGACTTGAATTGGAGTACCCTCAACTTGAACATGTTCATTCAAATAGCAAGATTCAAGATTAGTCCATGTCTCTTTTCAGACACTCAGTTTGTGATTGATGTTCACACATTAAGAGCATAACATTATACACTAAAATCACCACACAAATATTTTAAAATTAACCCCTATTGACCACAAATGATATAAATATATCATTTTATCTTCAAGATTTACTAACTTCAAGGGCAAATTTCTCATAATTGCGAGGTCATTGTAGCAATTATTTTTGTATGCATAGATGCAACAATGTTTGCAGAAGAATGTTACTGTTTAGTTTTTAATCTCATCTTTAGCCCTCAAGCAAATGAGGGTAAGAGTACCGAAAATGCCAAAATTAGCTAACTGTGGTTGCATCTTGCTGTCATTTTGGAAAAGGTTAATTCTAAACACTTTGTTTTGCTATAGGTAGAGATGCCTAGTGAACAAATCATCTGCTGTAAGTTATGCTTTGGGGCTTAACACAACATAAGCTTTGGCCATGTGAAGAATACAGTTAAAACTGGAAGTCCTGTCACAAATAGTGTGCTTATCTACAGTTAAAACTAGAAGTCCTGTCATGAAATGCGCACAAATAGCACGTTGATATGCGCGTTAATGTATGCGTTATAGCCCAAGTAAAGCTATCAAATTCTGTACATATGGCCTGTGCACAAGCAATGTTTCAGCCAATGGACCTCCGGGTAACCCGGAGGTCCATTGGCAGAAACATTGCATGTGTTTGCTATGAGTAACCAGGAGAACCTGTTGTGCTTTGGATGCCATTCGATATGGCAATTGCGCACAATTCCAACGCGCAATTAAGCCTAGATAAGCGCACTATTTGTGACCGGACTAGTGAACAAATCCTCTCCTGTAATTTATGCTTTGAGGCTTAACACAACAAAAGCTTTGGCCATGTAAAGAATAGTACTGTCAGAAAAAAACTGATTTTCAGCGAATTTTGCAAACATCTATGCTCATTTCCTCTAATTGCAAGGTTGTTGTAGCAATTATTTTGGTATGGATAGATGCAACAATGATTGTAGAAGAAAGTTACTGTTTACTTTTTAATCTGAAGATTTAACCCCCATACAAAATGGGGGCGTGAATAAGAGAACAGCGAGAGAATGCCAAAATTAGCCAACTTTGGATGCTTTTTGTCTATCATTTTGGAAATGGTTAATTTCAAACACTTTGCTTTGCAAAATGTAGTCTGCATTTTCACATTGGAAAGTTGGGAAAACTCGTAATTTGTCCAACAAATTACAAATCTCTAGTTCGTTAATGCTGTTATAAGTATTCATTGTGCTTGATATAAAATGTTCCTGTCGAATCTCAACTACAAACAACCAAGCCGATTCTCAGTGTCGCTAAGAAATATTGGAAGATTTTGCCAAACAATCACCATTGCTGGACAGTGTACGGTACAGTCACCGTGGATTTGTCATAATCCACACGTGGGCAGTTATGTCCACGCATGCGTTTGACGGGTAGTAAAAATCATCTTCAGCAAAATGTTTTAATGAAGCACAGGATTGTACCCGGTGCTTCATTAATAAAATGTTTGATGATTATTCCTGTAATTAGTGTTTGGAATCTAATATTATTGCGTCCGTGGAAATATTGCCCACGTGTGGAGAGTGACCAGTCCCTGGCGACTGTACTGTACCTATTCAGGCCACTATGACACGTTTAGTGTTTTTATATTTAACATATAACAGGGAGAATGATTTACGCTGGCTGTGGATACAGCTGTACAAAGCATTTCGAGCCTTCCCGTTTTCTGTGGAGAAAATGGTTACTTAACCCTTTACGTAACATGAAAAGCAGACGACACATGCAAAAAAAATTCTTGAATAACTAATTTTTTTCATTTTTTGTCTCGAAAACATAGGTTATGACCCCTCGTTGGAACGAGCTCGACGAGCTCGTTCCAACGAGGGGTCATAACCTATGTTTTTGAGACAAAAATTGAAAATATTTTGAAAATTAATTGGCGATTTTTTAGAATAGCGCTGGCCGGTTTTGGCCGTTACGTTGGGTAAAGGGTTAAACTTGAAAAATCCTGAAAAAGGAAGCTATTGTTTGACCGTACACATCTTCCCACGGCACAATTATTGGGTTAAGCTTTACAAGATATTTTATAACAGTAAACATTTGCGACAGGTGATACTGTAAAGCGATGCTTTTTAGAATTTGCTTTCTGGTCACACGGGAAACACTTAACAAAGTCATGAAATGTTTCGAAAAATCACCATTGTTTGAAAATGGATCTATTCAAGCAAGCATAACGTATCGGACTTAACCTTTTACCTAACACAAAAGGCAGACGTCACTTGTAAACAAAATTCTTGAATAACTATATTTTTTCATTTTTTACATCAAAAGCACAGAGTATGGTCCTAATGGACATAAGCTATGTTTGTGGGACCAAAAAATGAAAACTGAATGGTGATTTTTGGTGACTTGCGCTGGGAGGTTTTGGCCGTTACGTTAGGTAAAGGAATAAAAGTCCCGCTTTTCCTTTCTCTGAATTGTGGAGCAGAGCTATACAAATCATTTAAAGCTCTCCCGTTTCTGGTTCCCCTGAACTGTGGAATGAAGCTACACAACTCATTTAAACCTCTCCCGTTTCTCCTTTCCCTGAATTGTGGAAAAAAGCTATACAAATCATTTAAACCTCTCCCGTTTCTCTTTCCCTTGAATAGTGGAATAGCGCTATACAAATCCTTTAATTTCTCCCGTTTCTCTTTCCATTCAGTTGTAGAATAGCGCTGTACAAATCATTTAAACCTCTCTCGTTTCTCTTTCCCCTAAATTTTGGAATAGCGGAATACAAATCAGTTAAAGCTCTCCCGTTTCTCTTTCTCCTGGATTGTGGAATAGAGCTATACAAATCATTTGAACCTCTTCAGTTTCTCTTTTCACTGGATTGTGCAATAGCGCTATACAAATCAGTTAAACCTCTCCCGTTTCTCTTTCCCATGGATTGTGGAATAGCGCTATACAAATCAGTTAAACTTCTCCCGTTTCTCTTTCCCCTGAATTGTGGAATAGAGTTAACAAATCATTTAAACCTCTCCCGTTTCTCTTTCCCCTGGATTGTGGAATAAAGTTATACAAATCATTTAAACCTCCCCCGTTTCTCTTTCTCCTGGATTGTGGAATAGCGCTATACAAATCATTTGAACATCTCCTGTTTCTCCTTCCCCTGGATTGTGGAATAGCGCTATACAAATCATTTAAACCTCTCCCGTTTCTCTTTCCCCTGGATTGTGGTATAGAGCTATACAAATCATTAAACCTCTCCCGTTTCTCTTTCTCCTGAATTGTGGAATAGAGCTATACAAATCATTTAAACCTCTCCCGTTTCTCTTTCTTCTAGATTGTGGAATAGAGTCATACATATCATTAAACCTCTCCCGTTTCTCAGTGGAGAAAACCGTTACTTATTCCTAGTTCCTTATTCGATTTTATCGGTTGATAACGAATGTCGAATAAGGAACTGGAAACAAGTAACGGTTGTCAAGTCCCCATAGTTATTTAAGCTTACAAAATTCTCACAAAGGAGGATTTCCCCAACAGTACTTATCTTCATGCAGACACTACAATCATTTGGTTAAACTTCACAGGACCACTTACAACAGCGAACATTCTTGACAGGTCATGATGCAAACAGTTGTGCAAAGTGTTTTAAGATTTTTCCATTCTAAACTGGTAGGAAACACACCCCAATCTTGTCAAATGTTGCATAAAATCACCATTTTTTGTACTATTCATGCTACCACGACGGTCAGGGTTAAGCTTTTGATAATAACATATAACAGGAAAATATTTAAATTATAGTCCTGCATAAAGCTACACACAACATTTGGTCTATTCCATTTCTCAATAGAGCAAATAGGTACGGGAACTTACCAAATTCGCAAAAACACAAGCGTTGTGCTGACAGTGCCGACCTTCATGCAGGCAGCCGTTGGGTTAAATTTTACACGATAACTTAAAACAGTAAATATCGTCGATGATGCAATCAGGTCGGCAAAGTGTGTTTTCACATGTTCTATTTTAAATTGATAGGAATGTGTTGGCAACCTCGTCTAAGTTTGCGTAAAATCACCACATTTTTGGCAATACTACTATTCAAGCTACCATGACATCTCAGGGTTAAACGTTTCATAAATAGAGAATCTCAAACGAGTGATGTTTGGATATAAGATTTTTTGAAACGTGTTTGGTGAATTTGATTCACAACGAGCCTTTAGGCGAGTTGTGAATCGAATTCATCAAACGAGTTTCAAAAAATCTTATATCCAAACATCACGAGTTAAAGATTTTGTATATCACATGAATTTTCGAATGTTTTTCACACTTTTTATTTAATTCATGGTCGCTAAAATCTACCAAAACAACCGACAATCAATCAGTTCGTTGGCTCAGACGCTTCACACCATGACGTCATGAATGCGCTCTACTTGCACCTGTTGTCGTAATTGACGTCATGTGAACTACGCACAGGAATACAATGCTGCTGCTATGGGACCACGCGCCGATTAGACACTAGTTGATAATCAGGAATTAAGAGATGAGTTGTTACGTCGAAATTAACGACGTTTCATGTGATATAATAACATATAACACAGCAAAGTTGTTCCACTTGCAGCTTAAAACAATTTCAGAACATTTGGTCATTTCCAGTTTCTTAATGGAGAAAATGACTACTTGAACATACACAATTTTTAAAATTTAGTGTTTTTCTGACCGTACCCATCTTCATCCAGCCTGCACAGGCATTGAATTAAATTTTACAACAAAACTTACAACAATAAATATTTTCACCAGGTAATCCAAAAAACAGAAAATCACAGCTTCTGTAGATTCAGCATTCTGAACTGGCGGGTAAACAAAAGTTGGCAAGTTTTGTGAAAATTCACCATTGTTTGACAGAATATCTAAACAAGCTACCACGAAAGCTCAGGGTTAAATCCTTCTTAATAGCATATAACAGAAAAGTTCTTCCATGTGGATTGTGGAATCCAGCTTCACAAAGCATTTACATCTTTCCCTTTTTCTCAGTGAAGAAAATTGTTACTTCAACTTACAAAATTCTCAAAATGAGCATTTTCCAATTAGAACCAACCTTCGTATATTAATCGTAGGCATTGGGTTAACTTTAAAATATAACTTATAACATAGTGGCCAAAAACGGCCAGAAAATTAACCGGAATAAGCCTACCACCACGTAAAATATTTCTAAAGTTTCTCAATAAAACTATACAAATATGGATATCATGAAGGTGAGCTCGTCGAGCTGGTTCTTATGAAATCCATATTTGTATGGGTTTTTTTTAAAACTGTGAAATGTATTTTCGAAAAATATGAAATTTAATATATTTTTAAAAATGGGTTAAGTTCAAAATATAACTTACAACATCAAGCATTCTTGACAGATAATGATACAATCACATGTCACGTGCAGTTTGTTTTTCGATTTTCCTTTCTGAACTGACAGAAAACACTAATCGACATGGATATATTTTAGGAAAAATAACTGTTGTTTCATAGTACTACTATTCACACTAGCATTACGTCAGGGTTTCATAGTACTACTATTCACACTAGCATTACGTCAGAGTTTCATAGTACTACTATTCACACTAGCATTACGCCAGGGTTTCATAGTACTACTATTCACACTAGCATTACGTCAGGGTTTCATAGTACTACTATTCACACTAGCATTACGTCAGGGTTTCATAATACTACTATTCACACTAGCATTACGTCAGGGTTTCATAGTACTACTATTCACACTAGCGTTACGTCAGGGTTTCATAGTACTACTATTCACACTAGCATTACGTCAGGGTTTCATAGTACTACTATTCACACTAGCATTACGCCAGGGTTTCATAGTACTACTATTCACACTAACATTACGTCAGGGTTTCATAGTACTACTATTCACACTAGCATTACGTCAGGGTTTCATAATACTACTATTCACACTAGCATTACGTCAGGGTTTCATAGTACTACTATTCACACTAGCATTACGTCGAGGTTTCATAGTACTACTATTCACACTAGCATCACGTCGGGGTTTCATAGTACTACTATTCACACTAGCATTACGTCAGGGTTTCATAGTACTACTATTCACACTAGCGTTACGTCAGGGTTTCATAGTACTACTATTCACACTAGCGTTACGTCAGGGTTTCATAGTACTACTATTCACACTAGCATTACGTCAGGGTTTCATAGTACTACTATTCACACTAGCATTACGTCACGGTTTCATAGTACTACTATTCACACTAGCATTACGTCACGGTTTCATAGTACTACTATTCACACTAGCATTACGTCACGGTTTCATAGTACTGCTATTCACACTAGCATTACGTCAGGGTTTCATAGTACTACTATTCACACTAGCATTACGTCAGGGTTTCATAGTACTACTATTCACACCAGCATTACGTCAGGGTTTCATAGTACTACTATTCACACTAGCATTACGTCAGGGTTTCATAGTACTACTATTCACACTAGCATTACGTCAGGGTTTCTTAATACTACTATTCACACTAGCATTACGTCAGGGTTTCATAGTACCACTATTCACACTAGCATTACGCCAGGGTTTCATAGTACTACTATTCACACTAGCATTACGTCAGGGTTTCATAGTACTACTATTCACAATAGCATTACGTCAGGGTTTCATAGTACTACTATTCACACTAGCATTACGCCAGGGTTTCATAGTACTACTATTCACACTAGCATTACGCCAGGGTTTCATAGTACTACTATTCACACTAGCATTACGCCAGGGTTTCATAGTACTACTATTCACACTAGCATTACGCCAGGGTCTCATAGTACTACTGTTCACACTAGCATTACGCCAGGGTCTCATAGTACTACTACTATTCACACTAGCATTACGCCAGGGTTTCATAGTACTACTATTCACACTAGCATTACGCCAGGGTTTCATAGTACTACTATTCACAATAGCGTTACGCCAGGGTTTCATAGTACTACTATTCACACAAGCATTACGTCAGAGTTTCATAGTACTACTATTCACACTAGCATTACGTCAGGGTTTCATAGTACTACTATTCACACTAGCATTACGTCAGGGTTTCATAATATTACTATTCACACTAGCATTACGTCAGGGTTTCATAATACTACTATTCACACTAGCATTACGTCAGGGTTTCATAGTACTACTATTCACACTAGCATTACGCCAGAGTTTCATAGTACTACTATTCACACTAGCATTACGTCAGGGTTTCTTAATACTACTATTCACACTAGCATTACGTCGGGGTTAGATTAGATTAAACATATTTTTATTTGCCATTCAACAATGCAAATCAGGATTGGAGGACAAGTGCTGACCACTTAGAAGACCCTCCGCTCCTGTACAAAGACTAATACATTACAAAAGGCAGAACAAAATATAACAATATGTAAACATTATACACAAAAAAAGTTAACTCAAAAGAGAAAGAGATATAAAGAAAGAGAGAATAGAGAGACAGAGAGATAGAGATAGATAGATAGACAGATAGAGAGAGAGAGAGAGAGAGAGAAAGAGAGAGAGAGAAACGGGTAAAAGCAGATTGAAATCAAAGAAGACAAACAAAAAGAAAAAAGAAAAAAAAAGAACAGTATACAACAGAAATTCCAGTGATGATGACCCCCCCCCCCCCCCCCCCCACAATTTATTCAATTCTAAATTTAGTTTAATGCCGCTAAGGAACGTTCACAGAACATTGTTGAGACAGTTAATCTTTGCGTGCTCACTCCACGTCCGTACTAACCTAACATCCACCGTGTTGTCCTCACACAGATTGATTGTCGGGTCCCACTACGAGAGGACACCTACAGTGGAAGTTAGATCACCTGTATAACATTGAGACACTCAGACTTGCTGAGAGGCGCAACTAATTCAGCAACTGTACATCAAATCTATGCGAGTCACGAATAAATTTTTGAACAGATAAGAAAACTAATACATTGCTGCTTTCGGGTAATGACGGGTTTCCATATAAAATTAAATCCAATGAATTCCAGTTGGGCGTAAGTTTCGACAAATCATCTATGAGGATACAGCGAATATCAGAATTTAAAGAACACAGGAAGAAATAATGTTCTGCATCCTCAACGCCATCGTTACATAAGCAAAATGGAGAATCTGAGATGTAGTTGCGAAACTTGTCACTATTAAGGTCACTACATCCAGTTCGTAATTTTGAGTGAATAATATTGTATTTCCTTATACCGGTTGAAAAATATGTTGGAGGCTTACACAAGGGTGGTGAGATGGACTTTTTGAATTCCGCAAGTGACCGACTGTTTCGAACAACCTCCGGTAGGGTATTCCACACTTCAATACACGAAGGGAAAAATGATCGTTTGAGGAGTTCCGTTCGACAGAAATAAGGGACAAAATTAGATGCGTTACGTAAATTGTATTGGGATATGTCGGCGACACGAGATGGTAAAAGTTCGTTGAGGAAGTTCGGAGCATTTCCAGTGAGAATTTTGTAAAAGTTACACATTTTGTGAACATAGCGCCTGTTTTCCAGACTACTCCAACCAACTTCCAACAAAAGTCGATCCCGTGGCACAGATCTTGTCAACCCGCTCACTATTCGGGCTGCCTCGTAGTGAATATCTTCAATACGATTTAATTGATACTGAGGAGCACCGCTCCACACAGAACTACCATATTCCAAAATCGGTAATATGAATGCATGATATATTTTTTCAAGAGTTTTTCTGTTAAAAGTATACTTCAATTTTCTTAGTTGGGACAATCTCGAGCAAGTCTTTTTACAAATGTTATCAATGTGATCTGACCAAGACAGGTTTGATTCTAAGGTTAAACCCAAATGTTTGTGAGAATTACAAAAATCAATTGTTTCGCCATTAAACAAAATATTTAATGACGAGATATTTTTCTTAAGTGTGAATAGGATTGCTTTCGTCTTTTTTGCATTAAACGAAACAAGCCATGTGTTAGCCCATTCGTTTACTTTTATGAGTTCCTCGTTCATTTTTGCTTCCACGTTACATGGGTCATTGGACGATTCTGTCAGACACGTGTCATCGGCAAACATGCGAGTGACCGAGTCAATTTTGTCGACGATGTCATTGATATATATAAGAAACAGGAACGGACCTAGGACCGACCCCTGTGGAACTCCAGCATTGACTTTCTTATAGTTGGAATTGTAACCATTTATTTTTACCCTCTGTTTTCTGTCTTTTAGATAGCTGTGAAACCAGCGGAGCAAAGGACCCGAGATACCGTACTGTTTTAATTTATATATGATTCCTACGTGCCATACTCTATCAAATGCCTTTGAAATATCACAAAAGACACCACATATATATAAGTTTTTATCCACTGCGTCACAAAGGTTATGATAGATCTCTAATAATTGGTAAACCGTGCTGTTGTTTGGAAGGAAGCCTGACTGTAATATATAAAATAGATTGTTGCCTTTAAAATATTTATAGACTTCCTTAAAACCAACCCGCTCCATTATTTTACCAACACAACACAATAAAGAGATAGGTCGATAATTTTGGGGGTCTTGACGATCACCTTTTTTATAAAGAGGGATTACATCAGCACATTTCCACTCCAGAGGAAATTCCGACAACTCCAGTGATTTAGAGTAAAGCAGAAATAAAGGTCTGCTTACACTAAATTTAGTTTCCTTTAACATTCTATGTCCGATACCATCTTGGCCGCTGCTTTTGTTAGTTTTAAAAGAATTGATAATCTGAATAATGTCTTCCTGAGTAAAAGCAATTTTGCTAAATGATTTCGAACATTTGCGTTTGAAGGGGGGTAGTTGTTTGCTATTCGAGTTCAACATACTATTTTGAATAAATGCCTCGTTTAAAATATCAGCTTTTTCATAGTCGGTTTCAAAAAGTGTGTTACCTGAATCAGTTTTCAGCGTCGGTATTCCTAGATCGGAAGCAAAGTTGTTTTGAAACATCTTAACAATATGCCAAAATTGCCGTTGGTCGTTGTTTTCTGATATTGAGGTATCTATTTTTTCTAAGTATTGTTCCTTGGCAAATTTTTTCATATTGTTAACTTTGTTTCGGGTAGTTTTATATTTCGCCCATGTGTTTGGGTTATTGCTTTTCAGAGCTAATTTACGCAGTCGATCACGAAGACGAATAGTACTTCTAATAGCGCTATCAAACCACGGCTTATCAGACTTCCTAATTATAACTTTTGTATGTGGAATACAGTTTTCTGCAAGTTCCAAAAACGTAGAAACAAAGTTTGACAGAGCATCATTAATGTTCTCCTCACTGCATATTAGTTTCTCCCATTCTGTCTCGTTTATAAGGTTATTCAATTTTATAAAATCACCTTTTTTATAATTCCAGACCTCCCGGGTGACAGTTGATTGAATAGGGTGTGCACAAACTACATGAGTATATACTGCGAGATGGTCGGATAAACCTAATTCCAGCGTGCCCGAGTGAGCTATCGTAACTGTGTCACTAACAATTATAGGATCAAGTAGGGTTCGAGATGTCTTTCCTATTCGAGTGGGCTCAGATATAACATTCTTCAAATTGAATAGTGTTATAAGAGACTGTAGCGTACTCCGTTCCACGAGTAGGTCAGAGTTTATATCACCAGTTAAAACAACTGATGGATTTATTTCCAAGGCTAATTCTATTTTTTCCTGCAAGTTAGGCCAGTAATTTTCACTCGATTCCCTCTCCGATCTATATGTGACACAAAGGATGAATTTCTGTTTGTTGCCCACTTCAAACCAGAGAATATCATCATCAAACGATAGGTCTTCAATTTGTTTGTCGGTACTGGGTTATGTCAATCTCCATATTTAATACTACGAGAATGTGAAAACCTAAATTCATCAGTCAGCGGGTATTCCGGAGATAGAAATTGGCGGCTTGGGTTTTTGAGCAGCCTTTTCCTTAGAGTACACTGATGGTCATCACCACTGGAACAAAAATTAAAGAAAAAGTAAACATATGAGAAAACAAAGAAACAAAACTGAAATTTATACATGTACATTTGTGGATTAACTATTTGAAGCTTGGGGTACAGGTCAAGATGTAGACTAACTCTGTACAAACTAAACTCATTCCTCAATCAATCACTACCAAAATCGCGATGTGTTGGGAGCTGGTTCGACATGTCATTGTCTTTTAACTATTGAATGCTGATCGGGCTGTTTTTCCAATTGCATTGACTCGAAATCGGAACGAATGCGACGAGTCCTTCTCAGCTGCAACAATACAATAACGTTATAATTCCATGTAGTGTGAGGCGATGTCACTTCGACTAGTTTTGATTCACAGCATTGTATGCCAATCAAAGCTAGAGAAAACAAGCTAACATTCATCAAACGCCACTGATACAGATCTGAAATAAAATTTAATACAAGGGCAGAAATCCCGTTAACTTCCCAGTTGCAATGACATCCAACCTTGAAGTGTGCCGTAATTACGGGTCAGTAGTGCTGACCTAAAATAGACAATGTAACAGGTACCGATTAAACTAATGTGCCGTAAAAAGGCGAGAACGGCTTTTCTCACGAAGTATAACATGTTGCGTGCCATTAGATTTTTCCACCTAACAGCATTATTAGACGGAAAGTCAAACAGTTGTATTGGTGATCCATGTTTCGTGACACATTTACATGTTTTGATCTGTCGGGGTTTCATAGTACTACTATTCACACTAGCATTACGCCAGGGTTTCATAGTACTACTATTCACACTAGCATTACGCCAGGGTTTCATAGTACTACTATTCACACTAGCATTACGTCAGGGTTTCTTAATACTACTATTCACACTAGTATTACGTCGGGGTTTCATAGTACTACTATTCACACTAGAATTACGCCAGGGTTTCATAGTACTACTATTCACACTAGCATTACGTCAGGGTTTCATAATACTACTATTCACAATAGCATTATGTCAGGGTTTCATAGTACTACTATTCACACTAGCATTACGCCAGGGTTTCATAGTACTACTATTCACACTAGCATTACGTCAGGGTTTCATAGTACTACTATTCACACTAGCATTACGTCGGGGTTAAACTTTTAATAATAACATATAAACAGCAGAATGGTTTCATTTACATTGCTAAATAAAGCTGTACACAATACTTGGTCCTTTCTCATATCTCAGCGGAGAACATCTGTACTTAATCTTATCAAATTTTCAAAAAGAGCGTTTTGCTGACAGTACCGATCTTCCTGCAGCCAGGACAGACATTGGCTTAAAGTTTACAATATAACTTACAACAGCAAATTTTCTCGACAGACGATGTTGGAAACAGATATGGAAAGTGTTTTCAAAATTTCCACACGAAACTGACGGAAAACACAAGCAAAACTTGTCAAATTTGCAAAAAAAATCACCATTTTTTGGCAGTACTAACATTCAACTGATCATGACCGGCTCAGAGTTAAACTTCTCATTATAACAAACTAGCATGACGGTTCAGAGTTAAACTTATAACAAACTAGGATGACGGCTCAGAGTTAAACTTCTCATCATAACAAACTAGCATGACGGCTTAGAGTTAAACTTCTCATTATAACAAACTAGCATGACGGCTGAGAGTTAAACCTATAACAAACTAGCATGACGGCTCAGAGTTAAACTTCTCATTATAACAAACTAGCATGACGGCTCAGAGTTAAACTTCTCATTATAACAAACTAGCATGACGGCTTAGAGTTAAACTTCTCATTATAACAAACTAGCATGACGGCTCAGAGTTAAACTTCTCATTATAACAAACTAGCATGACGGCTCAGAGTTAAACTTCTCATTATAACAAACTAGCATGACGGCTCAGAGTTAAACTTCTCATTATAACAAACTAGCATGACGGCTCAGAGTTAAACTTCTAAGTATAACAAACTAGCATGACGGCTTAGAGTTAAACTTCTCATTATAACAAACTAGCATGACGGCTCAGAGTTAAACTTCTCATTATAACAAACTAGCATGACGGCTTAGAGTTAAACTTCTCATTATAACAAACTAGCATGACGGCTCAGAGTTAAACGTCTCATTATAACAAACTAGCATGACGGCTCTGAGTTAAACTTCTCATTATAACAAACTAGCATGACGGCTTAGAGTTAAAGTTCTCATTATAACAAACAAGCATGACGGCTTACAGTTAAACTTCTCATTATAACAAACTAGCATGACGGCTTAGAGTTAAACTTCTCATTATAACAAACTAGCATGACGGCTTAGAGTTAAACTTCTCATTATAACAAACTAGCATGACGGCTCAGAGTTAAACTTCTCATTATAACAAACTAGCATGACGGCTTACAGTTAAACTTCTCATTATAACAAACTAGCATGACGGCTCAGAGTTAAACTTCTCATTATAACAAACTAGCATGACGGCTTACAGTTAAACTTCTCATTATAACAAACTAGCATGACGGCTCAGAGTTAAACCTCTCATTATAACAAACTAGCATGATGGCTTAGAGTTAAACTTCTCATTATAACAAACTAGCATGGCGGCTTAGAGTTAAACTTCTCATTATACCAAACTAGCATGACGGCTTAGATTTAAACTTCTCATTACAACAAACTAGCATGACGGCTCAGAGTTAAACTTCTCATTATAACAAACTAGCATGACGGCTCAGAGTTAAACTTCTCATTATAACAAACTAGCATGACGGCTTAGAGTTAAACTTCTCATTATAACAAACTAGCATGACGGCTTAGAGTTAAACTTCTCATTATAACAAACTAGCATGACGGCTGAGAGTTAAACCTATAACAAACTAGCATGACGGCTTAGAGTTAAACTTCTCATTATAACAAACTAGCATGACGGCTCAGAGTTCAACTTCTCATTATAACAAACTAGCATGACGGCTGAGAGTTAAACCTATAACAAACTAGCATGACGGCTTAGAGTTCAACTTCTCATTATAACAAACTAGCATGACGGCTTAGAGTTAAACTTCTCATTATAACAAACTAGCATGACGGCTCAGAGTTAAACTTCTCATTATAACAAACTAGCATGACGGCTCAGAGTTAAACTTCTCATTATAACAAACTAGCATGACGGCTGAGAGTTAAACCTATAACAAACTAGCATGACGGCTTAGAGTTAAACTTCTCATTATAACAAACTAGCATGACGGCTCAGAGTTAAACTTCTCATTATAACAAACTAGCATGACGGCTTAGAGTTAAACTTCTCATTATAACAAACTAGCATGACGGCTTACAGTTAAACTTCTAATTATAACAAACTAGCATGACAGCTCAGAGTTAAACCTCTCATTATAACAAACTAGCATGACGGCTTAGAGTTAAACTTATAACAAACTAGCATGACGGCTCAGAGTTAAACTTCTCATTATAACAAACTAGCATGACGGCTTAGAGTTAAACTTATAACAAACTAGCATGACGGCTTAGAGTTAAACTTCTCATCATAACAAACTAGCATGGCGGTTCAGAGTTAAACTTCTCATTATAACAAACTAGCATGACGGCTCAGAGTTAAACTTCTCATTATAACAAACTAGCATGACGGCTCAAAGTTAAACTCCTCATTATAACAAACTAGCATGGCGGCTTAGAGTTAAACTTATAACAAACTAGCATGACGGCTTAGAGTTAAACTTCTCATTATAACAAACTAGCATGACGGCTTAGAGTTAAACTTATAACAAACTAGCATGACGGCTTAGAGTTAAACTTCTCATTATAACAAACTAGTATGACGGCTTAGAGTTAAACTTATAACAAACTAGCATGACGGATCAGAGTTAAACTTCTCATTATAACAAACTAGTATGAGGGCTCAGAGTTAAACTTATAACAAACTAGCATGACGGCTGAGAGTTAAACTTATAACAAACTAGCATGACGGCTCAGATTTAGACTTCTCATTATAACAAACTAGCATGACGGCTTAGAGTTAAACTTCTCATTATAACAAACTAGCATGGCGGCTTAGAGTTAAACTTATAACAAACTAGCATAACGGCTTAGAGTTAAACTTCTCATTATAACAAACTAGCATGACGGATCAGAGTTAAACTTCTCATTATAACAAACTAGTATGAGGGCTCAGAGTTAAACTTATAACAAACTAGCATGACGGCTGAGAGTTAAACTTATAACAAACTAGCATGACGGCTCAGAGTTAGACTTCTCATTATAACAAACGAGCATGACGGCTTAGAGTTAAACTTCTCATTATAACAAACTAGCATGGCGGCTTAGAGTTAAACTTATAACAAACTAGCATGACGGCTCAGAGTTAAACTTCTCATTATAACAAACTAGCAAGACGGCTCAGAGTTAAACTTCTCATTATAACAAACTAGTATGAGGGCTCAGAGTTAAACTTATAACAAACTAGCATGACGGCTGAGAGTTAAACTTATAACAAACTAGCATGACGGCTCAGAGTTAAACTTCTCATTATAACAAACTAGCATGACGGCTGAGAGTTAAACTTCTCATTATAACAAACTAGCATGACGGCTCAGAGTTAAACTTCTCATTATAACAAACTAGCATGGCGGTTTAGAGTTAAACTTATAACAAACTAGCATGACGGCTTAGAGTTAAACTTCTCATTATAATAAACTAGCATGGCGGTTCAGAGTTAAACTTCTCATTATAACAAACTAGCATGACGGCTCAAAGTTACTTCTCATTATAAGAAACTAGCATGGCGGCTTAGAGTTAAACTTATAACAAACTAGCATGACGGCTTAGAGTTAAACTTCTCATTATAACAAACTAGCATGACGGATCAGAGTTAAACTTCTCATTATAACAAACTAGTATGAGGGCTCAGAGTTAAACTTATAACAAACTAGCATGACGGCTGAGAGTTAAACTTATAACAAACTAGCATGACGGCTTAGAGTTAGACTTCTCATTATAACAAACTAGCATGACGGCTTAGAGTTAAACTTCTCATTATAACAAACTAGCATGGCGGCTTAGAGTTAAACTTATAACAAACTAGCATGACGGCTCAGAGTTAAACTTCTCATTATAACAAACTAGCATGATGGCTCAGAGTTAAACTTCTCATTATAACAAACTAGCATGACGGCTCAGAGTTAAACTTCTCATTATAACAAACTAGCATGACGGCTTAGAGTTAAACTTCTCATTATAACAAACTAGCATGAAGGCTTACAGTTAAACTTCTCATTATAACAAACTATCATGACAGCTCAGAGTTAAACCTCTCATTATAACAAACTAGCATGACGGCTTAGAGTTAAACTTATAACAAACTAGCATGACGGCTCAGAGTTAAACTTCTCATTATAACAAACTAGTATGACGGCTCAGAGTTAAATTTATAACAAACTAGCATGACGGCTGAGAGTTAAACTTATAACAAACTAGCATGACGGCTGAGAGTTAAACTTCTCATTATAACAAACTAGTATGACGGCTCAGAGTTAAACTTATAACAAACTAGCATGACGGCTGAGAGTTAAACTTATAACAAACTAGCATGACGGCTCAGAGTTAGACTTCTCATTATAACAAACTAGCATGACGGCTTAGAGTTAAACTTATAACAAACTAGCATGACGGCTTAGAGTTAAACTTATAACAAACTAGCATGACGGCTCAGAGTTAAACTTCTCATTATAACAAACTAGGATGACGGCTCAGAGTTAAACTTCTCATTATAACAAACTAGCATGACGGCTCATAGTTAAACTTCTCATTATAACAAACTAGCATGGCGGCTTAGATTTAAACTTATAACAAACTAGCATGACGGCTTAGAGTTAAACTTCTCATTATAACAAACTAGCATGGCGGTTCAGAGTTAAACTTCTCATTATAACAAACTAGCATGACGGCTCAAAGTTACTTCTCATTATAACAAACTAGCATGGCGGCTTAGAGTTAAACTTATAACAAACTAGCTTGACGGCTTAGAGTTAAACTTCTCATTATAACAAACTAGCATGACGGCTTAGAGTTAAACTTATAACAAACTAGCATGACGGCTCATAGTTAAACTTCTCATTATAACAAACTAGCATGACCGCTCAAAGTTAAACTTCTCATTATAACAAACTAGCATGACGGCTCAAAGTTAAACTTCTCATTATAACAAACTAGCATGACGGCTGAGAGTTAAACTTATAACAAACCAGCATGACGGCTCAGAGTTAAACTTCTCATTATTACAAACTAGCATGACAGCTCAGAGTTAAACTTATAACAAACTAGCATGACGGCTCAGAGTTAAACTTCTCATTATAACAAACTAGCATGACGGCTCAGAGTTAAACTTCTCATTATAACAAACTAGCATGACGGCTGAGAGTTAAACCTATAACAAACTAGCATGACGGCTTAGAGTTAAACTTCTCATTATAACAAACTAGCATGACGGCTTAGAGTTAAACTTCTCATTATAACAAACTAGCATGGCGGCTTAGAGTTAAACTTATAACAAACTAGCATGACGGCTCAGAGTTAAACTTCTCATTATAACAAACTAGCATGACGGCTCAGAGTTAAACTTCTCATTATAACAAACTAGCATGACGGCTCAGAGTTAAACTTCTCATTATAACAAACTAACATGGCGGCTTAGATTTAAACTTATAACAAACTAGCATGACGGCTTAGAGTTAAACTTCTCATTATAACAAACTAGCATGGCGGTTCAGAGTTAAACTTCTCATTATAACAAACTAGCATGACGGCTCAAAGTTACTTCTCATTATAACAAACTAGCATGGCGGCTTAGAGTTAAACTTATAACAAACTAGCTTGATGGCTTAGAGTTAAACTTCTCATTATAACAAACTAGCATGACGGCTTAGAGTTAAACTTATAACAAACTAGCATGACGGCTCATAGTTAAACTTCTCATTATAACAAACTAGCATGACCGCTCAAAGTTAAACTTCTCATTATAACAAACTAGCATGACGGCTCAAAGTTAAACTTCTCATTATAACAAACTAGCATGACGGCTGAGAGTTAAACTTATAACAAACCAGCATGACGGCTC
Organism: Pictodentalium vernedei; assembly: GCA_031216915.1. Lineage (NCBI taxonomy): Eukaryota > Metazoa > Mollusca > Scaphopoda > Dentaliida > Dentaliidae > Pictodentalium > Pictodentalium vernedei. The sequence goes on from CM062296.1 coordinate 4,523,869, forward strand.
AGAGTTAAACTTCTCATTATTACAAACTAGCATGACAGCTCAGAGTTAAACTTATAACAAACTAGCATGACGGCTCAGAGTTAAACTTCTCATTATAACAAACTAGCATGACGGCTCAGAGTTAAACTTCTCATTATAACAAACTAGCATGACGGCTGAGAGTTAAACCTATAACAAACTAGCATGACGGCTTAGAGTTAAACTTCTCATTATAACAAACTAGCATGACGGCTCAGAGTTAAACATCTCATTATAACAAACTAGCATGACGGCTTAGAGTTAAACTTCTCATTATAACAAACTAGCATGAAGGCTTACAGTTAAACTTCTCATTATAACAAACTATCATGACAGCTCAGAGTTAAACCTCTCATTATAACAAACTAGCATGACGGCTTAGAGTTAAACTTCTAACAAACTAGCATGACGGCTCAGAGTTAAACTTCTCATTATAACAAACTAGTATGACGGCTCAGAGTTAAACTTATAACAAACTAGCATGACGGCTGAGAGTTAAACTTATAACAAACTAGCATGACGGCTCAGAGTTAGACTTCTCATTATAACAAACTAGCATGACGGCTTAGAGTTAAACTTATAACAAACTAGCATGACGGCTTAGAGTTAAACTTCTCATCATAACAAACTAGCATGGCGGTTCAGAGTTAAACTTCTCATTATAACAAACTAGCATGACGGCTCGGAGTTAAACTTCTCATTATAACAAACTAGCATGACGGCTCAAAGTTAAACTCCTCATTATAACAAACTAGCATGGCGGCTTAGAGTTAAACTTATAACAAACTAGCATGACGGCTTAGAGTTAAACTTCTCATTATAACAAACTAGCATGACGGCTTAGAGTTAAACTTATAACAAACTAGCATGACGGGTTAGAGTTAAACTTCTCATTATAACAAACTAGTATGACGGCTTAGAGTTAAACTTATAACAAACTAGCATGACGGATCAGAGTTAAACTTCTCATTATAACAAACTAGTATGAGGGCTCAGAGTTAAACTTATAACAAACTAGCATGATGGCTGAGAGTTAAACTTATAACAAACTAGCATGACGGCTCAGAGTTAGACTTCTCATTATAACAAACTAGCATGACGGCTTAGAGTTAAACTTCTCATTATAACAAACTAGCATGGCGGCTTAGAGTTAAACTTATAACAAACTAGCATGACGGCTTAGAGTTAAACTTCTCATTATAACAAACTAGCATGACGGATCAGAGTTAAACTTCTCATTATAACAAACTAGTATGAGGGCTCAGAGTTAAACTTATAACAAACTAGCATGACGGCTGAGAGTTAAACTTATAACAAACTAGCATGACGGCTTAGAGTTAGATTTCTCATTATAACAAACTAGCATGACGGCTTAGAGTTAAACTTCTCATTATAACAAACTAGCATGGCGGCTTAGAGTTAAACTTATAACAAACTAGCATGACGGCTCAGAGTTAAACTTCTCATTATAACAAACTAGCATGACGGCTGAGAGTTAAACTTCTCATTATAACAAACTAGCATGACGGCTCAGAGTTAAACTTCTCATTATAACAAACTAGCATGGCGGCTTAGATTTAAACTTATAACAAACTAGCATGACGGCTTAGAGTTAAACTTCTCATTATAACAAACTAGCATGGCGGTCCAGAGTTAAACTTCTCATTATAACAAACTAGCATGACGGCTCAAAGTTACTTCTCATTATAACAAACTAGCATGGCGGCTTAGAGTTAAACTTATAACAAACTAGCTTGACGGCTTAGAGTTAAACTTCTCATTATAACAAACTAGCATGACGGCTTAGAGTTAAACTTATAACAAACTAGCATGACGGCTCATAGTTAAACTTCTCATTATAACAAACTAGCATGACCGCTCAAAGTTAAACTTCTCATTATAACAAACTAGCATGACGGCTCAAAGTTAAACTTCTCATTATAACAAACTAGCATGACGGCTGAGAGTTAAACTTATAACAAACCAGCATGACGGCTCAGAGTTAAACTTCTCATTATTACAAACTAGCATGACAGCTCAGAGTTAAACTTATAACAAACTAGCATGACGGCTCAGAGTTAAACTTCTTATTATAACAAACTAGCATGACGGCTCAGAGTTAAACTTCTCATTATAACAAACTAGCATGACGGCTGAGAGTTAAACCTATAACAAACTAGCATGACGGCTTAGAGTTAAACTTCTCATTATAACAAACTAGCATGACGGCTCAGAGTTAAACTTCTCATAATAACAAACTAGCATGACGGCTTAGAGTTAAACTTCTCATTATAACAAACTAGCATGAAGGCTTACAGTTAAACTTCTCATTATAACAAACTATCATGACAGCTCAGAGTTAAACCTCTCATTATAACAAACTAGCATGACGGCTTAGAGTTAAACTTATAACAAACTAGCATGACGGCTCAGAGTTAAACTTCTCATTATAACAAACTAGTATGACGGCTCAGAGTTAAACTTATAACAAACTAGCATGACGGCTGAGAGTTAAACTTCTCATTATAACAAACTAGCATGACGGCTCAGAGTTAGACTTCTCATTATAACAAACTAGCATGACGGCTTAGAGTTAAACTTATAACAAACTAGCATGACGGCTTAGAGTTAAACTTCTCATCATAACAAACTAGCATGGCGGTTCAGAGTTAAACTTCTCATTATAACAAACTAGCATGACGGCTCGGAGTTATACTTCTCATTATAACAAACTAGCATGACGGCTCAAAGTTAAACTCCTCATTATAACAAACTAGCATGGCGGCTTAGAGTTAAACTTATAACAAACTAGCATGACGGCTTAGAGTTAAACTTCTCATTATAACAAACTAGCATGACGGCTTAGAGTTAAACTTATAACAAACTAGCATGACGGGTTAGAGTTAACCTTCTCATTATAACAAACTAGTATGACGGCTTAGAGTTAAACTTATAACAAACTAGCATGACGGATCAGAGTTAAACTTCTCATTATAACAAACTAGTATGAGGGCTCAGAGTTAAACTTATAACAAACTAGCATGATGGCTGAGAGTTAAACTTATAACAAACTAGCATGACGGCTCAGAGTTAGACTTCTCATTATAACAAACTAGCATGACGGCTTAGAGTTAAACTTCTCATTATAACAAACTAGCATGGCGGCTTAGAGTTAAACTTATAACAAACTAGCATGACGGCTCAGAGTTAAACTTCTCATTATAACAAACTAGCATGACGGCTTAGAGTTAAACTTCTCATTATAACAAATAAGAGGAAAGTTGTTCCACTTATATTGCTGCATAAAGCTATGCGCAGCATTTTGTCCTTTACTGTTTCTTAATGGAGAAAATGGGTACTCAAACATACTGAATTCGCAAAAATGAGTGTTTTTTTTGACAGTACCCTTCTTCATGCTCCCAAGTTAGGAATGGGGTTAAATTTTAAAACCTAACTTACAACAGCAAATTTCTTTGGCAGTCAATGATAAACGCAAACATGTAAAGGATTTTTCAATTTTCCCTTTTTATCTGGTGGAAAAGTGAATGCAAGATTATCGAATTTTGATGACATAGAGGAGGGACCTCAATTCAAACCACCAAACGTGGATGAGGGTTAAGTCGGAGAACAAAACGTACAACTGCGACTTTCTTCTACTCTTATTGCTCCATCTTGCCATAGTCAAGATTTTGAGATAACATCTTCCCGTTGCTGGGAAATCGCATGTCAAGATAAGCCATTTTTGCTGAAAATGCATTTTGTTGAGAATTATGTGGGCAATAAGGGTTAACGTGAGCAATACCGCTTATATGGCGAATAACAGTACGTTATGTTACGTTCCAATGAGAGGTCACGTGATATGGTGTTGCTGAAATTTTTTGAAAAATATTTTTTTCAACTACTGTATTGGTACATTGCCGCCGATTCGTTAGGTAAAGGGTTAATATTTTCTTTGAGAAAAATCATTATAAATTAATTGGAGATAACAGCAGCAAGGGATGGCACTCTGGCGAACTGTTTTAACACTGAAAATTCCGTTAGGCGACCCTAATTCGCCAGAGTGCATTCAAGGTCGCCTATGGGAATTTTCAGTGTTAAAACAGTTACTTTTAAACATATTTTATTTGCAAATTTTTTCACAGCAAATCGGATCGGAAGACAAGAACTTAAAATAGTTCGCCACAGTGTCATCCATGACCTCTTAACACTGATTTCCCCATAGACGACCTTGGATGCACTCTGGCGAAATTAATTGGAGAAAACCTTTGCCAGAATTTTTCCATTTTGTGGAATGTTACGCGAAACGTTGTTGAAAAGTATGGGTAAAAAAGTTGATTTTTCCTTATTTCGAGGCATATTTTGGCGGCCATTTTGGTTTTGATGTGCCGAAAATGACATCACCGTGGGCGCCTGTGTAGGAGCAAGACAATTCTATCAAGAAAAAGCCGTGTTCAGTGATTTAAGTTGGAATATTTTAGCGAAATTGAACCTGGTGTAGAGGCGAAAAATCGCCACCATTTTGGGCGCCTTCTTGGATTTCACGCAATACAGCAAGAATGATTTCATATTACCTTCTGGAACTGTACTATAGAGGTGGGCCGACACGCGAGAAAATGGGTCTGGTTCGATCCTGTGGCGGGGGAGCATAGGAAGGGTACCTAACTCCCAGACTCGAGAAGAAGCACCACCACATACTGAGCTGCGGGATTAAATATTATTACAGAACCACCTCGTGAATACAAAATGGATCCACTCCCCTTTGCTGTAAATCACATTCTTATGACGGTACCACTTGGGAGTCCAGTGTTGATAGTGTTAAGAGTTAAATGTTTTGCTGTCAAAAAGAGAACCATTCCATTAAGGTGTTTATAATTAATACTAATGCATATTTTGTTTAGAATAATATCCCCATTGACATGATTTAATGGACCCAGTGACCCGGTTCTTTTGATGGAATTTTGTAGTGAATCAATGAAGGTTTTACAAGCTGCTCCCATGGATATCCTTTGACGGCGGCATTTTAGTTGAATGACAAAATAACAATGTAAAGGCCACGCAAATGTGTACAAGGTAATTTATCTACAACACGGTTTAAAGGCCACGCAAATGTATAAAAGACACTTTATCTATCTCGTGACATGACTGTATCACTTTTGGGCGTAGAGAAAACGATTGATTGAGGAGGTGTGATGAGGCCTGGAAATAAAGACATCGTAACCAGTTAGCAGGTTACTCCATATAACATGGTGGTAACCAAAAGGAAAAAGGTGTTGTACCGTAGTGCTTTTCCGCTTTTTCTATTTTTACTTGGTAAGGCATGTTGTTCACGTCTTCATAGAATTTCCGCCAAAATAAATAGCCACGACTAACGCTCGATCTCGCTATGGCGAGATCTCGCGTTAGTTGTTACTATACTCGCCCAAAAAAGAAAGTGTGCATTGCAGAAATTGATCAAACTCCAAAAAAATAATTTCGTAGGTGTAAAGAGTGTTAACCTGTTCATGAATAAGTTATATTGAACACAAAAACAGCTTTCCCCGTTAAAATTGCATTAACGTTAAATGACGTGCTGCACGTTTGTGAAAAGGCATGTTTCGCACGTGGAGAGTCTGAAAATTCATACAGCAGTGTGAATCCTTGGGTATTTAAACACTAAAGTAAGGCCTTCCTATCGTTCACATTCAAACTTGCGCTGCTGTTAAAACGACTCCACATTAGCATGCCACGATTGACAATGAATCAACGTCTCTTTGCCCTGGGTATGATTAGAGCTGGCAGAACACACAGAGAGGTTGCCCAGCATTTGAACTGCCACCGTAACGCTGTAGACAGGCTAGTCCATCGACATGCACAACATGGTGACGTTCGAGACCGACCCCGCTCCGGGAGACCCCGAGTTACCACCCCTGCACAAGATCGGTATAACCGTGTCGTCCATCTCCGGAACCGGCAACAAACGGCAACGACGACAGCCAGGAACATCCCTAACCTGAGACGGATACATCCTCAAACAGTAATCAACCGGCTGAGAGAATACGGCTTACGTCCTCGAAGACCTGCAATTCGTCCGATTTTGACGTTACGTCATCGTCGTGCTCGACTGCCGTGGTGTAGACAACATCTCAGGCATCCCTTACACTGGTGGCGACGTGTTTTATTCACAGATGAATGTCGTTTCCATCTTTTATCATCAGATGGCCGCCAGAGAGTGTACAGACGTCGAAACGAACGCTACGCAGATCCATGTGTTGTGGAGCGAAACCGTTATGGGGGAGGGTCTCTCATGGTGTGCGGTGGCATCACTGCCCGTAACAGAACTGAGCTGGTCATTATTGATGGCAATCTCAATGCAGCCAGATATCGTGATGAAGTGCTTACAACTGTTGTTGTCCCATTTCTGCAACGTCACGGTCCGGCGTCATTCTACAGCAGGTCAACGCCCGACCCCACGCAGCTCGTGTTGTTCAACAGTATCTGCAGCAACAACAAGTGGATGTTCTTCCCTGGCCCGTAAATTCGCCCGATATCTCACCCATTGAGCACGTATGGGACGAAATGAAACGTCAGCTACGCCGACTTCCCCATGCACCGTCAACGCTTGTGGAACTCCAAAGACAGCTTATCAGAATATGGAATAACATCCCACAACACTTCCATGCTAACTTGTTCGCTTCCATGAGGCGTAGATGCACAACAGTAGTCGATGCAGACGGAGGTCATACCAGATATTGAGTATGTGACTTTTGTGTTTGACCCTTAGTGTCTTTGACTCTCCATGGCACCAAGAGTATTCGTCGTAGCGTAATGAAATTTCTCGTGTTGATCACAAATTGATTCATCTGTGATTGAATAAAATTTCCATGAATGAAAATAATATATATCTTTTTTAGTGTTATTTTTTAGCATGCACACTTTCTTTTTTGGGAGAGTATATTTGTTTTGACGGAATTTCTGTTAAGATGAAAACAGCATATCAGGGGGCGCAGTGACGTCGCGGTAACCGGTTCCCGTCAGATCACCGAAGTTAAGCAACGTCGAGCGTGGTTAGTAGTTGGTTGGGTGACCATTTCAGTGACTGATTCGCGCTCCCACGTTGTGTCCTTGGGCAAGGCACTTAACCCCGATTGCCCACATGGGAGCACGATGACGCTGTGTACTAAGGCGTACTGCACGTCGATGGTGAGCATGTCTTCAACCAATCTAACCCTGACTGTGCTGTGGTGCAGAGTTCAGAGTTACGATGTTGGGGAGCTGACAGTTGTTCGTCGTTGCTCTGTGGTTCTCTCCGGGTACTCCGGCTTCCTCCTCCCGTAAAACTGTCACGGTCACGATTAGCCATTGTGCATAAGTATGTGACCTTAAACACCAATAAATAAATAAACTACATGTCACTTTGCGCATATGCGGTGCAACGCGCAACCTTTGAATCGAGTTTGTTCCGAAAAACTATCATATCTGACTGGCAAAGACATGCAAGATTACTAAGTCAATTTGCCCTGTGTTGTTTTATCGTAACCTGTACTGCGTTCGCGTATTGTACAATTGATGTAACCCTCACGCAACCTACAGATAAAACTAGAGGTCCTGTCATGAAATGCGCACAAATAGCACGTTTATATGCGTGTTAATGTGTGCGTTATGGCCCAAGTAAAGCTATCAAATTCTGTACATATGGCCTGTGCACAAGCAATGTTTCAGCCAATGGACCTCCGGGTAACCCGGAGGTCCATTGGCAGAAACATTGCATGTGTCTGCTATGAGTGACCAGGAGAACCTGCCGTGCTCTGGATGCCATTCGATATGGCAATTGCGCGCAATTCCAACGCGCAATTAAGCCTAGATAAGCGCACTATTCGTGACAAGACTTCTAGTTTTATCTGTAAACGAGCGTTCATTTCCAGGCTCGTGTGATCCTCATTTTGATTTAGTCCTACTATGATGGATCAAAGCCCGATTTACTAATATTTCAACGACATCATCAAAGCATACCTTGGATTATATACACCTGGAACTTAAGCACCCGAGGGCGCGGTGGCTCAATAGGTAGAGGTGTAGGCTGTAAGCCGATATGTCCTCGGTTCGAATCCCACCTGCTGCAACCGCGTTGTGCCCTTGGGTAAGACACTTCACCCCCATTGCCCACGAGGGGGCACGGTGGCGTTGTGTACTAAGGCGTACTGCACGTCGATGGTACACTTGTCTTCAACCAATGCTAACCCTGCTTGTGTGGAGTTAGTATGTTGGAGAGCTGAGAGTTGCTCGCCATTGCTCGGTGGTTCTCTCCGGGTACTCCGATTTCCTTCACTCGTAAAACTGTCGTGGTCATGGTTTGCCATTGTGCAGAAATGAGTGACCTTAAACACCAATAAATAAATTAATAAATTAAGTACCCCTTGAAATGTTTCATGACAGCGAAGTTGCTGTTACTGATTATTATGTTTTAATGATTGCTATGTCTTGCAGTACATTTCATCTAGTGAAAACATGATATTTCTGGTTAATAGCTTACTCAAACACATTACCTAGTCCGAGTGAAGCATGATAGCGTAGTTAATTTTTAACCGATTTAACAATACTATCATCCACATCATCATGCAATATCTAGGCATAAAACAAGAAAATCTGTCACTTCTTTTATCAGTAAATGTTGACATGGCAAGGAGGAGACTGTCAGAGGCACTAAGATGGCATATCGTTGGCATGCATGCAACGGGCATGTCATTCAAAGCTACAGTTAAAACTAGAAGTCCTGTCATGAAATGCGCACAAATAGCACGTTTATATGCGTGTTAATGTGCGCGCTATGGTCCAAGTAAAGCTATCAAATTCTGTACATATGGCCTGTGCACAAGCAATGTTTCAGCCAATGGACCTCCGGGTAACCCAGAGGTCCATTGGCAGAAACATTGCATGTGTTTGCTATGAGTAGCCAGGAGAACCTGCCGTGTTCTGGATGCCATTCGATATGGCAATTGCGCGCAATTTCAACGCGCAATTAAGCCTAGATAAGCGCACTATTCGTGACAGGACTTCTAGTTTTCACTGTATTGGAAGGCAACTTGGCTATAGTCATTTTGTCATCACCAGACTTGTTGAAAAACATCAATAAACCGACGATGTTAAGGACCGTCAAGGCCCGGCCAACAACCAAAGGACCTCTCCTCGGGAAGATTAGAGTCTGGCACGCCTCGTTAGGCGTGCACCCTTTGCCTCAAGTGGGGTTTTGAAACGTCTTTGGCTCCCAACAGGCGTTTGTGCAACAGAACTGTCCGAAACCGTCTCAAAGTACTGGGTATCAGGCCCTGAAGGGTCTGCATCACAGACAGCGTTAGGAGTGGTGCATGGCGCGACAACATTGGAATCTCAGGACATGGAGGAGAGTCCATTTGTCAGACGAGACTAGGTGCCCGCTTCACGACACAGATGGTCATCCGAGAGTGTGGAGACATAGAAACACTGCTTATGCGCCAAGGAACATCAGACCTACTGTTCCGTATGGTGGAAGATCAATAATGAACTGGGATGCATCTCTTGTGGTTGTAAACTTGATATGCTGACTGTGCGTGAGAATCTCAATGGTCAGCAGTGCATCCGAGACATTCTCAATCCGGTTGTCGTATCTCATTTTGACAAACACCCGTTGGCTACTCGCCCCGTATTCATGGGTGACAATGCAAGGCCATATCGTTCCCATACTGTGAGAGCATTCCTACAGAACAACGCTATTACAACACTACCTTGGCCTGCAATGAGCCTCAATTTGAATCCCTTAGAACAGATCCGAGAGGAGGAGCACGAGGCGTCTCTATGCAGACCGTGTCAGAAGGCTCACTGGTAGCATTAGGAGGAGGGTTCGGCCTGTCATTCGGGCACGTTGTGGATACACTCGCTACTGACATCAAACATTGCTATTGTGTTCAGGAGATCACAAGTTAATTTTTTTGTCAGTAATTACCGGCATTGTTTCATCATAAACCGCTGAAAGCTGCTCGTCGTTGCTCGGTGGTTCTCTCCGGGTACTCCGGCTTCCTCCACCCGTAAAACGGTCACCGACATCATATGACCCTGGCTGTTAATGTGTCGTTAAACTCTAATAAATAAATAAATAATCATGGACCGTTCCAGCACCATACTTGTCGAGAGAACATTTTTCCATCAAAAACATTAGTGACAGGTATGTGCAATTAGCACAATTAAAAAACTGCATATTTTCATCATTGTGTTGTCTTTCAATTGTCAAGATCATTCTTTCCGCAAACAATCACTTTTGGACATCTTAAAGATAGCATGAAAGTAATTACAGTTTCTATAAACACCACTTCGAAAAAACACAGGAGTGCTTAATTAATTTCCAGGTGTATATTTGAAAAAAAACTCAACAGTTCTTGGAAGTTTATTTGTGAATATACATATATTTAATTAACACATACCGTACCGGAAATTCGAATTTAACATCCTGCACCCTCAACAATTCAAATCAGGTCCTACATTACGGTATGCGTGCGTGCGCGCGTGCATGCCAAATCCTGGCGAAATATTCCGACTTGAAATTATATTGGGACGTGCGCGCTAAAAACTAAAGTGTTAAAAACTACACTTGAAGTGCTGTATTTAACACTTACTAAGTGCTGAACTAGCACTTTGTTCAAGTGTAGATATCCCAGAACTTGACAGGTGTTACAATAATACCACTTGACAAGTGTAATGTCGCGACACTTAAAAGGAAACAACGCAGATGACGCGGATCAGTCTCGAACTCTCGGGCCTGATCCGCGTCATCTGCGTTGTGTCCTTTTGATTATGTACCCACCAAGCGCAAATCAAATTATGGACGATTCTGGAAGAACCACCAATGCTAGGCGCATGGGAAGTGCCATCCATTCAAGTTTCAGATGTCTGACGATTGTAATGTCTAAATGCTTAAAGCATTGCACTTTGAGTGTTAAAATCAAACCATAAGAGTTAGAATGGGTTTAACGCCTTGAAAGTGTCATTTTTAACACTTTAGTTTTTAGTGTCTACAAACAGAAAGGGAGCGAGCTGCCAAGCTTACCCTAAGTACTCTTTTGAGACTTCTGGGAAGAGACCCTAAACAATTTTCCGTATAAAGTTGACATTTGTAGGCACTGTTCACAAAAATCGAACTATTACTTTCTCAGGCTTCGTTTCCGAGATAATGAATTGTTCAAATAGGCCCTAAGCTGTTTCTGAGGCAAACATGGATATTTTAATTTCTTATTTCTCGAAGGAAAATAAAGTAAAAGTGCCGTATACTGTTATTAGTGTTAAGTAAAAAGGTACGTTAAAAAGGAGTAGGTTAAATGATGCCATGGCAGTTCATTGTTTAACCAGTGCAAGTCCTGAGAGTACGGGGTTAGTGAGAAGGAGTGTTACAGTTACTAGCCATTGTTAGGTGGTTCTCTCTTGTTCGCAGTCTCTCTCAACATGTAACAAGCATCAGATACGATATTACAGAGGCTGATGAAAGCGTTGTTGAAGCTAAGTCTCTCTCCACATGTAACAAGTACCAGATATGATATTACAGAGGCTGATGCAAGCTAAGTCTCTCTCCACGTGTAACAAGTACCAGATACGATATTACAGAGGCGGATGAAAGCTAAGTCTCTCTCCACGTGTAACAAGTGCCAGATACGATATTACAGAGGCTGTTGAAAGCTAAGTCTCTCTCCACGTGTAACAAGCATCAGATACGATATTACAGAGGCTGGTGAAAGCTAAGTCTCTCGCCACGTGTAACAAGTACCAGATATGATATTACAGAGGCTGATGAAAGCTAAGTCTCTCTCCACGTGTAACAAGCATCAGATACGATATTACAGAGGCTGATGAAAGCTAAGTCTCTCTCCACATGTAACAAGTACCAGATACGATATTACAGAGGCTGATGAAAGTGTTGTTAAAGCTAAGTCTCTAGCCACATGTAACAAGTACCAAATACGATATTACAGAGGCTGATGACAGCTAAGTTTCTCTCCACATGTAACAAGCATCAGATACGATATTACAGAGGCTGATGAAAGCTAAGTCTCTCTCCACATGTAACAAGTACCAGATACGATATTACAGAGGCTGATGAAAGCTAAGTCTCTCTCCACGTGTAACAAGTACCAGATACGATATTACAGAGGCGGATGAAAGCTAAGTCTCTCTCCACGTGTACAAGTACCAGATATGATATTACAGAGGCTGTTGAAAACTAAGTCTCTCACCACGTGTAACAAGCATCAGATATGATATTACAGAGGCTGATGAAAGTTAAGTCTCTCTCCACGTGGAACAAGTACCAGATACGATATTACAGAGGCTGATGAAAGCTAAGTCTCTCTCCACATGTAACAAGTACCAGATACGATATTACAGAGGCTGATGAAAGCTAAGCTTCTCGCCACATGTAACAAGTACCAGATATGATATTACAGAGGCTGTTGAAGCTAAGTCTCTCTCCACGCGTAACAAGCATAAGATATGATATTACAGAGGCTGATGAAAGCTAAGTCTCTCTCCACGTGTAACAAGCATCAGATAAGATATTGCAGAGGCTGATGAAAGCTAAGACTCTCTCCACATGTAACAAGTACCAGATACGATATTACAGAGGCTGATGAAAGCTAAGTCTCTCGCCACGTGTAACAAGTACCAGATATGATATTACAGAGGCTGTTGAAAGCTAAGTCGCTCTCCACGTGTAACAAGCATCAGATATGATATTACAGAGGCTGATGAAAGCTAAGTCTCTCTCCACGTGTAACAAGCATCAGATAAGATATTACAGAGGCTGATGAAGGCTAAGTCTCTCTCCACATGTAACAAGTACCAGATACGATATTACAGAGGCTTATGAAAGCTAAGCTTCTCGCCACATGTAACAAGTACCAGATACGATATTACAGAGGCTGATGGAAGCTAAGTCTCTCTCCACGTGTAACAAGTACCAGATATGTCATTACAGAGGCTGATGAAAGCTAAGTCTGTCGCCACATGTAACAAGTACCAGATACGATATTACAGAGGCTGATGAAAGTGTTGTTAAAGCTAAGTCTCTCTCCACATGTAACAAGCATCAGATACGATATTACAGAGGCTGATGAAAGCTAAGTCTCTCTCCACGTGTAACAAGTACCAGATACGATATTACAGAGGCTGATGGAAGCTAAGTCTCTCTCCACGTGTAACAAGTACCAGATATGTTATTACAGAGGCTGATGAAAGCTAAGTCGCTCGCCACATGTAACAAGTACCAGATACGATATTACAGAGGCTGATGAAAGCTAAGTCTCTCTCCACGTGTAACAAGCATCAGATACGATATTACAGAGGCTGATGAAAGTGTTGTTAAAGCTAAGTCTCTCGCCACATGTAACAAGCATCAGATACGATATTACAGAGGCTGATGAAAGCTAAGTCTCTCTCCACGTGTAACAAGTACCAGATACGATATTACAGAGGCTGATGAAAGCTAAGTCTCTCTCTCTACGTGTAACAAGTACCCGATACGATATTACAGAGGCTGATGAAAGCTAAGTCTCTCTCCACGTGTAACAAGCATCAGATACGATATTACAGAGGCTGGTGAAAGCTAAGTCTCTCGCCACGTGTAACAAGTACCAGATATGATATTACAGAGGCTGATGAAAGCTAAGTCTCTCTCCACATGTAACAAGTACCAGATACGATATTACAGAGGCTGATGAAAGCTAAGTCTCTCTCCACGTGTAACAAGCATCAGATACGATATTACAGAGGCTGATGAAAGCTAAGTCTCTCTCCACGTGTAACAAATACCAGATATGATATTACAGAGGCTGATGAAAGCTAAGTTTCTCTCCACGTGTAACAAGTACCAGATATGATATTACAGAGGCTGATGAAAGTGTTGTTAAAGCTTAGTCTCTCTCCACATGTAACAAGCATCAGATACGATATTACAGAGGCTGATGAAACCTAAGTCTCTCTCCACGTGTAACAAGTACCAGATACGATATTACAGAGGCGGATGAAAGCTAAGTCTCTCTCCACGTGTAACAAGTACCAGATACGATATTACAGAGGCTGTTGAAAGCTAAGTCTCTCTCCACGTGTAACAAGCATCAGATACGATATTACAGAGGCCGATGAAAGCTAAGTCTCTCTCCACGTGTAACAAGTACCAGTTACGATATTACAGAGGCTGATGAAAGCTAAGTCTCTCTCCACGTGTAACAAGTACCCGATACGATATTACAGAGGCTGATGAAAGCTAAGTCTCTCTCCACGTGTAACAAGCATCAGATACGATATTACAGAGGCTGATGAAAGCTAAGTCTCTCTCCACATGTAACAAGCATCAGATACGATATTACAGAGGCTGATGAAAGCTAAGTCTCTCTCCACATGTAACAAGCATCAGATACGATATTACAGAGGCTGATGAAAGTGTTGTTAAAGCTAAGTCTCTCTCCACATGTAACAAGTACCACATACGATATTACAGAGGCTGATGAAAGTGTTGTTAAAGCTAAGTCTCTAGCCACATGTAACAAGTACCAGATACGATTTTACAGAGGCTGATGAAAGCTAAGTCTCTCTCCACGTGTAACAAGTACCAGATATGATATTACAGAGGCTGATGACAGCTAAGTCTCTCTCCACATGTAACAAGCATCAGATACGATATTACAGAGGCTGATGAAAGCTAAGTCTCTCTCCACGTGTAACAAGTACCAGATACGATATTACAGAGGCTGATGAAAGTGTTGTTAAAGCTAAGTCTCTCTCCACACGTAACAAGCATCAGATACGATATTACAGAGGCTGATGAAAGCTGTCTCTCTCCACATGTAACAAGTACCAGATACGATATTACAGAGGCCGATGAAAGTGTTGTTGAGGTTAAGTCTCTCACCACATGTAACAAGTACCAGATACGATATTACAGAGGCTGATGAAAGTGTTGTTAAAGCTAAGTCTCTCTCCACATGTAACAAGCATCAGATACGATATTACAGAGGCTGATGAAAGTGTTGTTAAGCACAATAAACATTGAAATAGAGAAAAAGGATTAACCCTTTACCGAACAAATCGACCGCATCCTCCTGCAGAATATACAAATTAAGCAATTAAAAAAAAAACATTTCAACAAAACCACATCATGTGACCCTCACTGGGACGAGCTTGTAGCTCGTCCCAATGAGGTGTCACGTGATATAGTTTTGTTGATGTTTATTTCGAAAAGTAAAAAATAAAATTAATACAATAAATTGTGATACCCTGTGCGTTGGACAAAGGTTAAACTAACCACGTGTAACAGGATAACGCTGGTGGTAATCGAATACATGTGCTATCAATTGTTCTTGAGACAACCTTCTATGAAATCCAATAAATCCACTGTCAAGCGACTGGGTGGGGGGGGGGGGGGGGGACGAGGGGTGTTCTATGAAATCAAATACTCCCGCTGTCAATTGCCCGTGTAAAGATGTAGGCCCCGTCTTAACCCCTGGCACTCTTAACCCTTTACCTAACGTGAAAAGCAGACGACACTTGCAAAAAAAATCCTTGAATAACTAATTTTTTTCATTTTTTGTCTCAAATACATAGGTTATGACCCCTCGTTGGAACGAGCTCGTTCCAACGAGGGGTCATAACCTATGTTTTTGAGACAAAAAATGAAAAAAATAGTGAAAATTAATTGGCGATTTTTGAAAATAGCGCTGGCCGGTTTTGGCCGTTACGTTGGGTAAAGGGTTAACCTACCGAGTACTCTATATTATCCTGTGACTAGTATAGGTAGTACGTTATGCTAGGGCAAACGGTATTGTGACGTAGGGGTGGCGGTAGTGCATGGTTGTCTAATGCGATAGTATAGGGTGTGCGGTTTATACCCTGCTGGTTCAATGTTAGCTCTTTGCACTACTATCCATCTGGAACGTTGTACTGGCTCACAGATGGTATAGGTAGTACGTAATGCTAGGTCAAGCAGTATTGTGAGGTGTGGGTAATGCATTGTTGTCTAGTGCGGTATTATAGGTAATGTACCTAAGTGTGTTGACTTCGGACTGGTCTTGTAAACTATCACACTCTTTGACCTTAATAAAAGCCCATGTAATGTACCGATAAAATATCACACCTTTAGACCTTAACAAAAACTAATTTGGTAATGTTGAAGGTCGCACGATTTTTGCCAAGTCGTTGTGTTGGATTGACACACTTGGTGTGTGTGTAGTCCGTGCAGCAACGGATACTGTTGGGAGTTTGCATGGAAATGTTGTTAAATATGCAAACGTAGAGAGACAGTGATTCACTTTCTTCTTTGGACGTCGTGTGGTGAGTTGTTATTCACTTCGATAGATTTTCCATCCATGGGCCCCCGAGCAGAATTATAATGGAGTTTACGTTATTCGGTGTGCGTGCTTAATATATGGAATTCGCAAAATGTGAGTTTTGACGGCTTAGTATTGCGCAGTCGAATGTTGAAATTTTGGAATGTTTGCGACAAAATTTAAGGCCGTTAATAGCCTTTAGAAGTTTGTGTTGAAGGCTCGCACACTGATGTGGTTTGCATTGAAAATTGGAATGTTTTGTTCCACTCGACTCAGTTTCTGAGACGAGTGGCGCAAAATGTTCTCTTTTTCCGTGGCATTCATTGTCATGTTATTAAGTTTGATTTGTGGAAACTTGCGTCTAAAACTTAGTAATTTCGTGAGAAATTATATTCTTATGTGAATTCGTTCCTATGGTAGCCCGGTAGCACCAATTGCGATTCGTATCTGACCATATTTTACGTTAAAGATATTTTCACCACAGGCACTGGATTGTGATTCGGATAGTGTGACCTATTCGATTACGGAAACCTAGTTGCTGAATTTAGCGTATATGCTGTATTTTTGGCATGTTTTCCACAATTTAAGGCCTTTAATAGCCTTTGAGAAGTTTGTGTTGAAGGCTCGCACACTCATGTGGTTTGCATTGAAAATTGGAATATTTTGTTCCACTCGACTCAGTTTCTGAGACGAGTGGCACAAAATGTTCTCTTTTTCCGTGGTATTCATTGTCATGTTATTGAGTTTGATTTGTGGAAACTTGCGTCTAAAACTTAGTAATTTCGTGAGAAATTATATTTTTATGTGAATTCATTCCTATGGTAGCCCGGTAGTATCAATTACGATTGATATATAGCCTATCTGACAACGCATGGAGATTGTGTGAGCACAATTGTGGTTGTGGAACGTTGATTTTGTTATAGGAACTTTGAATGTTGCGTATATGGGAAAAGTTGTTGAATAAAATGTCATATCATCTAGATGAGTTGTTGATTATTAAATCTATCATATTTTTATGAATAATGCAGACCGGAGTATGGTGTTCCCTGTTTAGACCCTTCGCGTATACAGACGTGGGTAAATAATTTTCCAGCCAGAGTTATACCTAGTAAATGTATTATTTTAGGAGGGGGTTACTTACCTGTGTGGGTGGCGTCCCAAACCCCACTTTCTTAAAGCTTAACGATACCCCTCTCTTGGACCTGTGGGACACTTAATATTTTCTTTTGACGATTGGTCCGAGTTGGGAGGTTACAGTTACAGGCTGTGTACCCTAGATTAACTACTGTTATTATTTGGTACTACTAACACACTGAATGTATTTTACCGTTGGGAGCTGGTATAAGTAGTGCATAATGCCAATGTTCGTTCAGCTCAACCATTAATTTACTATATTGGAGTCTGTTGAGGGTTTTGTTCTGTATCACTTTTAATCGTCTTTCAATAGTTTCTATTTTTGCTAGCTCACGAAGTTCCTTTATTGGTGTGGGATGATTTTGAACCCTCTATAGCTTACTAATGTTGGTTTTGCTCAGGTCACTTGTTATTATGGCACCATATTCTAGTACCGATCGTATAAATGATTTATAAAGGTTCAGAAGCAAGTCTCTAATTGTTCCCCAATTTTTACATCTGATCATCTTCAGAACATTGATACGTTTAGTAGCTCTAACCGTAATGGCGTTTACGTGACTGTTTAGGTTGAGATTGCTATCCAGTATAAATCCCCAAAAATGCTTTTAATTTGTGATCGTATAACTCGAGATGAACTCTGGGGACTGATTTTTTTCTTTGCTTTTTAAGGAACATAAATCTTTGAGTTTTGGCGGCATTCAGCTTTATGCGCATAGGGAACATCAGCTCTCAAAATCACGAATGGTATCCTGCAGGAGATTTTAAATCATGTTTCAGGACTTACTGTGGCCGTCCACCTGCCTTTATCGTCTGAGAACTGCGATAGTTCAACACAGTTTTTCCCTACTTTTTCTATGTCCTTCACATGTATTATGAAAAGAAGTGGGCTTGAGACTGATCCCTGTGGTGTGCCCGCTTCGAGTATTACTTCATCTGACACCTCGCGGTTAACCCTCACCTTGTTTTCTCGGTCAGTTAGAAATGATGATATAATTCTCAGAATTTTAGTGGCTAATCTCATTTTCGATAGTTTATATCTCATGCCATTGTGCCATACCGAGTCGAATGCTTTTACTACATCCAAGAAAAGTGCTTTTCCTATTTCGTTTTGACTTAACTCTGTTTTCATATAATCGACCAGTCTGTATACGTGTTTGATTCCCTCTTTCTGCCTCCTGTACGCTCTTTGCCATTTGTTAAAAAAAATGATTGATTCGAGATAACTGCGAAGTCTCATGGTGAGAATCCGCCCAAACAACACAGCTAAGCAAGCTACCCCAATAGATTTCACTGCAGTGCTAACTCGTGACGACATTTCAATGGAGTGCTAACCAGTGACGACATTTCACTGCAGTGCAGTGTTAACTAGTGACATTTCACTGCAGTGCTAACTCGTGACGACATTTCACTGCAGTGCTAACTATTGATATTTAACTGCAGTACTAACCAGTGACGACATTTCACTGCACTGCAGTGTTAACTAGTGACGACATTTCACTACAGTGCTAACTCATGACGACATTTCACTGCAGTGCTAACTAGTGACGACATTTCACTGCAGTGTTGACTGGTGACATTTCACTGCAGTGCTAACCAGTGACGACATTCCATTGCAGTGCTAAGTAGTGGCGGCATTTTACTGCAGTGTTAACTAGTGACGGCATTTTACTGCAGTGTTAACTAGTGACGGCATTTCACTGCAGTGTTAACTAGTGACGGCATTTCACTGCAGTGTTAACTAGTGACGACATTTCACTGCAGTGCTAACTAGTGACATCTCACTGCAGTGCTAACCAGTGGTGACATTTCACGGCAGTGTTAACTAGTGACGACATTTCACGGCAGTGTTAACTAGTGACGACATTTCACTGCATTGCTTGCTTGCAACATATGCCAATTAAACCTTAAAACAACTTTGTCAGATGGGCGTCTTTTGTTTTAATTTTAAAAAAAATATTTCTTTCTCACCACCGTTACATCATATGTTTGAGAATAGAGATGACGGATTGTGACTGTTAAATTATAATTTCGTAAAAGGGCTAATCGGATGTGGTTCCTATGTTATATGTTTCTAGATAGAGCTGACTAGATGAGACTGTTACATTATATTTTTATGGATACAGCACACTGGATGTGACTGTTACATTATATTTTTTGTGGATAGAGCTGACTGGATGTGTCTGTTACATTATATTTTTTGTGGATAGAGCTGACTGGATGTGACTGTTACATTATATTTTGTGGATAGAGCTGACTGGATGTGTCTGTTACATTACATTTTTGTGGATAGAGCTGACTGGATGTGAGTGTTATGTTATATTTTGTAGATAGAGCTGACTGGATGTGACTGTTACGTTATATTTTGTGGATAGAGCTGACTGGATGTGGCTGTTACATTATATTTTTGTGATAGTTCTGACTGGATGTGGCTGTTACATTATATTTTTGTGATAGTTCTGACTGGATGTGGCTGTTACATTATATTTTTTGTGGATAGAGCTGACTGGATGTGACCGTAACATTATATTTTTGTGGACAGAGCTGACTGGACGTGGCTGTTACGTTATATTGTTGTGGATAGAGCTGACTCGATGTGGCTGTTACGTTATATTTTTGTGGATAGAGCTGACTCGATGTGGCTGTTACGTTATATTTTGTGGATAGAGCTGAGTCCATGTGGCTGCTAAGTTATATTTTTGTGGATAGAGCTGACTAGATGTTACTGTTACATTATATTTTTATGGATAGAGCACACTGGATGTGGCTGTTACGTTATATTCCTGTGGATAGAGCTGACTGGATGTGGCTGGTACGTTATATTTTGTAGATATAGCTGATGAGATGTGGCTGTTACATTATATTTTGTGGATAGAGCTGACCAGATGTGGTGGATAGAACTGACTTGATGTGGCTGTTACATTATATTTTGTGGATAGAGCTGACTGGATATGGCTGTTACATTATATTTTTGTGGATAGAGCTGACTGGATGTGACTGTTACATTATATTTTTGTGGATAGAGCTGACTGGATGTGACTGTTACGTTATATTTTGTGGATAGAGTTGACTGGATGTGACTGTTACATTACATTCTTGTGATAGAGGTGACTGGATGTGACTGTTTCATTATATTTTTGTGTATAGAGCTGACTGGATGTGACTGTTACATTATATTTTGTGGATAGAGCTGACTGGATGTGACTGTTACATTATATTTTGTGGATGGAGTTGACTGGATGTGGCTGTTACGTTATATTTTTGTGGATAGAGCTGACTGGGTGTGTCTGTTACATTGTATTTTTGTGGATAGAGCTGACTGGATGTGGCTGTTACATTATATTTTTGTGGATAGAGCTGACTGGATGTGACTGTTACATTATATTTTTGTGGACAGAGCTGACTGGATGTGGCTGTTACATTATCTTTTTGTGGATAGAGCTGACTGGATATGGCTGTTACATTATATTTTTGTGGACAGAGCTGAATGGATGTGACTGTTACATTATATTTTTGTGATAGAGCTGACTGGATGTGACTGTTACATTGTATTTTTGTGATAGTTCTGACTGGATGTGACTGTTACATTATATTTTTGTGATAGTTCTGATTGTATGTGACTGTTACATTATATTTTTGTGGATAGAGCTGACTGGATGTGGCTGTTACATTATATTTTTGTGGATAGAGCAGACTGGATGTGACTGTTACATTATATTTTTGTGGATAGAGCTGACTGGATGTGACTGTTACATTATATTTTTGTGGATAGAGCTGACTGGATGTGACTGTTATGTTATACTTTTGTGGATAGAGCTGACTGGATGTGACTGTTACATTATATTTTTGTGGATAGAGCTGACTGGATGTGACTGTTATGTTATATTTTTGTGGATGGAGCTGACTGGGTGTGTCTGTTACATTATATTTTGTGGATAGAGCTGACTGGATATGATTGTTACATTATATCTTTGTGATAGAGCTGACTGGATGTGTCTGTTACATTATATTTTTGTGGATAGAGCTGACTGGATGTGGCTTTTACATTATATTTTGTGGATACAGCTGACTGGATGTGTCTGTTACATTATATTTTTGTGGATAGAGCTGACTGGATGTGATTGTTACATTATATCTTTGTGATAGAGCTGACTGGATGTGTCTGTTACATTATATTTTTGTGATAGAGCTGACTGGATGTGACTGTTATATTATATTTTTGTGGATAGAGCTGACTGGATGTGATTGTTACATTATATCTTTGTGATAGAGCTGACTGGATGTGTCTGTTACATTATATTTTTGTGATAGAGCTGACTGGATGTGACTGTTACATTATATTTTTGTAGATAGAGCTGACTGGATGTGGCTGTTACATTATATTTTTGTGGATAGAGATGACTGGATGTGACTGTTATGTTATATTTTTGTGGATAGAGCTGACTGGATGTGACTGTTTCATTATATTTTTGTGGATGGAGCTGACTGGATGTGTCTGTTACATTATATTTTTGTGGATAGAGCTGACTGGATGTGACTGTTACATTATATTTTGTGGATAGAGCTGACTGGATGTGTCTGTTACATTATATTTTTGTGGATAGAGCTGACTGGATGTGATTGTTACATTATATCTTTGTGACAGAGCTGACTGGATGTGTCTGTTACATTATATTTTTGTGGATAGAGCTGACTGGATGTGTCTGTTACATTATATTGTTGTGGATAGAGCTGACTGGATGTGACTGTTACATTATATTTTGTGGATAGAGCTGACTGGATGTGACTGTTACATTATATTTTTGTGATAGAGCTGACTGGATGTGTCTGTTACATTATATTTTGTAGATAGAGCTGAATGGATGTGACTGTTACATTATATTTTTGTGGATAGAGCTGACTGGATGTGACTGTTACATTATATTTTTGTGGATAGAGCTGACTGGATGTGATTGTTACATTATATCTTTGTGACAGAGCTGACTGGATGTGTCTGTTACATTATATTTTTGTGGATAGAGCTGACTGGATGTGTCTGTTACATTATATTGTTGTGGATAGAGCTGACTGGATGTGTCTGTTACATTATATTGTTGTGGATAGAGCTGACTGGATGTGACTGTTACATTATATTTTGTAGATAGAGCTGACTGGATGTGACTGTTACATTATATTTTTGTGGATAGAGCTGATTGGGTGTGACTGTTACATTATATTTTTGTGGATGGAGCTGACTGGATGTGACTGTTACATTATATTTTTGTGATAGAGCTGACTGGATGTGTCTGTTACATTATATTTTTGTGGATGGAGCTGACTGGATGTGTCTGTTACATTATATTTTTGTGGATAGAGCTGACTGGATGTGTCTGTTACATTATATTTTTGTGGATAGAGCTGACTGGATGTGTCTGTTACATTATATTTTTGTGGATAGGGCTGACTGGATGTGTATGTTACATTATATTTTTGTGATAGAGCTGACTGGATGTGACTGTTACATTATATTTTGTGGATAGAGCTGACTGGATGTGGCTGTTACATTATATTTTGTGGATAGAGCTGACTGGATGTGACTGTTACATTATATTTTGTAGACAGAGCTGACTGGATGTGTCTGTTACATTATATTTTGTGGATAGAGCTGACTGGATGTGACTGTTACATTACATTTTTGTGGATAGAGCTGACTGGATGTGAGTGTTATGTTATATTTTGTAGATAGAGCTGACTGGATGTGTCTGTTATGTTATATTTTGTAGATAGAGCTGACTGGATGTGTCTGTTACATTATATTTTGTGGATAGAGCTGACTGGATGTGACTGTTACATTACATTTTTGTGGATAGAGCTGACTGGATGTGAGTGTTATGTTATATTTTGTAGATAGAGCTGACTGGATGTGTCTGCTATGTTATATTTTGTAGATAGAGCTGACTGGATGTGTCTGTTACATTATATTTTGTGGATAGAGCTGACTGGATGTGACTGTTACATTATATTTTTGTGGATAGAGCTGACTGGATGTGACTGTTATGTTATATTTTGTAGATAGAGCTGACTGGATGTGGCTGTTACATTATATTTTTGTGGATAGAGCTGACTGGATGTGTCTGTTGCATTATATTTTGTGAATAGAGCTGACTGGATGTGACTGTTACATTATATTTTTGTGGATAGACCTGACTGGATGTGACTGTTACATTATATTTTGTGGATAGAGCTGACTGGATGTGACTGTTACATTACATTTTTGTGGATAGAGCTGACTGGATGTGAGTGTTATGTTATATTTTGTAGATAGAGCTGACTGGATGTGACTGTTACGTTATATTTTGTGAATAGAGATGACTGGATGTGACTGTTGCATTATATTTTGTGAATAGAGCTGACTGGATGTGACTGTTACATTATATTTTTGTAGATAGAGCTGACTGGATGTGACTGTTACATTATATTTTGTGGATAGAGCTGACTGGATGTGACTGTTACATTATATTTTGTGGATAGAGATGACTGGATGTGACTGTTACATTATATTTTTGTGGATAGAGCTGACTGGATGTGACTGTTACATTATATTTTTGTGGATAGAGCTGACTGGATGTGACTGTTACATTATATTTTTGTGGATAGAGCTGACTGGATGTGACTGTTACATTATATTTTTGTGGATAGAGCTGACTGGATGTGATTGTTACATTATATCTTTGTGATAGAGCTGACTGGATGTGTCTGTTACATTATATTTTTGTGATAGAGCTGACTGGATGTGACTGTTACATTATATTTTTGTAGATAGAGCTGACTGGATGTGGCTGTTACATTATATTTTTGTGGATAGAGATGACTGGATGTGACTGTTATGTTATATTTTTGTGGATAGAGCTGACTGGATGTGACTGTTTCATTATATTTTTGTGGATGGAGCTGACTGGATGTGTCTGTTACATTATATTTTTGTGGATAGAGCTGACTGGATGTGACTGTTTCATTATATTTTTGTGGATGGAGCTGACTGGATGTGTCTGTTACATTATATTTTTGTGGATAGAGCTGACTGGATGTGACTGTTACATTATATTTTGTGGATAGAGCTAACTGGATGTGTCTGTTACATTATATTTTTGTGGATGGAGCTGACTGGATGTGTATGTTACATTATATTTTGTGGATAGAGCTGACTGGATGTGACTGTTACATTATATTTTGTGGATAGAGCTAACTGGATGTGTCTGTTACATTATATTTTTGTGGATAGAGCTGACTGGATGTGATTGTTACAGAGCTGACTGGATGTGTCTGTTACATTATATTTTTGTGGATAGAGCTGACTGGATGTGTCTGTTACATTATATTGTTGTGGATAGAGCTGACTGGATGTGACTGTTACATTATATTTTGTGGATAGAGCTGACTGGATGTGACTGTTACATTATATTTTTGTGATAGAGCTGACTGGATGTGTCTGTTACATTATATTTTGTAGATAGAGCTGAATGGATGTGTCTGTTACATTATATTTTGTAGACAGAGCTGACTGGATGTGTCTGTTACATTATATTTTGTGGATAGAGCTGACTGGATGTGACTGTTACATTACATTTTTGTGGATAGAGCTGACTGGATGTGAGTGTTATGTTATATTTTGTAGATAGAGCTGACTGGATGTGTCTGTTACATTATATTTTGTGGATAGAGCTGACTGGATGTGAGTGTTATGTTATATTTTGTAGATAGAGCTGACTGGATGTGTCTGTTACGTTATATTTTGTGGATAGAGCTGACTGGATGTGAGTGTTATGTTATATTTTGTAGATAGAGCTGACTGGATGTGACTGTTACATTATATTTTTGTGGATAGAGCTGACTGGATGTGTCTGTTGCATTATATTTTGTGAATAGAGCTCACTGGATGTGACTGTTACATTATATTTTTGTGGATAGACCTGACTGGATGTGACTGTTACATTATATTTTGTGGATAGAGCTGACTGGATGTGACTGTTACATTATATTTTTGTGGATAGAGCTGACTGGATGTGACTGTTATGTTATATTTTGTAGATAGAGCTGACTGGATGTGACTGTTACGTTATATTTTGTGGATAGAGCTGACTGGATGTGACTGTTACATTACATTTTTGTGGATAGAGCTGACTGGATGTGAGTGTTATGTTATATTTTGTAGATAGAGCTGACTGGATGTGACTGTTACGTTATATTTTGTGGATAGAGATGACTGGATGTGGCTGTTACATTATATTTTTGTGATAGTTCTGACTAGATGTGACTGTTACATTATATTTTTGTGGATAGAGCTGACTGGATGTGACTGTTACATTATATTTTTGTGGATAGAGCTGACTGGATGTGACTGTTACATTATAGTTTTGTGGATAGAGCTGACTGGATGTGACTGTTACATTATATTTTTGTGGATAGAGCTGACTGGGTGTGTCTGTTACATTATATTTTGTAGATAGAGATGACTGGATGTGACTGTTACATTATATTTTGTAGATAGAGCTGACTGGATGGGACTGTTACAATATATTTTTGTGGATAGAGCTGACTGGATGTGACTGTTACATTATATTTTGTAGATAGAGCTGACTGGATGTGACTGTTACATTATATTTTTGTGGATAGAGCTGACTG
The DNA here is from genome assembly GCA_031216915.1 of Pictodentalium vernedei. Taxonomy (NCBI): domain Eukaryota; kingdom Metazoa; phylum Mollusca; class Scaphopoda; order Dentaliida; family Dentaliidae; genus Pictodentalium; species Pictodentalium vernedei. The sequence continues at coordinate 4,549,995 of CM062296.1, forward strand.
GATGTGACTGTTACATTATATTTTTGTGGATAGAGCTGACTGGATGTGGCTGTTACATTATATTTTTGTGATAGAGCTGACTGGATGTGGCTGTTATGTTATATTTTGTGGATAGAGCTGACTGGATGTGGCTGTTACATTATATTTTGTAGGTAGAGCTGACTGGATGTGGCTGTTACATTATATTTTGTAGATAGAGCTGACTGGATGTGACTGTTACATTATATTTTTGTGGATAGAGCTGACTGGATGTGGCTGTTACATTATATTTTTGTGGACAGAGCTGACTGGATGTGACTGTTACATAATATTTTTTGTTGATAGAGCTGACTGTTAAGCCTACATAATTATGTTATACCTAGAAAATGAATTTAATATAGGCACTATGACCCCAACATACCCAACATACACAAAATGATCCCAAAAATTAATTTAATATACGCACTATGACCCCAACATACACAAAATGACCCCAATATAAAAAAAAAACAACCCAAACTTGCAAAATAGTAACTGATTCCTATTTCTACATGTAGGAATATGCGCTCATTGGTAGAGTATGGGTGGGTGTGGTCCACGCCTGGTTAATAGTGAAAACTGGGTGCAGCAAGCGTAACCAAATCTCGGCAACAGATAACAGGCCTGCATGAGTAGTTTTATCAACGCATTTGGGACAATACGTATGGGTGCATTGCCTTTTCACATTTTAATTTCATTTTAAATTTAGCACTGAACCTTGTATACTTTGTTGTGAGATAGGCGATAGTATCATTTATCTGCCTCAACTACATTCCACTATGCTTTATAACCATAGTTGTATGCATACATGTCATTCAGTAGGGTGTGGACGTTATTCCATTCACTATATTTTGAACTTGTTTTTATAAGCCTCCCACTTAATTTCACTCCATTATTTCTATAAATAGTATACATTGTACAGTTAAAACTAGAAGTCCTGTCATGAAATGCGCACAAATAGCACGTCGAAGTGCGCGTTAATTTACGCGTTATGTCCATAATAAGCCTATCAAATTCTGTACATATGGCCAGTGCACAAGCAATGTTTCAGCCAATGGACATCCGGGAATCCGGAGGTCCATTGGCAGAAACAATGCCCGTGTTTGCTGTGAGTAACCAGGATAACCTGCCATGCTTTGGATGCCATTCGATATTGCAATTGCGCGCAATTCCTACGCGCAAATAAGCCTAGATAAGCGCACAGTTCGTGACAGGACTTTTAGTTTCAACTGTATGTAAGTGTCCAGGGCGTACCGGTGTTTTCCTAATTTCTGAACTGTGGCGAAGTGGTGTCCAGTGGAGGGGGTCGGTGTGGCTACCCCAACCTAGGATAAATAGATTTTTGACAAAGTCGGTGGAAGCTCAATGAAAATATGCGACACAAGCGACCAGGGGGGGGGGGGGGGGGGGGGGGGGGGGTAAGAACCGTTAGTTATTCCCAGTTTCTTGGTCAACATTCCTTATCGGTTGATAGTTTTGACATAATATTGATCACACAAAACTTACACATTCCTTTTGGGGGTCTTCTTCGACCGGAGTGTGTTCCTTGTCAGCAGGTGCTGTCTCTGGGACACATTCTTTTATATTGCACTGATTTTAATCATGTCAGAGGGTAGTATTTCACTGTATGATCTCTTAGAGATGTTTTTTTTTATCATACGAGCCTGCACAAGATTCTCTCATTTCTGAAAGCAATTAACCTTTTTACAAAATTTTAAAATTGTTTTTATTCTTTTAAAGTAGACTCTTCGAGTCTCAGATTCAACAGCTTGATTTATATCGTATTCACAGTTCTTGTTTTGTCGCTCATTATTGCTAATGTTCATATCATGCTGTCTTTGACATTTTTATTTTAATTATTTCATGCTTTTATTCAATCTTTTTTACTTATTTAAAATAGTTATTCTTTAACGTTTCCTCGCCACGATACACCCTTAGCTGCTGATGTGACATTAAGCACCAATAAATAAATGAATCAGTTGATAATGAATGTCGAATAAGCAACTGGGAATAAATAACTGTTGTCGCGTCCGTGCGCCCAAGACACACAGGACATATGAATGTTCTGCCCGGTGCCTGGTGCGAAATAAAAAGGAGGCCCAAGAGGCGTTAAATCACTTCCCTGAGGCAGTGTTTAAAGGAGTATTTAGGGTTACACTCAGCATCTAATAATGAGGGTCGAAAGGGGCCTGTTCCCCATACCGCCCCTGCGAAACCATTCCTTCTCTAATAGCCTGAGTGCTAGAATGTTCTATGTCTCTTAACACGACAGACCAATGAAGGCAAACTCTATTGTTGTCGTCCAGGTCAGATAATTTAAATACTGAACATTTTGAACCCTAGTGGTATCTTCCATGTCAGTTGAATGGCAGCAATCAGAAAAGTCCATATTCATTATTTGTGGTAGACCAATCAATATTTTCAACGTGCAGCCTCGGGGCTGGGTCTACCCTACCAGTGGCGGCGCCAGAGTTACAGAAGGGAGAGGGTACAATTTGGTATTGCCCGCTGCGCAGTGGGGGTGGGTACACCCCTCCCGAAGTTGAGAAAAATTTTAAAACTTACGTTGTGAATGGTGTTCTCTGGAGCATTCTCAGACAATTAAATTAAAACAGTTTTATCCTTTTGAAACTTATTGGTCAGATCTTTCAGCTATAGAAAACGTCGTACATTGTGACATTTTAACGGAAGAACGTTGTTGTAAAGTGCGAGCACAAAGCACCAAACGACACTCAAATCG